>JAZAVI010000135.1:98418-227725 GCA_036326025.1 Chrosomus eos
TATATTAATAAACCCACTATATAAAACAATCATGTCATTGTCATCATTGTATCTGGATAATTTCGGCATAGACTTTGACTCTCTTTAACATCACTAGCAGGTTTAGTTTCCCACAAACAGACAAAACTATTGGTATAAGAACATAAAAACTCACAAGCTGGCGTTATATATTTAAAAATATGAAAACTTACATGGTAATAGTTCTGCATGGGTCTCTGTTCAGCCAGACTTCATCAAAACTCACACAGCTCCCTAAAACCAGAGGAAACTCTCTGTAGCCTATATTATATTATATGCGCTTGGGCGGAGGTGGAGCTATTACTGTACGTCATCATTGTAAATTCAGGAGAAACTCCTCCTCTAATTCATCGGCAGAAATACTAAAGGAAGTATATCAAGCGCCTTTACATTTATGGCAAACCGATTTAACATTTAATCCTAAATCGTACTAGTATCTATTTTCATACTAGGCCTACTATTTGTATATACTAGCAGTAGCTAATCCATTAGGTTCTAGGCTACTTGTTCATTAGATTGATCTTATTTATCAGATGATAGACTACTTTATTTTATTTAGCTATTAGATTTATTAGATGGAACTGGTAATGCTTTTAACTTTCTCAGTTTGTGTAAACCTACTTAGTGTTCAGAGTATTTATTTTCCCACATTAATTTCACACATGACTAGTACAATTATGTGGTTTTGTTTATCATTTAATAGTGTATACTTTTTTTCTTCTAGATTTACCCCTGAAATACTGGAAGTGAAATGTGACAACTTGCCCCATGGAGTTCATTTTAACATGACCATGACAGATTAACCTAATTTTCATGATTGGGCATGGGACACAAGCTCAGGTTTGATCACCCTGTAGCTGGCCACCTTTGATGAGGGTGTCTAGTGTTGAAAGGCCGAAACACCCCCTGATTCAAAGGTACATTACTGATGATGTGTCCCGAAATGTACATCTTTCCCATGACTGAAGTACAGCTCCCACGCCACTCTCAACACCAAGGCAAACCTCATGTGCATACCATCCATTGGCACAATGGACAGTTTTCCATCACGTCCCGTGTTTATGATTCTGAGTATCTGGACTTGTCCAGTGACCGCTGTGAAAGGACAGCTGACAACATAGGAAAGTCTGTGTGACAGCTTGGAGAGACAGCTGACTGGAGGGAATAGTCCCCACTGGGGCTGTCATGGGCTAGCTACCCATGGTGGCAGTCTCCGACACTGCTTCAGTTTGTTGGAGATACCCGCCAAATGCTACAGAAAGTGAACAAAGGAACATACCCCCAGAGCCTGCGAGAGCGGGGGCGCAAGATGGCTCAATGACTGACAACATGGTTACAGACCCAGGAACGGACATGACTACGAGCAAGAACACGGCACATGAGACAACCACAACAGCAGCTGGACACTCTCTTCAGGTGTGCACCTGTGGCTGGGCGAAAAAAACATCATACAGGGGGTTGAGGACCCACCAAGGAAAGAGAGGGTGCTTGAGAGAGCAGAAACAAGGGCCTCGCATTGACCAGTACTTCTTACGAAGCAACCAGTCAAATCAGTCGATTGAAGCACAGCGACGGGATAAAAACCAAAGTTCGCAGAGCATCAGCACCATTGTCACTGAGGATGATAAAACAAGCACAGAAATGTCGGTGGAGGAACCCACTCAACCACAGAGTCCTCCCAAGGAGGAAAAGATCAAAGGGCACAGACCGAGTGTGAAGTGGCCTAAAGCTGTTGAAAAGAGAGAGTGGGAAATAGTCAACAATGATCTGACAAAAATCCTGGAGCAACAAGTAGGCACAGCAGAAAAAAAGCTGGAAAGGATGGGTGACATCAACTACCATTACGGAGAAAAGCGCTTTGGAGTAAACACAAGGAGGAGTGACAAAGAAATACCAGCACCAGTCAAATCCAGGAGGCAGCAAGAGATCGAAATGCTGGTCAGAGAGAGAAGGCAGCTGAGAAAGCAGTGGAAGAAGGCCTCTGATGCAGAGAGAGAGGGACTCATGCTACTCCAGGGGGACATCAAGTGTCGGTTGGCAACCTTGTGAAGAGCAGAGAACCTGAGGAAACTTCGCAAGAAGAAGGAACACACAAGAACAAGGTTCTACAAAAACCCCTTCAAGTTTGTTAAAGATCTCTTCGCTAAGGAAAAAAGCGGAATCCTGAAAATTCCAAAGCAGGAACTGGAAGAACATCTGGAAAAGGTCAACCATGATCCAAAAAGGCATGAACAAATAGTTATCCCACATGACATCCCACCTATTCAACCTCCCGAATTCAATCTGAAGACTGGCCCTCCAAAATGGAAGGAAGTAGAGAGTACAGTACGGCGCACAAGATCAGCATCAGCCCCTGGGCCGAATGGAGTACCGTATAAGCTCTACAAGAACGCACCAGATGTACTACGCTATCTTTGGAGGCTCATGAGGATAGTGTGGCAGAAGGGAATAATACCCAAGGTGTGGCGAAGGGCTGCAGGGGTCCTGATTCCCAAGGAGAAGGATGCAACAGACATTAGTCAATTCTGGCCAATCTGCCTTCTTAACGTTGAGGGAAAAACCTTTTTCAGCGTGATAGCACGGAGGTTGTCCACCTACCTGGAGAAGAACAAGTACATTGACACATCCGTACAGAAGGCCGGCATTCCTGGGTTCTCTGGTTGCTTGGAGCATACCAGCATGATCTGGCACCAGATCCAAGCGGCAAAGAAAGACAAGAGAGACATCCATGTCATCTTCCTTGACCTGGCCAATGCCTTTGGATCAGTTCCCCATAACCTCCTCTGGGAATCCTTCAAATTCTTCCACGTTCCATCATCCGTCACTAGTCTAGTAAAAGCCTACTTTGAAGACCTGCAACTGTGCTTTACAACAGCCGACTTTACATCATCATGGCAGCGCGTAGAAGGAGGCATCATGGCAGGCTGTACAATCTCACCCCTGGCCTTCACAGTGGCCATGGAGGTCCATCATCAGGGCCTCAAGATGGGTTGTGGGGGGTGAGCGAACTAAGAACGGGATTCGCCTTCCACCTATCCGAGCATACATGGATGACATGACAACCCTGACCACTACTGCAGCATGTACCAGGCGGCTACTTGGAAAACTGCAGGAGAACATCAAGTGGGCCCGGATGAAAATCAAACCGAACAAGTTGCGAAGCATCTCAATAGTTAAGGGACAGCTTAAAGATGTGAAGTTCTGCATTGGTGATGACCCAATACCAACAGTGTCTGAGCAACCTGTCAAAAGCCTGGGTAGATGGTACAATGCAAGCCTCAGGGACAAAGACCAAGTGCAGCAAGTAAGGCAGGACATTACCAACAGTCTAGAAAACATCAACAGTACCCCTCTGCCAGGGAAGCTCAAGCTCTGGTGCCTGCAATTTGGACTTCTCCCTCGGGTTATGTGGCCACTCACTATTTACGAGCTCCCAATAACAACTGTGGAGAAGATGGAGCGAACCATGACTTCATACGTGAAGAAATGGCTCGGCGTCCCACGCTGTCTGACTAACATCAGCCTCTATGGCAAAGGGGTCCTTGAACTTCCTATCACAAGCCTCACCGAAGAGTACAAGTGCGCTAAAGTGAGACTCCAGATGACTTTGAAGGACTCCAGAGACCAGACCATCAGCAATGCCGTTCCACCTCTGTTAACTGGACGGAAATGGACACCATCCGACGCGGTGCAGCAAGCTACGTCAGCCCTGAGGCACAGCGATATTGTAGGGCACGTCCAATTGGGAAGAGGAGGCCTTGGCCTTACGACAAGCAAGCCAACTTGGCGT
This sequence comes from Chrosomus eos, assembly GCA_036326025.1. Taxonomy (NCBI): domain Eukaryota; kingdom Metazoa; phylum Chordata; class Actinopteri; order Cypriniformes; family Leuciscidae; genus Chrosomus; species Chrosomus eos. The sequence continues at coordinate 102,227 of JAZAVI010000135.1, forward strand.
AAGGCCTCAACATCAGAGAGAAGGAAAATGGTGGTCGAGGAGGTGCGCCATCAGGAGGAGGCGGAAAGAAGTGCAAAGGCTGTCTCTCTTGCCAAGCAGGGACAATGGATGAGGTGGGAAGGCCTGGAGAGGAGAAAGCTTAGCTGGAGGGAGCTCTGGGAAATGGAGGCAAGCAACAACAGCTTCATCATCAGAGCTACCTACGATGTGCTCCCAACTCCAAAAAACCTCCACCAATGGTATGGTGAGGACCCAACCTGTGCCCTCTGCCCAACTCCAGCGACTCTTAAGCACATCTTGGTCGGTTGTAGGACCAGCCTCACACAAGGTCGTTACACCTGGAGACACAACCAGGTCCTCAAGAGTCTGGCAGCAGCTCTTGAGAGCCAGAGGAATGCCACCAACTCCTTGCCCCTGAGAGCAATCAAGTCCATCACGGCCCCAACCTTCATCCGAGAGGGACAGAAAAAGCCCAACCATCCCCCAACCAAACTAGAGACTGGACAGCTAGCCATGGCCCGGGACTGGAAGATGCTAGTCGATATAGGCCAGCAACTAATCTTTCCATCTGAGATTGCAGTCACCACCCTTAGGCCAGACTTGGTTCTCTGGTCCCCTTCATTGAAGTCTGTTTACATCACTGAGCTCACAGTTCCATGGGAGAATTCAACAGATGAGGCCTATGAACGCAAGAAACTGCGCTATATAGAACTGGCAGCAGACGCTCAACAACCAGGATGGAAAGCGAAAGTCTATCCGGTTATGTGGGATGCAGAGGTTTTGTGGCTTCTTCTACCATCAGATTGCTGAAAGACCTTGGCATCCGTGGACAGGCTCTACGACAAACAATAAGATCAGTCTCTGAAGCGGCCGAAAGAAGCAGCCAGTGGATCTGGATTAAGAGGAAGGATCCTTGTTGGGCTCAAAAAGCATCAACATCACCCACTCATTAATCCCCCCACCCTATAACCCACTTAAAAACCCAGGTCACAACCCTCCATGAGGAGGCTGAAGGTATGCGGTCAGCCTTATGCTTGACTCAGGGAAGAGGACGCCTCCTGCCTTGCATAGTCCTAATTTTCATGATTGGGCATGGGACACAAACTCAGGTTTGATCACCTTGTAGCTGGCCACCTTTGATGAGGGTGTCTAATGTGTTGAAAGGCTGAAACACCCCCTGATTCAAAGGTACATTACTGATGATGTGTCCCGAAATGTAAATCTTTCCCATGACTGAAGTACAGCTCCCATGCCACTCTCAACACCAAGGCAAACCTCATGTGCATACCATCCATTGGCACAATGGACAGTTTTCCATCACGTCCCGTGTTTATGATTCTTCTATCTGATCTAATAGAAAAATATACAAGACAAACTAAAATATTTTGTCAATAAAATACAATTATTAACCTTTTCATATAAAATAATGGAATTTTTTAATAATTAAAAATCAATACATTTTTCAGTTTGACAACAAACACACACCGCAAAACACAGCTATACAGCAGTTCAAAACCTAATAATAATGAATCATTTCTGAACATTGACTCTCAGTCTTTATTCACATTTTTCTCATGGTTTATCAATAGAATTCACAATGTAGAATAGAATATGAAATTTCTAATAGGGCCTCATTGTAACTCAGTGTGACAACATGCCCCGCCTGAGCAACTGGGGTTTAAACCCGGCGAGTGTTTCTGCTGTTAGATCAGCATTAAACAACCATATCAACTGTTAAAAGAATCTAGAAATAAGAAACAGAAGGAATTTGGTATTTCTAGCTCACGATCTGTTCATATTCAGTGAGCATCATATTATCATATTCTGCAATGTATGATATATCTGCATATCTATATATCTACATATCTATATATCTCCATATCTGCGTATCTGCATATCTACACTCCTACGACTCTAATTGTGTTTTTGTGAAGGCCGGCGAGGAGTCCGGCACAATAATACTCCTGTGATTAAAGCATGAACAAGTTCCTCTCGTCTGGAAACAAAGCATCTTATTCTTGCAATATTTTGGAGATAGTAATATACTGATTTAGTTATTGCTTTTACTGCTAAAACTATAAGCTCTGACTCCAGAATCACAAGAATATTGGTGTTTAGTAGTTTGACCGCTAGAGTCGAGGAATGTGTTCACCTTGACAACTTTATCTCTGTTTCCAACAGGAATGACTTCAGTTTTCTCTGTTTAACTGAAGAAAGTTTTGACCTCCAACAGTTAACAGTGACACATTTCAAATGTTTGCCATTGATTCTGTGATCTGTCATTCAGATTACAACTATTCAGTTCTGACTCGTACATGTTCCTAGCAGTTATTCATTACTAGTTCTTATTTATTAGATCAGGGGTTTTCAAAGTGTGGGGTGGCTGCGCCTCCCAAAGGGAAGCATGCCAGGGGGGGCCCGGAGAGTGGTACAAATTATTGCCTAATAATTAGTTTAAATTAATAAATAAAAAAGGTTCAATTGTAATTATTCTGGAATTTAGGCCTGGTTTGCACGCAGGTCTTGATGCCCAATTCTGATTTGTTACCTTTATCCGATTTTTTGACCGTCATTTACACCTTCTTTCAACTGTATCCGACTCATTAGGCTATAGCCGACACTTGCCATATGAAACACCGCGCATGCTTAAAGGGTTAAATTCTCTTGCATAGATGGACGAACGCGAAATATGCTCGATGCTAGCTCTGCGATATATGCAAATTTCGCCAAACATTAGCTTGATTTTGAGGCGGAGGAGGACGAAAGGTGCCATCATTGGAGCCTGCGCATTATTGTGTGCAAAAGAGAGATCTCAGGACTGGTGGGGCATATTGTGTTTAAATATTGGCTTTAACGAGGAGCAGTGGGTCAGAAATTTTAGGATGAGCAAGCCAACCTTTGATATTGTGTTAACGTTTGTCCACATTCCTCCGGACATGACACGTTTCCGTCCCTTTGCAGATACACATCGGGGTTTCTCTCGTCATTAAACCGTGGAGACGCCTAACGCCGCCTTCACACTGGCAGTTGAAATCAGCTCCGATACGGCTCCGAAACGACCGGAAGTCATTCATTTCCTATGGAGATTCGCAGACCGCATGGGGTCCGAAACGGGTCCGACCGAGTGCGGTGCGAAGAAAATCGTGTCCGTACGCGGTCATCCGGATGCGTTAAAAAAATTTAACTCTTGCGAAAAGCTACGGACGGTTCCTATCCGACAATTCCAGCGGAAGTTAAGCATTGCTATGATACTGATAAACAAACCTGAATTCTTAACTTTTAATAAAAATAAATAATGATTTTATAATGATAAGTTGTCATGTCATTTTTTTATTTTCATGATTTTCTAACGTTATTAGGGCAGTTAATACAATTAAAATGTAGGCTATAATTAAATAACCTGACATGTCAACGTCCGAGCAACTTTCCTCCACGCAGCAGCCTTCGTATTTATGTCTCATCAGAGAGATCATGAATTGTACATTAATTCTGACACTGACAGAATCAACCTTTCTAATCTCTCCGCCATTTTTGTTCTACCCGCGTCCGACGCTTTTCACGGTAGAGCGACGTCCGCTGGGTGCGTATTGCGAATTACGGAGCTGATTTCAACTGCCAGTGTGAAGGCGGCGTAATGCCTCAGAAAATCCGATCTGCCTGTTTACATGACAGTCGCATTGGCACATATCTGATTTATGTCTGATTTATATCAACATATGAACGAGGCCCTGAAACCGACCCCGAAATATCCATATGCGTTGTTTTCCTGTTCACACTAATATAAAACATCCGATCTGACACTTCACATGAACAAACAATCGGAATTGGGTCACATATCCGAAAAATAAGTCTTGGCCAAGTTAACTAGTTCAAATTTTTTTTAAAGAGTAAAGTATAAATACTGGTCACTACTGGAATGAGCACCCATGTCTGAAAAATAAGAACTAGTAGCCTATCTAATTTTAAGCTGTAGTATCTTTATAAAGGTTTAAATAATGAGCACTATTATCTATGGAATAGATAGCTACTGGCCTAATATCTATAAAATATATTTTTATATCTAAAAGTACTAGTAGCATAAAAATACATAGTAGTATGTTTTAAGGATGTAATGTTAAATTGGCTTGCCATAGATAGGCTACTAGCAGAAAGAGTAGTTTCGCTTTTTCCATAAAGTGTTGCCAAGTCCGCGGTTTCCCCGCAGGTTGTGCAGCTTTTAAGGTAGCTGCAGGTAAAAAAAATTTTCTGCCGTTTGTTTTCCACCCCTGTAATTACGATTTTGACGGTCCAATATCCCAAAATATCCCTCAGACTCACAAATCCAGCGGAGAATTTGGCCGCCCGATGGAGAAGAGCCGATGGGCTTTTTGTGCAACTTTTGTTGTAAAGACCTGGCAACCCTTTCACATGTATTCCTTTCCTCCAAACACGCACAGTATACATCAAATTGATGATAAACATCAACGTAAAAAAAAAAAAACAGGGGAAATATGTGCCTTCTGCAAGCTAAACATCCATGATTAGGCCTATAGTAAAATTACCATAATAACCATTGGTTATTGCCCAACCCTTCCTTATGGCATGCTAAATGCTGAATTTTCCATTTTTAGCTAACAGTAATGATACATTAATATCACTGTTAAACGGGCAATTAACAATCATTCAGTCCTGCATTAAAAATATCAGGTTTATCAACACAGTTTCGCATCAATTTTCTGTTCAAATCATGATGAATAAACTTCAGCTGTCCAAATGCTTTATAAATGAATATTTCTACTTCTCCACTGATATTCTTGTGGTGTCGTGCTGACTGAACACGAGACACATATATCCACAAAAACTGAACTTTTAACCTCAAGGAGTGAAGACAGTACAGTGTCGCTCTCACTCGGGAGAGTAATCTACAGTAAACCGCTCATCTATAATAGCAGCGCCTCCTCTGGTGGACATTATGTGAACTGCACTCCAGTATACAGGACTGTAGTGAGGACAACTGTTTATTTCATCACAACTCAACAACACATTTAACATTGAACACATTTTTAGTTATAGTTGAGCTTTATGTGCCATACAATAGATGGCATTTATATTTTACTTGGACTCAGCTTAGCTTATATGTACATATTAATGCTCCTAAATATATAATGTCTAAAGATATAAATTTCTAACAAAAGTCTTTGGTCTAATGATATTCAAGCATGTGTTTGTTTGTTTTGGCTTTGACAGAGATTGACCTTATGCTTTTCTTATTGATTTATGCATGTAAAAACATCAGTTGCTTAAAACATGCTACTTAAACTCTTAAAGGGTACCTATTATGGCATTTAAAATGTTCCTAATATTGTTCTGGGAGTCCCCAACAACAGTTTTACTAGCATGAAATGACAAAAAAAAACACTTTTGTTGTCTTATAATATGCATTTATTTTACCTTATTTGCTCACCGACTCCCATATGAATCGTTTAGCGAGTCATTTTTCCAAACCCCGCCTTTGCGTGACGCTAATCTGCGGTGATATGTTAGACACCCAGCCGACGGGGTGTCATTGGTTGTTGCGTGAAATCTTACCCAGATACAATAGTGCTATTTTATGATTGGCTAACAACACCAGACGAACAACACCAGAGGAGACGCGCTTCCTACCGGTTCCACAGTGAGTGAGAGCGGCGCGGACAGAGTTTTTGGCGCTGCGGCATATTAAAATATCACAAATAGTTTTTCAGCGTGAGAAATACAATGAGAGCGTGACATAAGACCGAAATGAGTGACTGTCACACTCAATGCGTGACACTTGAGAGCCCTGCACTTCACATTTCAATACAATTGACATTGAAGACCTAGAAGCTGCACTGTGTACACAACACACAAAATAATTATTGAGCATGATACATAAAACATAAAAGCAACAATTAATATTAATAATACTTACAGGTTGTGATTCGGAGAAGGAAGCTGATCCAAATAAACTTGGTACTGAACTTGAATTCATTCAGTATCAGCCTGCTCGCAAATCCATACTTTATAGCATTTAGGTTTGTGAAGCAATCATCTTCAAAATGATGCGAACACAGAACAAGGTTCGGTCTATACTTCTGTGATATAGTTGTATATATGAACTGTTAGTCTTCAAATGCTCCTCACTGGGCAGATGAAAAAAGTTTGCTTTTGCGTCGCACTTCAAAACCAAAACACAGCGTCTCGTCGACAGGATGTTAGTTTTCCCTGGCGTCTCCGAACGCAATGAGTGGGCGTATCTTATTCAAATAACTTGTACAGGTGACGTCATAAAGTTAGAGAAAAAGCATCGTTCGTCGAACGATTCATATCAGCGACTCAGAGTCGACTCTTACTTTTGAGAGACAATAACTTTGTATACGGTGAACTTTCATGTTTAAAACTTTGCAGGATGTTTTTGTTCACTTAGATCTATGTTACACACTACATGAAGGGCAATTTTAAAAAATCCATAATAGGTGCCCTTTAAGTTTGAATATTGTTTATTGATATTGGATTAATGAATACTGCATTAAAGAGGTGGCAGAAACAGAAGCATTGCTATTTTACTGAATACAGATGATTATGATTGTTTGAGCTTTCTCACAACAGAAGTAGTTCTGGCCACATCAGAACCACATCTGAACCACACACTTTTTCTATGTACACAAAAGGCCTATTTCTCTCAAATATTGTTCACAAATGTGTCTAAATCTGTGTTAGTGAGCACTTCTCCTTTGTCGAGATCATCCATCCCCCTCACAGGTGTGGCATATCATGATGCTGATTAGACAGCATGATTATTGCACAGGTGTGCCTTAGGCTGGCCACAATAAAAGGCCACTCTAAAATGTTCATGTCCACCAGATCTGTTTCCCGTGAATTGAATGTTCATTTCTCTACCAAGCCGTCTCCAAAGGGGTTTCAGAGAATTTGGCAGTACATCCAACTGGCCTCACTACCGCAGACCACATGTTACCACACCAGCCCAGGACCTCCACATCCAGCATCTTCACTTCAAGATCGTCTGAGACCAGCCGCCCGGACACAAGATCGTCTGAGACCAGCCGCCCGGACATAAGATCGTCTGAGACCCGCCGCCCGGACACAAGATCGCCTGAGACCCGCCGCCCGGACACAAGATCGTCTGAGACCCGCCGCCCGGACACAAGATCGTCTGAGACCCGCCGCCCGGACACAAGATCGCCTGAGACCCGCCGCCCGGACACAAGATCGTCTGAGACCCGCCGCCCGGACACAAGATCGTCTGAGACCCACCGCCCGGACACAAGATCGTCTGAGACCCACCGCCCGGACACAAGATCACCTGAGACCCGCCGCCCGGACACAAGATCGTCTGAGACCCGCCGCCCGGACACAAGATCGCCTGAGACCCGCCGCCTGGACACAAGATCGCCTGAGACCCGCCGCCTGGACACAAGATCGTCTGAGACCCGCCGCCTGGACACAAGATCGCCTGAGACCAGCCGCCCGGACACAAGATCGTCTGAGACCCGCCGCCCGGACACAAGATCGTCTGAGACCCGCCGCCCGGATACAAGATCGTCTAAGACCAGCCGCCCGGACACAAGATCGTCTGAGACCCGCCGCCCGGACACAAGATCGCCTGAGACCCGCGCCCGGACACAAGATCGTCTGAGACCCGCCGCCCGGACACAAGATCGCCTGAGACCAGCCGCCCGGACACAAGATCGTCTGTATAAAACAGACGATCTTATCGTATATAGTTTGTATAAAACTACTTATATACAATATCCAAGGCATACCTGTCAACACTCCCGTTTTTCCCGGGTTTCACCCATTTTTTAGCCCTATCTCCCGGACCCTCCCGGTTTGTTATTTCTCCCGGGAAACTCCCGTAATTTGCATAGTCCAAACTCCTTTATGAATAATCGGACCAATATGCTTGTCTAATGTTGACCAGTTGGTCTTGTATTAAATGCATTATATTCACACAATCCACACACCATATACAATTTCAACCTGTTTGTCATCTCAACCTGGCAACCTATAACCCAGTTGCTCAGTCGCAGAAAGCTTAACTCAACTAGAGTGCGGCGCGGGACTAGATTTGATGGCCGAGTGTGAGCGCAGGCGTAATGCACTCACTCTGTGTGTGTGAGAATAAAACTATTCGTTTTTGAAAACCAAATTTTGACAGCTATGATCCAAGGCTACATCGAAAGGTAACTTCGCGTCTGATCCATGGTAAACAAACTGCTTCGGTGTGTCGCATAGACGTCGTCATCGTCTTGCTGCTCCCTCCCCTTTCTGTGATTGGTTCCCCAGATGAGGCGAAAATTTGGTCCATGGTGTCCAGACTGCCTAGCAGCGTGAATAAAATCGCGCTGCGCAAAGGCAGTTTGGGGAAACCCAGGCTAATAGTCTAACTCTCCGTTGACTTTCGAGCTGGAAAAACCAAACTCTAGTCAGGCCAATCACATTGTGTATAGAGTCGGCGGGCGGGCTTAACATAATGACGGCAGAGATGCAACGGTTCACTGCTACTTGAAAACAAAGAGTGGCTGCTGGCGAACAGCTGTCTTTCGATTTGGCTTTGTCCGTGACTCTGGATGATTTAAAGTTAAGCTTTTCTTTGTAGCCAGCAGCCATATCACCCTGTAGCCCAAGACTGGTTGCCCACTGAAGCTAAGCAGGGCTGAGCCTGGTTAGTACCTGGATGGGAGACCTTCTGAGAAAACCAGGTTGCTGCTGGAAGAGGTGTTAGAGAGGCCAGCAGGGGGTGCTATCCCTGTGGTCTGTGTGGGTCCTAACACCCCAGTATAGTGATGGGGACACTATACTGTCAAAATAGCACCGTCCTTCGGATGAGACGTTAAACCGAGGCCCTGACTCTCTGTGGTCATTAAAAATCCCAGAATGTTGTTCGAAAGAGTAGGGGTGTAACCCCGACATCCTGGCCAAATTTGCCCCTTGGCCAATGTCCATCATGGCCTCCTAATCATCCCCATATATACTGATTGGCTTCATCACTGTCTCCTCTCCACCAGTAAGCTGGTGTGTGGTGGGCGTTCTGGCGCAATATGGCTGCCGTCGCATCATCCAGGTGGATGCTGCACATTGGTGGTGGTTGAGGAGATTCCCCCCCTTCTATGTAAAGCGCTTTGAGTGTCCAGAAAAGCGCTATATAAATGTAATGAATTATTATTATTCTTTGAAACATGAACAAAGGACGGCACTTGAGTCATTTTTAACCGCTCTGGCTACGTCAACTTCTTCGTTGCTCTGGTTGGTTGTGGCGTTATCCTTTTGGGGGCAGAGGGAGTTTGAAAGACAACCGTTTATCCCGCACCTCGTATTGAGCCCTGGCAATGGAGTTTCCAGACCTAACATCCGATGTACGTCTGGCATGCCAGGCTAACATTACACAGTGGTGAGTAGTAAAAGGACATCTCAGCAGAAATCTACATATATTATTGAAAGCAACATTCAATGCTTGATTCTGATGTGTTTCTGACTCTGGAACACATGTTTTTTTCTTGCCCCGTTTCCAATAGCTTCTGGTCCGAGCTTCATGATTGCCTTCACTTAAGATGTCATGATTCTGCCTTAGTATCCTTGATTTTCCTAGTCGTGAGGCAGGATCATGACAGAATCGTGTTTTGTGTACAAGCACATGGCCTTTTGCTTGGGCCATGTGCTTGTGTTGTCTTGTTACATTACCCCGCCCCCTTGTTATCCTCGTCTCGTCATTATTGTCTAGTCAGTTTCACCTGTCCTCGTCATTTGTGTTCCCCATATAATCCCTTTGTGTTTGCTGTCCTGTGTCGGTTCATTGTGTCAAACAATGTGTGTATCGTTCTCCGTGCTGATCTTACCTGTGAGTGCTTTGTTGAAGGTCGTGTCGTTGTGAACAGTTTATTAGCAGTGTTGTTTGTTTTCATACAGTCATAGTCTAGTCTTGTCAGTCTAAGTTTCCCTGTCCTGTCTGTATTTTGCCCCCTCGTGGGTTTTGTTTTCCCTGTTTTGTCTATAATAAACCTTGTATATATCGTCCTCTGTCTGCATTTGGGTTCATCTCCTGCATCCACATAACAGAATGAACCGACCATCAAAGAACCCAGCAGACAGTATGTCCTCTTTTGTTGAGCATAATCCGGATGACCTTGCACAATGGTGGCGGAGGACTATTTCTGATGCAAGTAATGGCAAGTTGCCGATTCCGTCCCAGGGAGATCGGTCCCTGAGGGAGTACGCCCAGGTTGCAAATGAGAGGAGGTTTTTTCTACCTGATATCCTCCTCAACCGCTACCTCATTGCGGGTCTCAACGCTCCTCCGCCCCTGGCTGAACGGGAGAGGCTGGTCTGCTGCCCGTTTGGTGAGATGGTGGATCGTTTATCACGGAGGGAGTCGCGGGGTTCCACCTTGTCGTCACCATCACCCAAGCTCTCAGTGGTCCCGGAGGGTCATGTCCTAGCTGTGGTTACCCTGGGGAATCAAGCTGGCTCCACTTCCAACCCCGAGACATCAGCCGTACCCGAGAGTCTCCTCGGCAAGCGAGGGAGACGGACCTCATGGGAGTCTGCGTCAGAATCCTCTGCGACGGAGATGGCCCTGTCTGAGACTGTCCTCCATGCCCCTGTCACAGCTCCGGTTGAGCTTCCCCAACTAGTCTCTAGTCCTACAATGGCATCTGCTCCACGACCTAGGAGAAAGAGGAGGGAGAGGAGGAGTCAGCTCCGTCTATCCGTCAAGCACGCCGTCCCGAGCCCGCTGCAGTCAGCGCCGTCGCCGAGCCCGCTGCAGTCAGCGCCGTCGCCGAGCCCGCTGCAGTCAGCGCCGTCGCCGAGCCCGCTGCAGTCAGCGCCGTCGCCGAGCCCGCTGCAGTCAGCGCCGTCGCCGAGCCCGCTGCAGTCAGCGCCGTCACAGAGGCCGCTGCAGTCAGCGCCGTCACAGAGGCCGCTGCAGTCGCCACAGTCACAGAATCAGCTGCAGAAGAGGCTGTCCCTGAAGCTTCCGCAGTGATCTCTGCTTGTGAGTCAGCTGATGTGAAAGCCGTGGCCGATTTGGCAGCTGAAGCTGTCCTGCAGTCTGTATCTGCCCGCCAAGAAATGCCAGTAGTCATTGCGGCCAAGACTTTGTCCGATTACCTCTCTAGTCTTGTCAAGTTACTAGAAGTTCCTGTTATACCCTCAAGTCCTGTTCCCGTAGCATCCGAGAGTGCTAGCCCTGAGTCAACTGCAGGCAGAGTTGTCCCCGAGTCGACCGCTGTGAGTGCTGTCCCTGCATCAGCCGCTGAGAACGCTGGGTCCAAGTCAGCCTCTGACAACGCTCTTCCTGAGTCGGCTGCAGGCTCCGCTGTTTCTGAATCTGAGATGGGGAGCGTCGATTCTGATGTGAAGAGCACTGGTACTGGTTCTGCTGTAGAGTTCACTGACCCCGTTCCCGCTCCGCAACTAGCCGCAGCATCATCTCTCCCTGTTCCACAGTTGCCTGCATCTCCCCCTGTCAAACGCCTTGTCCCGTTACCTGCTGTTCCCCTCGTCAGGTCTCCCATTTCGCCGCCCTCTGTGCCCCTGTGTGTTTCCCCTGACGCCCCCGTCACCACTTCCCCCAGGACTGTTTCCCGCAAGAATGTTCCTCATGTGTCTCCATCCAAGTCCCGCCAGATTCCCCGTCCTCAGCCCTCGCCCCGAAGACCCAAGACCCCCAGTCCGCCTACCCACCCTGGACTGCCCCCTAAGAACTTTGTGTTTCCTCCACCCCCTCTACCTTGTATGTTGTTTTTGATGTTTCACCCCAGCCCTGTTATTGTTTTTTCATGTTTGCCATTATTAGTGTTTTCCATGTTTTGTTGGTTCGTGTCTTTGTCACAGTCTGTCATGTCCCGTGTTTAATGTCCCCTTGAGGAGCGTCTGGTAGCCGCTCCTTAAGGTGGGGGTTCTGTCATGATTCTGCCTTAGTATCCTTGATTTTCCTAGTCGTGAGGCAGGATCATGACAGAATCGTGTTTTGTGTACAAGCACATGGCCTTTTGCTTGGGCCATGTGCTTGTGTTGTCTTGTTACGTTACCCCGCCCCCTTGTTATCCTCGTCTCGTCATTGTCTAGTCATTTTCACCTGTCCTCGTCATTAGTGTTCCCCTACATTTTTAGGATTAATCTCCCCTTGTGTGTGTGTGTGTGTGCCGCTCCAAATGTGAATTTTATTTTCTTTAGCCTTTTTGCCTTTGACTTGTGTATTTTGAAGTAGCTCCCCTCTGTTTTTTTGTTGTTGTTGTTTTCTGCTTGGTTAATACTTTTTGTATATTGACAACATTTGTATATTCTCTTTCCCCTACGAGGGTTTTGTATGTTACTTTCTTGTCAAAAAAAAAAAAAAGCTGGAGCTGATGGCTATTTATTTCCCTCTACTGGTTATTATTTAATGAACAAATTAATGAGGACTTGAACATGACAATTTGAATCAACAAGACACTTGTTTCCTGTGTTGGCTTATTTATAAATAGAATATGTATGTATTTATATGTATATGATCCATTTCTAATGCATGATGTATTTGAATATATGTCTGTGTGTATATATATATATCATAATATACAAGCTTGATAAGTATAATTCTAGAAGAAATTAAGATGTCACTTTACATCTGAAGTCAAATGTGTTATATATATATATATATATATATATATATATATATATATATATATATACACACACACACACACACACGCACAAGCAAACAGGCACACCGCATGTGCTATTACCATCAATGAATGAATCAATAGAGGTGACAGGTACACACAGATACACATGCATGTATCTATTGATTCATTCATGTTTATTCATCGATGGTAATATCACAAGCAAATAAATTGGTTATTCCTTGCCAAAAATCAACATCTGTCATTGTTCATAGGTTTGTGTGTGTGTTTTCTGAAGTAAAATTTACTAGGTAAATAAATGATACTTACGTTATTTTAGAAACTCCGCAAAAGCTCTCGATGAAGGCGTGATCTGCTAGCAGCTGACCGACGCCGATGAAAACAGAAAGCAGAACTAAAAACAGCGTGAAGTTGGTGCAGATGGGCTCTTTAAATGATCGCGCTGTTATGACAGCGTATGTCACATGACAATTCCAACATGTCGCATGTAGTACGTCCGGACTCCATTCATACTACCCGTATTCATACTATATAGAACGTACTTTTTTAACGGTCGCGAAGTACGTTATTTAAATGTAGTACCTACTCACATAGTACGCGATTTCGGACGCAGCCCAGGTGTAAATGCCATCTGAAACGCATTCGAGACAGATTTAAATTCGATCGCTCAAACCACTTCAGGAGGAGGACGGGGCCGCTTAACAGACGAAACTGGACAAGTGTAATGCATCTGGTTGTTGAAACCACATATGTAAATTGGACTTCTCCCAACAATGCTAAAAATAAACGTGTGAGAGAGTGTCCAGCGATGAAGCTGCAACACGCATTACTGCAGATGAGCAGCTCGAGCATCTTCATCAAGCAAACGTGCAAACTATCGCAAATCAAAGTGAAAGTCGCAAACACTTAACACACAATCATCTTCGTTAAAAGTAAAGAAACAAAATGATCTTACCAGTGCTGTCTCTCTTATTGCGGTCTTTGATTTTGAAATTAGCTGATCAATAAAATGCAGCTCATTACTGTTGCTTTCGGTGACGTGAACTCCGTTAAATCTGCATATAGCGCGTTGTTTGAATATCGGATTTATATCCGTTTTGCGAAAACATATTTATGTGACCAGGTGTAAATGGAATCGTTTTGATAAATCAGATCAGTAAAAACGCATGAAGTGACCAGGGGCCTCATTTATAAAACTTTGCGTAGGATTTGCGTCAGAAGTGGCGTACGGATGAAACATAGGACGTGCGTACGCACAGAAATATTCGGATTTATAAAACCGTGCGCACGCACATCCTACGCAGTTTTCCCTTAATAAATCACAATCGATTCTAAATGTAGCGCAGCTTTTGCGGCTTCATGTCACGCCCATGGCTGCCCATAAATAGTCCGTGAAATGCCCACAATTTAATATTCATCGATTGCGAAATCATGGCAAATACAGAGAGGAAAACCAAGAAACATAACTTCACTCAATGTGAAGTAGAAATTATCGTTGGCGAGGTTTAAAAGAGGAGTAAAATGTTGTTTGGAGGGCACAGTGTGGGCTTTACTAATGCCAAAAGGTTGCAGATGCCGTTAATGCTGCAGCCACACAACCTCGGACCGTGACCGAAATAAACAAATGGTCGGACATCAAAGTCGATGCAAAAAGCGTCTAGCGCTCCATTACATATTGTGATGGCATCATGGCATTTTATTACCATCCATTTAATTGCATCTGACAAGCTACAGATCTGTTATGAGGATGAATTGCATAACATAGGCTACCAATATTATTGCAGAACATATTTCACTTTTCTTTTTGCAAATATGTGTTAATTTGCATTTCTTGTAAACTTCGTTTGATTTTGTTTGTTTACCCTGCAGATCGATCAAACGGGTGTTGTAGGCTGTTAATTGTAACACTTGCTTTGTGAAGTCTTCATTTTATTTATGAGAGACAGTATTGAAGTATTTCTTTTACACAACGGTAGTTTCACACACTTTCAGTGTTTCTTCCATTTGCCGACGGTGGCGCCATTTCTCAGTTCACCCGTTTTTGTGCGTACGCCTGGGTCAGAGCTTGCGTGAAGGACCGCACATTTTCCCGTCATGTTTGCTTTTTATAAATACCAATTATTGCGTAGAGAGCGGCGTACGCCTTCTTTTGTGCGTACGCAACGTTTATAAATGAGGCCCCAGGTGTAAACGGCCCCATTATGAGCTGTCTGTCAGCATCTGTATAATTTTCTGTTAATTAATTCCAAATTGTGGCATGTTGCAAAGCAGTCCCATCTCTTGTGTTTTTATGAATGACGTCATCGACTAGTCGACGTCGACTGGACGTTTGATGTCATAACAGTCGACTTAAAAAAATCTGAAGTCGTTCAACCCCTACTGCAGACACACACACTCATATTCACTCAATACACACTAGCAATACTGACAAATAAATGTGGCGTTTCTGTCTATTTTCTTAAATATTCTAGTAGAGTTATTTTATTACGTAAACTGGATTAAAATAAATAAATTATGAAGGCAACAAGTAGCCGAAAATATCAGAAGTGCACATTACAGGTTTCATATGTTGATGACAGTATAAACCTAAAGATGAGCTACACAACAGAAAAACAATAGACTAGAATAACTAGTAGCTTGAACTAGTTTAACTAGAACTAAAAAAAATCATAACTGACACTGACCGCTATAACTGATAAAGCACAGCAGAAGAAGAAGAATCATCCTGATGAGAAAACAGAAGGTGTGTTATGTGACAGACACACACTACATTACACACTCACTTTCAGTTTATTGAAAGATTTTCATCCACATGTCGATCTTACGTGTGTGTGTGTGTGTGTGTGTGTGTGTGTGTGTGTGTGTGTGTGTGTGTGTGTGTGTGTGTGTGTGTGTGTGTGTGTGTGTGTGTGTGTGTGTGTGTGTCGTGCGGATTCACTGAATTCGTCCTCAGTGGTGAAACATACAGGTGTCTGTGGTTTTTACCTGATCTCTGATCAGTTTTATTCATTTGTAGACATTGTAATTAGACATTAGTATAATTAAATGGAATAATAGTAGTTTATATATTATTAGCCTCTTTATCTGAGCCATGGAACAAACAAAACAAGCTCTGAACATTGATAGAAGAACACATATTTACACAGACACTTGATATTTAATCTTATTAGATGATAAATTAATGGAATTGATGTTTTACTTTGTTATGTGATTGTAAAAGGTGTTTTTCTGCATGTTTCGTCTGAGTTTGTTGCAGTTTCACTGTTTGTCCAGCGAGTGGAGCTTTCTCCCATCACTACAGGACACTACTAAATAAAACTAACGTACAACTTACATAATAATAAATAAATAAAATTAGGCTACTTAAAGGTAAACAGTTGTAGTTTATATCTAGATATATCTCTAGGGGCTGGTATATCACAGTATACTCACACAAAAAAAAAAACAGACTCTACACCACAGGACTCGGCTAATGTAAAATTCAAATTCGTCAAGCTCATATATAAAGATTTGTGGATAAAGCGATGTCGAGATTTGCGATACACTGAACTGTTTCTCAGACCGGTACAATAACGCAATGTTTTAAAACAGAAAACAAAAAGAGCGATGGATGAGGTGAAAACAAACTTTGATTTTTATAAATTTGTATTTTTCTAAGCAACCGGTTTTACTTAGAAGTTATTTTTACTGCTACCAACAAATCGGAGTAATAATGCTAAAACATTTTACAACTATATGAATAAGTAACCTCACTAAAACATAGTCATATCATTGTCATTGTAAGGCCGTCAACTCGATCCAATTGCGGTACTCGATTAGAGGTGAAGGTCTCACGCGTGTTCGTCTCTTCCCATGGCAAAGGGATTTTTAATTAAACGCAATAGATTTTATCTTATGTATTAACTCATTTCATCTGACTCCATAAAATGAAAAGATTTTTCAATGATATCTGTGCATCATTAAATATACGTTAATGTTTGACTATTCCTTTTAACTCCAATGAAAATAAAGTCAAAGTCTGATAGAATAATCAAATATAACAATTTATTATGTCAGGTAAATGTATTAAAATTCCATAATCAATTGAAAGATAATCAATGCAAACCATCAAATGTTCTAGAACAAATAGGTAAATCCTTTACCCGACATTGTATGGCTACGTGAGCTGAGAGTGGCGAGACCCTCAACCACACGGGCTAATCTGAATACAGAAAAGGCCGTGATCTTCTAGCTGCATTTCCTTATATACCCAGACCTCATTTTATATGTAAACAAGAGTTCACAGTGGAAATGTACTGTGTTCACCCCCCACCCCCAGACTTACTGGGGGCAGAAGTTGACCATTTGCTAACAGTGGTAATTTGCATTCATGAATTTACACGTTTTGGGAGTAGGAGCATGCATAGGGACCACATTCCTTTGTGTGGTAGATATCCCTAAACTCTTAAAAACCTTATTTCCTTTTGTTTTACTTATTTGGAAATGAGACATTATTACCAGTCACCCTGAGACCTTTAAAATGATACTAAACAATAATCCATATAAATTATTGTGTGAGTGTGGGTGATCTCTGTAAGAGTGGGGGATGTGGGGAAGGAGTGTATGTTGTTTCTTTCAGTCTTACATTATCATTGTAGGCTATCTGGGAAAATGAATCAGCATAGACATTGACTCTCTAATTACTAGCAGGTTTAGTTTTAAAAAATAAAAATAAAAACTCACAAGCTGGCGTTATATTTAAAAATATGAAAACTTACATGGTAAAAGTTCTGCATGAGTCTAATGTTCAGCCAGGCTTAATCAAACTCACAGCTGTCACAGTGGCTCTGGAAAGTGTGTCAGACTGAATGGATGAGTTATGCATGTCACTTGACGTGTGTAAAATGGAAAGACTGGATGGATATGAACAACTGTGGACTCTCTCATGTCGTCTAGTAGGAGCCGTAGCCAATAAATGGCAAACCGATTTAACATTTAATCCTAAAACGTACTATCTATTTTCATTCTACTACTATTTGTATATACTAGCAAAGTAGCTAATCCATTAGGTTCTAGGCTAATTTTTCATTAGATTGATCTTATTTATTAGATGATAGCCTTTATTTAGGTATTATATTTATTAGATGGTACTGGTGCGTTATGACTTTCTCAGTTTGTGTAAACCTATTTAGGGTTCAGAGTATTTATTTTTTTTCCCACATTAATTTCCCACATGACTAGTACAATTATGTGGTTTTGTTTCATTAATAGTGTATACTTTTTTCTAGATTTACCCTGAAATAATGGAAGTGAAATGTGACAACTTGCCTCATAGGTGGAGTTCATTATAACATGACCATATGACAGATTCAAATGTTATCTGATCTAATAAAAAACAAATATACAAGACAAATTCAAATATTTTATCAATAAAATACATTTATTAACTTTTTCATATAAAATAATGACATTTTTTAATAATTAAAAATCAACATATTTTTCAGTTTGACATCAAACAGACACCGCAAAACACAGCTATACAGCATATCTCAAAACATAATAATGATGAATCATTTCTGAACATTGACTCTCAGTCTTTATTCACATTTATCTCATGGTTTATCAATAGAATTTATAAAAGTATATAATAGAATATCATATTTCTATTTCTCACAAGTGTTGTGAGTCTGGATGTGAACAGAAGTGTTGTGAGTCTGGATGTGAACAGAAGTGTTGTGAGTCTGGATGTGAACAGCAGTGTTGTGAGTCTGGATGTGAACAGAAGTGTTGTGAGTCTGGATGTGAACAGAACAGAAGTGGTGTGAGTCTGGATGTGAACAGAAGTGTTGTGAGTCTGGACGTGAACAGAACAGAAGTGTTGTGAGTCTGGATGTGAACAGAAGTGTTGTGAGTCTGGATGTGAACAGAACAGAAGTGTTGTGAGTCTGGATGTGAACAGAAGTGTTGTGAGTCTGGATGTGAACAGAAGTGTTGTGAGTCTGGATGTGAACAGAACAGAAGTGTTGTGAGTCTGGATGTGAACAGAACAGAAGTGTTGTGAGTCTGGATGTGAACAGAACAGAAGTGTTGTGAGTGTGGATGTGAACAGAAGTGTTGTGAGTCTGGATGTGAACGGAAGTGTTGTGAGTCTGGATGTGAACAGAAATGTTGTGAGTCTGGATGTGAACAGAAGTGTTGTGAGTGTGGATGTGAACAGAAGTGTTGTGAGTCTGGATGTGAACGGAAGTGTTGTGAGTCTGGATGTGAACAGAAATGTTGTGAGTCTGGATGTGAACAGAAGTGTTGTGAGTCTGGATGTGAACAGAACAGATGTGTTGTGAATCTGGATGTGAACAGAAGTGTTGTGAGTCTGGATGTGAATGGAAGTGTTGTGAGTGTGGATGTGAACAGAAGTGTTGTGAGTCTGGATGTGAACAGAAGTGTTGTAAGTCTGGGTGTGAACAGAACAGAAGTGTTGTGAATCTGGATGTGAACAGAAGTGTTGTGAGTCTGGATGTGAACAGTTGTGAGTCTGGATGTGAACAGTTGTGAGGATGTGAACAGTTGTGAGTCTGGATGTGAACAGTTGTGAGTCTGGATGTGAACAGTTGTGAGTCTGGATGTGAACAGAAGTGTTGTGAGTCTGGATGTGAACAGTTATGAGTCTGGATGTGAACAGAAGTGTTGTGAGTCTGGATGTGAACAGTTGTGAGTCTGGATGTGAACAGAAGTGTTGTGAGTCTGGATGTGAACAGTTGTGAGTCTGGATGTGAACAGTTATGAGTCTGGATGTGAACAGAAGTGTTGTGAGTCTGGATGTGAACAGTTGTGAGTCTGGATGTGAACAGAAGTGTTGTGAGTCTGGATGTGAACAGAAGTGTTGTGAGTCTGGATGTGAACAGAAGTGTTGTGAGTCTGGATGTGAACAGAAGTGTTGTGAGTCTGGATGTGAACAGTTGTGAGTCTGGATGTGAACAGAAGTGTTGTGAGTCTGGATGTGAACAGAAGTGTTGTGAGTCTGGATGTGAACAGAAGTGTTGTGAGTCTGGATGTGAACAGAAATGTTGTGAGTCTGGATGTGAACAGTTGTGAGTCTGGATGTGAACAGAAGTGTTGTGAGTCTGGATGTGAACAGAAGTGTTGTGAGTCTGGATGTGAACAGAAGTGTTGTGAGTCTGGATGTGAACAGAAGTGTTGTGAGTCTGGATGTGAACAGAAGTGTTGTGAGTCTGGATGTGAACAGAAGTGTTTTGAGTCTGGATGTGACTGTGACTGTAGGAGCACATCTGATCTCTTCTGGAGAGTTCCAGTATAATAGATAAAGCAGACTCAACACGCTTACAGTGAAGCCTCTGTGTTTCCAGCTGATGTGATCCTAATGATCTGAGTGATTCTGTTGGGTTTATATTCAGTGAGCATATCTGCAATGTATTGATGCTTTAGGCCATTGAGTGATTTATATACCAGTAATAATACTTTAAAAATCAATCCTATATGTAACTGGGAGCCAGTGTAAAGAGCTGAGGACTGGTGTGATGTGTTCATGTGTTCCTGGTTCTGCTCAGCGTTCTGGATGAGCTGCAACTAGGGTTGCCAACCGTTCCGTATAATACAGAATAGTCCCGTATTTGACACGTATTGTTCCGTATTGAACTGATGCTAAAATAACCATCAGAATAAAAGTCCCACAATAAAAGTCTTCTTCCACCGGGAGCCTTTTATACTCAAAATGGTATTTTGTTTTCAAATGACACACACAAACCATCATATGAATAGACATTTATAAGAACCAGTTTAACACTGATGTGCTCAATGTAAAACACTATGATGAATGGAAAACACTTCTTCTCCGTTCATCATAATGACTTAGGCCTTTTTATAGTTCAGTGTTACACTTAGACTACATTCATTAGCGAGTTGTTTAATACTTAGAATATTGTTTTTATACTCAGAACACACAAATACACGGTAACAAATATATTTTATTTTTCCCACAAAAACAATGTACAGTGTACATCCCAACCAACACAGAGTTGCACATACAGTGATCTACAGAAAAACTACAGAAGAATTTGCTGTTTATGAAGATCGGCCGCCGTCCGACTGGCGAATCACAGTTGTGCTGTTATCAGTAATAAGACAAGTCGCTCTTGTAAACCTTTATTACAATAATTCAAAGATTATTTTTATATATTTTGTATAATTAAATCACAATATCTTGTGTCACCTTACATGTGACTCGCTCAAACAAAACACCAATAAACATGTTGCATCACAAGTCTTTCTTCTTATTCTCAAGTAGTATTTTCCTCAGATAACTCAATACTTTACCCGTAAAACATACATCACAGTGTATTACAGTCTCGGTTGTCTGTGCAAATGTGTCCTACTAAATACTGTATGACAATAGTTGAGCAAACCATTGGTTACACAGCCATTCAAACAGAATTACTATATAAAGTAGGCCTACTGTCAGGGTTGCTGTGCAGGTAGCTGAAGACGAGGACACGGGAGTTTCAATATAATAGATTTAATTAACAAAATGAAACTTTCAAAATCAAACAGAAACAAAATAACAGATTCCAGGAATTCAGGGTTTAACATACAACCATACATTGACGACGATCGACAAACACTGAGGGAAAACACAGGGCTTAAATGAACTGAACCAAACAAGATAATTAACTGAAAACAGGTGCAGAAAATTGGACACAAACGAGGAGCGGGAAAACTAACAGGACTAAACCAAAAACCACAAAAGACAGGGGAAGACAAGATACAAAACAGAACTCAATACATCAAAACGTGACAGTACCTCCCCCCTCCCCGAAGGCGCGTCCTCGCGCCGTATAACATCCAAAGGGGTGGGAGGGTGGGCGCCCTGGAGGCTGACGAGGGCATGGCGCAGGTACAGGAAGCCTCCAGGGCGGAGCAGGCTGTGGGCGTGGCCACGATGGTGAAGGCTGTGGGCGTGGCCACGACGGTGCAGGCTGTGGGTGTGGCCAGGGCGGAGCAGGCTGCGGGCGTGGCAATGGCGGAGCAGGCTGCGGGCGTGGCAATGGCGGAGCTGGCTGCGGGCGTGGCCATGGCGGAGCTGGCTGCGGGCGTGGCCATGGCGGAGCTGGCTGTCGGACCCTCGGGCGTCCAGGGCGGAGCTGTCGGACCCTCGGGCGTCCAGGGCGGAGCTGTGGGACCCTCGGGTGTCCAGGGCGGAGCTGTCGGACCCTCGGGCGTCCAGGGCGGAGCTGTGGGACCCTCGGGCGTCCAGGGCGGAGCTGTGGGACCCTCGGGCGTCCAGGGTGGAGCTGTGGGACCCTCGGGCGTCCAGGGCGGAGCTGTGGGACCCTCGGGTGGCCATGGCGGTGAGGACCCCTCGGGTGGCCATGGCGGTGCAGGCTCTTCAGGTGGCCACGGCGGTGAAGACCCTTCAGACGGCCGTGGTGGTGAAGACCCTTCGGGTGGCCATGGCGGTGAGGAACCTTCGGGTGGCCATGGCGGTGAGGACCCATCGGGTGGCCGTGGTGGTGAACTTTTTTCAGGCCTCCGTGGGTCTTTGGCCGGCCACGGCGAAGGCGTATAGCGCCCCCCCAAAATTTTCTTGGGGAGGACAGGCTCAGGATCGGGAACTGACTTGACATCAATGGGCGCTGGGTCAACGGGCTCTGGTGCTGGGTCAACGGGCTCTGGCTCTGGCTCTGGGTCAACGGGCGCTGGGTCAACGGGCTCTGGCGCTGGGTCAACGGGCTCTGGCGCTGGGTCAACGGGCTCTGGCGCTGGGTCAACGGGCTCTGGCGCTGGGTCAACGGGCTCTGGCGCTGGGTCAACGGGCTCTGGCGCTGGGTCAACGGGCTCTGGCGCTGGGTCAACGGGCTCTGGCGCTGGGTCAACGGGCTCTGGCGCTGGGTCAACGGGCTCTGGCGCTGGGTCAACGGGCTCTGGCGCTGGGTCAACGGGCTCTGGCGCTGGGTCAACGGGCTCTGGCGCTGGGTCAACGGGCTCTGGCGCTGGGTCAACGGGCTCTGGCGCTGGGTCAACGGGCTCTGGCGCTGGGTCAACGGGCTCTGGCGCTGGGTCTGGTGCATCATGGGACTCGGAACTGGACGGGGCCAGCACATCATGGGACTCGGAACTGGACGGAACCAGCATTTCCAGGGAGCTTGGGGTTGGGCTCAGGCTCTGGCGGGCAGGCGACGGGCTCAGGCTCTGGCGGGCAGGCGACGGGCTCAGGCTCTGGCGGGCAGGCGACGGGCTCAGGCTCTGGCGGGCAGGCGACGGGCTCAGGCTCTGGCGGGCAGGCGACGGGCTCAGGCTCTGGCGGGCAGGCGACGGGCTCAGGCTCTGGCGGGCAGGCGACGGGCTCAGGCTCTGGCGGGCAGGCGACGGGCTCAGGCTCTGGCGGGCAGGCGACGGGCTCAGGCTCTGGCGGGCAGGCGACGGGCTCAGGCTCTGGCGGGCAGGCGACGGGCTCAGGCTCTGGCGGGCAGGCGACGGGCTCAGGCTCTGGCGGGCAGGCGACGGGCTCAGGCTCTGGCGGGCAGGCGACGGGCTCAGGCTCTGGCGGGCAGGCGACGGGCTCAGGCTCTGGCTGGATGTGGCTGACGTGAACCCCAGCCTCGGCAGCCATCCTCCTGGCTAATCGCACTGACATCAGTGGGGGATCAGTCATACAGGACATCAACCGGGGAAGTCCATGGACCGATCTGGCGGCAGGGCTGATGCGGTGTGCAGGCTCTGGCGGGCAGGTGATGGGCTCTGGCGTTAGCGTGCAGGTGATGGGCTCAGGCGTTGGCGTGCAGGTGATGGGCTCAGGGGCTGGCGGGCTTGGAACTGGCTGGAGTGGGAGATCTTCAACGTGATAGCTGGATCCACACGCCCACAGCGTGTGATCCACAAACTCCAGGAAGGATAGATGGAGGTCCTTGACAAGAATTATCTGGGCTAATGGGTCCTTCAGACCACCCCAGAAACTCCTTGTAAGTGCCTCTTCATTCTGAGTCACATCATCATAGAGGTCTATGTACAGCCCTGCATATTCCTCCAGAGAGAGCTCATTCTGGCAGAAGATAGGTGTTTCCATGGGGCTCACCTTGATGTTCCTTTTCCTTCTGCTCATTTTTCGCTTCTCTTTTTGTATGGTCGATCGTTCTGTCAGGGTTGCTGTGCAGGTAGCTGAAGACGAGGACACGGGAGTTTCAATATAATAGATTTAATTAACAAAATGAAACTTTCAAAATCAAACAGAAACAAAATAACAGATTCCAGGAATTCAGGGTTTAACATACAACCATACATTGACGACGATCGACAAACACTGAGGGAAAACACAGGGCTTAAATGAACTGAACCAAACAAGATAATTAACTGAAAACAGGTGCAGAAAATTGGACACAAACGAGGAGCGGGAAAACTAACAGGACTAAACCAAAAACCACAAAAGACAGGGGAAGACAAGATACAAAACAGAACTCAATACATCAAAACGTGACACCTACAGTGTATACTTAATCAAAAGATCATTTAAACAAATGATCAAATCTAAATATCAACAGTTGCCTATATAATTTAGTATGCAAATATTATATATGTTATAATATTAAACAATAAAAAAATTTATCTACATATACTTTAATCTTGAAACCCATGGCGATTGCTCAAAACATCACTCTTTATGCTATAAACACAATTATAAAGCTATAAACATCACATTACTTTGGGTATTCAGTGTTCTGGAGCCTCTAACATTCAGATTTTATTATATTAATACCAGGCCTGACGCGACGCACGTCAGCGAATAAAACGTCATTTTCATAAACACAACACCGTCTCTATAAAACATCTTAACTCTACTCAGGGCAGGGGGCATCTCTCCTTATCACGAATAAAGCTCAAACGCCCATGGTGGTCTTGACTCTGGAGTCAAGATTTTAAAAATGACAAAGTCCAAAAAGTTGCGGTGGTCTGAAAGCTCCAGGGTCTTCAAGGCAGTGACCCGAGCCTGAGAGAGAGCACTCTGGCTGGGGAGCGAGGTCAATCTCCGCCGTGGTGGAGCTCTGAGAAACATGAAACCTCCAGGAAAAGACGGGCTGATTTTTCTGTAAAGTGCGTCCCAGTGCAACATGCGCGCGCCTCTCCTGGACACGAATAAAGCCCACGGTGATGTTGACTCTGAAGCCAAGCTCTTAAAAATGACAAGTCCAATACAATATAAAACTGTCTGAGACTGAACTGGAGAACTACAGCACTAGATCATCATGATCCACAGATCCTCAATACTTCTGATCCTGAACTCAGTGTTTTCCTCCTCAAGTAATCTCTGTATCGTATCTGTATCTCACGACAGTAATCAGAACCAGAACCAGCAGAAACACAGTCAGTGCAACCAGCAACATCCAATGATCTACAGGTGAAGGAGAAGTGGAAAAGTACAATTTCTAAATGTTGAATTCAGTGTTTAAGATCTTCTGTAATTCTCTCGTGTTTTACTCACGTCGATGTTCAGTGTCGCTCAGATTTCCCTTCGAGTCTAGAACAGATTCTGTACAGAATATTGAAAGGTTATTCATGCAGTTTAGTATTAATTTACTGATTAAACATAATATTTCTGCTGATCCACTGATCTTCTCTCACCTGTGACTGTGACTGTGATCAAGATGTTTTCTTCATAATCCAGAGCTCTGTATGTTCCAGTGTCAGTGAGTGTAAAGTCATGAATGATCAGAGTCTGGTCACTGATGATCAGTCGATCACTGCTGACCCCGTGACCTCTCCTCCACACCTCTGTCCAGCCGGAGCGAGAGTTTCTCTCCACTTTATCAGCATTGATCAACACAACATCCAACTTCAGATCCTCTCCTTTCTTCACTGAGATCTCATCTGAGGACAAACACACACATTCATCCTCAATCACAACTATAATAGTGGCATTTAATCAAGACCATAATCACATATTTAATATTGGGGGATCAGATGAAAACATTGGAAAAACTCAATCGACTCTGAATATTAAGTTTGACCCATTCAGTGTTTCTGCTGTTTCTAGTCCTGCACACAATACCAACACTATTACAGACAATACTGAAGCACATGATGATGTTTGATCAGTTTTGACTTTACCGTGAATATGAAGATGATATTCCAGGATCTGTCGCTCCACTTCTGTCTGATCATTATTGTAATAAACATGTAAAAAGTATTTCCCAGCGTCACTGAGTCTCAGATCGTTGATGATGACGTCACATGATCCTTCTTTACACACTCGACCGCTACAGTTTTTCTTCTCACACACAGGGATGTGTTTCCACACACTGAATAAACTGATCTCCACAATCTCTCTGTCCTCAGATCCACATGATAGAGTGACGATTCCTCCCTTTATTCCTGACACAGGTTTAGTGGAGGATCCTGCACACACACACACTCATATTCACTCAATACACACTAGCAATACTGACTAATACATGTGCTGGATATTTTCTGAAATCAATATGATCTTAAATATTCTAGTTATTTTAGTAAACTGGATTAAAATAAATAAATAATGAAGGCGACAAGTAGCCAAAAATATCAGAAGTGCACATTACAGGTTTCATATGTTGATGACAGTATAAACCTAGAGATGAGCTACACAACAGAAAAACAATAGACTATTTTTAACTTTTTAAAAAATCATAACTGACACTGACCGCTATAACTGATAAAGCACAGCAGAAGAAGAAGAATCATCCTGATGAGAAAACAGAAGGTGTGTTATGTGACAGACACACACTACATTACACACTCACTTTCAGTTTATTGAAAGATTTTCATCCACATGTCGATCTTACATGATTAAAAAATATCAAACTATAATCTTTTTTAACTTCGTTTCTCCCATCATAGACGTGTGTGTGTGTGTGTGTGTGTGTGTGTGTGTGTGTGTGTGTGTGTGTGTGTGTGTGTGTGTGTGTGTGTGTGTGTGTGTGTGTGTGTGTGTGTGTGTGTGGTGTGTGTGTGTGTGTGTGTGTGTGTGTGTGTGTAAATCATGTAGATTTACTGAATTTGCCTCCAGTGGTGAAACATAAGTGTTTATGGTTTTTACCTGATCTCCGATCAGTTTTATTCATTGTAAATGTTGTAATTAGACGTTAGTGTAATTAAAATGAATAATAGTGTCTTGTTGGCCTTTTTATCTGAGCCATGAAAAAAAACTAAACAAGCCCTGAACAGTAATAAAAGAACACATATTATACAGACATTTGATATTTAATCTTATTAGATGATAAGTAAATGGAATTTGATATTTTTCTTTATTATGTGTTTTAAAAGGTGTTTTTTCTGCATGTTTGGTCTGAGTTTGTTGCAGTTTCACTGTTTGTCCAGCAGGAGTCCAGTGGAGATTCAAAACACTGAATCATTTTGCGAACCAATTGATTCAATTGATTCGAATCTTTGAAAAGCTTATTTTCTCCCATCAGTCTAGGACCCCATTTACACCTGGTATTAAAATGCGATCTGTATCCAGATAAGTTATCCGGATAATAAAAAACGCATGTTAATGCAAGGTGTAAATGCGTTGTGATCGGATCTGCCTGACCACATCTTGAGGTAGTCTGGCTCGCATTGTGTTCGGATCTTTACTTGGTGTAAACGCAATCCGTACGACGTGATCGCATTCGTACATCTTCGTACCTGCCAAACGTCATCCTTCCGTCCTGTACCCAGACCCTGTGGCATAATACCAAAGCGCAGCTGCTACTCTCTTCTCCACAGACACCGACGACCGCAGCAGAGTATTTCTCCGTGACAGCAGAGGCCGCAACTTCTCGCAGATGTAGTCGAACAAATGTCGGTTCATTCTGAAGTTTGCCATCCAGTCATCTTCGCCAAAAGACCCCAAGACAAGACGTTCCCACCACTCATTACTCCGTTCTCTCATCCACAGAGACCGGTTCACTGTCGTAGCATTCACAGTAGCCGCAAAAACAACAGCTGCAAACAGGGCCTGTCGTCTTTTCTGTTAGCTCGTAATAGAAAAACGTTGAAAATGACAAACTACAGCTGATTTCCCGTGCTCACGCGCATGTGTCACTCTGGAGGACAGAGATCCGATCTCAATGTGGATAACGAGAACGCATAAAAAATACAAGGTGTAAATGCAAAGGTAAGATCAGAACACTTATTATCCGGATAACTTATCTGGATACAGATCGCATTTTAATACCAGGTGTAAATGGGGTCTAGGCGGCATGGGTCGCGCGCGTTCCTCCTCCTCTGCAGACTCTAATGGCACTCTGACCCCATTTACACCTGGTATTAAAATGCGATCTGTATCCAGATAAGTTATCCGGATAATAAGTGTTCTGATCTTACCTTTGCGTTTACACCTTGCATTTTTAATGCGTGCTCGTTATCCACATTGAGATCGGATCTCTGTCCTCCAGAGTGACACATGCGCGTGAGCACGGGAAATCAGCAGTAGTTTGTCATTTTCAACGTGTTTCTATTAGGAGCGAACCGAAAAGACGACAGGCCCTGTTTGCAGCTGTTGTTTTTGCGGCTACTGTGAATGCTACGACAGTGCACCGGTCTCTGTGGATGAGAGAACGGAGTAATGAGTGGTGGGAACGTATTGTTCATTACTTACAAAGCACTAAATGGTTTAGCTCCCCAGTAGCCTACTTGAGCGAGCTCTTAACGCATTATAGTCCTTCACTATTGCGATCTCAAAATTCTGGCCAGTTCATATACCTAGAATATCTAAATCGACTGCTGGCGGTAGATCCTTTTCCTATTTAGCACCAAAACTTTGGAACAATCTTCCTACCATTGTCTGGGAAGCAGATACAGTCTGTCAGTTTCAAGCTAGACTAAAAACACATCTCTTTGACCTAGCATTCACATAATACATTATAGACTTCGATAATTAAATGTTAGGCTGCATAGATTAGGCCAGCCGGAACCGGGAACACTTCCCTTAAATCCTGATGTACTCGTTACATCATAAGAAGAATAGCATCTACGCTAATTTAGTGTCTTTGTTTATCCCAAGGTTTTCCTGCAGCCTGCCGGATCCAGGGCGTTTCCAGATCTGACGAAGGACCTTCGCCTGGACCCTGATGACAACGCAGTGCTGAAGTTCCAACTAATCTCTCCCTAGGGAGGATCCCTAATCCACTCTACAGATAAAGCACTGGAAATTACAGTTTCGCGTCGCTACGCCGAATTGATCAAATAAAATTCTGTGTCAAAATTTATAGGCAAGACAAGTAGTTTGTTTAGGCATGATTTGTAGCAAATTACGAACCTGCGCACACATATTAAAACGCACATAACTATAGAATCAGTTCTTAACGCGCATGTAAACGCCATCAGCGTTTATCACAGGTTTGTGTTTAGAGTCTGTTTAGAGAGAACGGTGTCATTTTAGCGGCCCCTAATTTAATAACAAATGATCATTTCAACGGAAGTGAATCAATCAAAACTAACTTTAGCTGGAAACAACATATTCAAGAACCGCTATAAAACCAATCCATTCTTTGTTATCTTAAATTATATGTTTGTCTCTGTAAAGCTGCTTTGAAACAATCTACATTGTTAAAAGCGCTATATAAATGAGGATGACTTGACTTGACTTGACTATTGTCTTGGGGTCTTTTGGCGAAGATGTCTGGATGGCAAACTTCAGAATGAACCGACATTTGTTCGACTACATCTGCGAGAAGTTGCGGCCTCTGCTGTCACGGAGAAATACTCTGCTGCGGTCGTCGGTGTCTGTGGAGAAGAGAGTAGCAGCTGCGCTTTGGTATTATGCCACAGGGTCTGGGTACAGGATGGAAGGATGACGTTTGGCAGGTACGAAGATGTACGAATGCGATCACGTCGTACGGATTGCGTTTACACCAAGTAAAGATCCGAACACAATGCGAGCCAGACTACCTCAAGATGTGGTCAGGCAGATCCGATCACAACGCATTTACACCTTGCATTAACATGCGTTTTTTTTATTATCCAGATAACTTATCTGGATACAGATCGCATTTTAATACCAGGTGTGAGCTCAGCTCTTACTTTCAGCTGTAACTTTCTCCTCCTCTAGAAAGCTCTTCTCGCCTGGATTTAATATTGCAGAAGTTTCAGCCGCTATACTTTCACAATCGACTGACGAAATAACACCGTACTTTCATTTGTAAATAAGTTACAGATTCGCCATTATATTTCATGAGATAGCATTTTCAAGTTATCATTTTCAAGTGATTGTATTATTTAATAGTTATTTTTGAGTTAAGTGTTTATTGTAAATGGGTATTTTGAATTGTTTTATTTACTAAACAGCTACTGGTCATCAGATATTTAATCGATATGGAGTTTGGGCACTGGGGCACCAACCAGCAGAAACATCGGCGATTCGGCGCCTATAGCAGGTTTAGTTTCCACAAACAGACACAACCATTAGTATAAGAACATACAAACTCACAAGCTGGCATTATATTTAAAAATATGAAAACTTACATGGTAAAAGTTAGTTCTGCATGATCAAGCCAGGCTTCCTCAAAACCGCATCTGCATCTCAGAGTGTGTCAGACTCAGGAGGACTCTGAATGCGCGATGATGCGCGTCTATCTCTCTCTCAATGTCATTGGCTGTATTTTTAAAGGAGCCGTATAACATGCGAATTTATGGCAAACCGTTTTCACATTTAGCCTAATCCTAAAACGAAGGATACTAGTATATATTTTCATTCTACTACTATTTGTATACAGTAGGCTAGCAAAGTAGCTATTTCATTTGGTTCTAGGCTACTTATTCATTAGATTGTTCTTATTTATTAGATGATTTATTTTATTTAGGTATTAGATTTATTAGTTGGTAGGCTATAGCCTACTCGTAATGCGTTATGACTTTATCAGTTTGTGTAAAC
The DNA here is from genome assembly GCA_036326025.1 of Chrosomus eos. Lineage (NCBI taxonomy): Eukaryota > Metazoa > Chordata > Actinopteri > Cypriniformes > Leuciscidae > Chrosomus > Chrosomus eos. The sequence continues at coordinate 132,743 of JAZAVI010000135.1, forward strand.
CTATTTAGTGTTCAGAGTATTTTTTCCCCCACAATAATTTCACACATGATTAGTACAATTATGTGGTGTTGTTTCATTAATACAGTGTATATTTTCTTCTTGATTTACCCTGAAAGATTGGGAGTGAAATGTGACAACTTGCCCCATAGGGGGAGTTCATTGTAACAAATATGACCATATGACAGATTCAAATCTGATCTAATCAATAAAATATACAAGACAAACTAAAATATGTTGTCAGTAAAATACAATTAATAATCTTTTCATATAAAATAATGGATTTTTTGAAATTGAACAATATACAATAAACACACCAGAAAAGCTAGGGTTTCAGAGCTTGTTGTGGCTTGTAAGATAAGAAATGTTACAAGAAAGAGTTACATATAGAGTCTAACACCGTGTCCTAACCAGACGCGATGCGACAAGATTCCAGCGACAAATAATTTGTCTGTCCACGCAACTGCGAGAGGCGCCAAAATCAATCAAAACCCACAGCCAATCAGAGCAGTGTGTGGGCGGAGTCTCACTGCGAGTGCACGGCGCCAGAGAGTCATCCTGACGCACTCGCAAGAAAATGGATAAGTAGCTCCATAATCAAATTCACAAATATTACAACATTTAAACATGATTAAAAATACATAGGCTGAGTTACTAAAACGATCTTTGTTAAAGAATACACTTTTTTGTTTACAGTTTGAACGTTCTTGTTTCCATTTGTTTAATTTCAAGATCTGAGATGAATTATTGTTGCTTTTGCAGCTGCAAAACTGGAGCACTAAATGATATTCAAATTCACATTACACGCTTTTAACATTAAATAAAGCACATAAACAGCACCTGAGATTATCATTGCCACACTTTGTGTTTGTTGATCCAGCGCGACGTCGCAGAAAAATAGAAACCGTTTCTAAAATCGAATCAGCGCGTGTCACCGTCGCAGATGGATAACACAAACACTCTGATTAACATGGAAAAGATCAAGCGGCAACATTCTAATCTGATAAATGGAGCCTACCTGGAAGTGCGAAAAACTGCAATACATCTAAACTCCGCTAGGGGCCGGTCCCAGAAGGGAGCAAATGTCCATAGACCCCATGTTAAAATGTCCGTTTTCACAGCATAAATTCATGTTTTTACAGGTTGGTCCCATGGACGTTTATTGTATTTTTCGATAGGTTTTGAGTGCGTGACAACTGTGAGGGGGGTGAATTTTTTTCTAACTCGTTAGTTTAGATCATATTCAGATATAAAATGTATGACAAATAAGGGCGTGGTTAACTTTTAAGTACTAGTATCAATATAATATTATTATTAATATATAATAATATATATGTTAGCTTATCTTAATAATTGGTTTGCATGAAAACACAAGGAAAGATATGTTTAATCTGATTATTTTATGTTTATATATTTTTTTGCATGTAGCTACATCATAAAAAGTGTTTGATTATTGGCAGTTAAGTAGATCTATAGAAACCAGTTAAAGCACACCAGCCAAACAGCCACAATACCAGCACATGCTTTACAGTTTGTGAATTTATATTTATTAGGATGGCACTTTGAGTATTAGCATACACTCTTAAAAATAAAAGTTCCAAAATAGGGGCCATAGAAGAACTATTTTGGTTCCCAAAAAACCTTTTAGTGAATCGTTCTAAAAAGAAGAACCATTTTTTAGATGATTTCCACTCATTCCACCTTGTGTCAGTTCAAAAATCCAAAAGTAAATTTTTTATTTACTTTGAGAAAGGTTTGTGTAAGATAAATAATCATTCTGTTAAATTTAATGTGGTTCTTTATCTGCATCATTGACCATTTTGTTCCACAAAAGTTTATCTATAGTGGAAAAAGGTTCTTTAGATTATTAATGTGTTCAAAAAATGGTTCTTTTTTGAACGATTCACTAAAAGTTTTTTTGGGAACCAAAATGGTTCTTCTATGACCCCTATTTTGGAACCTTTATTTTTAAGAGTGTACTGAGCCGAAATGTAAAAGTACTAGTACCTTAGGTTCAGGATATCTTTAGTCAAATAAGTTACTAGTAACAAAAAAAAAGTAAAGTATAATTAAAAAGGCTACTAATCATTGAACTGTAAAGGGTTCAACCAGGCGCTCAGGTAAAGTTATGAAGTCCGTGATAGGTGCTCTTAGGGGAAAGATCCAAAGAAACGAAAAGCAGGTCCCGGGCACTCAGTCAAGTTTTCAATGAGGAGAAGGATAAAGTTAAAAGCCTTTATTTAGTATGGCTTAAATCATTTTAAAAGTACACGAGCCAACTTGTTTCGACCAACAAGTGGTCTTCTTCAGGGCAAAGTGCTATATAAAGGCTCATTGAAAACTTGACTGAGTGCCTGGGACCTGCTTTTCGCTACTAATCATTATTGGAATGAGCATTAGTGTCTAATAAAATAAGAACTAGTACCTATTAATAAGCTGTAGTATCTTTATAAAGGTACTTTTAAAGACTGAGCACTCGTAGTAATGAATAGATAGCCTACTAATATCTATTTAAAAAAATTAAGTAGGCTACTAGCTTGAAAATCTATATGTTTTAAGGATTAAATGTTAAACTGGCTTGCCATAGGGCCAAAAACAAAACAAAAACAGTCACTTCCTTGACATAAGAAAAAAAACCTCTCTAGGCGTGCACCTTTTCTTTTTTTACTCTTGGACTGTCATGCACGGACGCGCGCATCGCAACCGCAAGTGCATATATGAAGTGTGCCATTTTGGTGGGTTTTTTGGTCGGATCTGCTTGAACTGAACTGTGAACGTAACGTCATGTCAAATAGTTCAGATGAGGATGAAATGGATTCTGTAGAACAGGGGTTCTCAACCTTTTGCAAGCAGCAGAACCAGAACCAGCAGAACCATCATAACCACCAGAACCAGCAGAAACAGCAGAACCAGCAGAAACATCATAACCACCAGAACCAGCAGAAACACCAGAACCACCAGAACAAGCAGAACCAGCAGAACCAGCAGAACACAGTATAAACCTAGAGATGAGCTACACAACAGAAAAACAATAGACTATTTTTAACTTTTAAAAACATACAAGTGTTTATGGTTTTTACCTGATCTCTGATCAGTTTTATTCATTGTAAATGTTGTAATTAGACATTAGTGTAATTAAAATGAATAATAGTGTCTTGTTGGCCTTTTTATCTGAGCCATGAAAAAAAAAACTAAACAAGCCCTGAACAGTAATAAAAGAACACATATTATACAGACATTTTATATTAAATCTTATTAGATGATAAATTAATGGACTTTGATATTTTAGTTTGTTATGTGTTTGTAAAAGGTGTTTTTCTGGATGTTTGGTCTGAGTTTGTTGCAGTTTCACTGTTTGTCCAGCGAGTGGAGATTATAAACACTGAATCATTTTGCGAACCAAATGATTCGAAGCAAAGCTTCGTTTTGGTTTCTGAGAGAGAGACTCCGCGCCCGAGCTCAGCTCTTACTTTCAGCTGTAACTTTCTCCTCCTCTTGAAAGCTCTCCTCGCCTGGATTTAATGTTGCAGAAGTTTCAGTCACTATACTTTCACAATTGACTGACGAAATAACACCGTATAGGCTACAGTAATTTGTAAAGAAGTTACGGATTCGCCATTATATTTCATGAGATAGCATTTTCAAGTCATCATTTTCAAGTTATTTTCTTATTTAATACTTTATTTTTATTTTATTTTTTATAAGTGCTTATTGTAAATGTTTTTTTTTTTTTTTTACTGAACCGCTACTGATCATCAGATATCAGGCTATAATCGCATCGCATTGAAATGGCACAAATGTACATCAGCGCATATGCAGGTTTAGTTTTCCATAAACAGACACAGTCATTGATATAAGAATATAAAAACTCACAAGCTGGCATTATATTTAAAAATATGAAAACTTACATGGTAAAAGTTCTGCATGGTTCTTATGTTCAGCCAGGGGCAGAGATGGGTAGGGAGTTTGGACATGCAGGACTCAAGAGTCAGGTGTCGTTCTCCATGCTCTGATCTGATTGGCTGTATTTTTTGAAGGGGCCGTATATCAAGCTCCTTTACATTTATGGCAAACCGTTTTAACATTTAATCCTGAAACGTAGGCTACTAGTAGTATCTATTTTTGTTTTACTACTATTTTTATATACTAGCAGCAGTGGCTATTACATTAGGTTATATAGACTACTTATTCATTAGATTGTTCTTATTTATTAGATGGTACTTTATTTTATTTATAGATTTATTAGATGGTATAGCCTACTTGTAATGCGTTATGACTTTCTCAGTTTGTGTAAACCTATTTAGGGTTCAGAGTATTTATTTTTTCCCACATTCATTTCACAAATGACTACAGTAATACAATTATGTGGTTTTGTTTCATTAATAGTGTATACTTTTTTCTAGATTTACCCTGAAATAATGGAAGTGAAATGTGACAACTTGCCCCATAGGTGGAGTTCATTATAACATGACTATATGACAGATTCAAATGTTATCAGATCTAATAAAATAATATACAAGACAAACTAAAATATGTTATCAATAAAATACAATTATTAATATTTTCATATAAAATAATGGAATTTTTTTATATTAATTTTAAAAAAAAGTAGTTTGACAATAAACACACCGGAAAAGCTATAGGGTTTCAGAGCTTGAACCCCTAAAAAAAGCATGTTGTGGCTTGTGATATAAGAAATGTTACAAGACACTAGAGTCTATAACACCGTGTCCTCCAGACGCGACGCGACAAGATTCCAGCGACAAATAATGTGTCTGTCCACGCGACTGCGAGATGCGTCAAAATCCTGAGAGTAATCTTGACGCACTCGCAAGAAAAGGGATAAGCCAGCTACATAATCAAATTCACAAATATTACAACATTTAAACATGATTAAAAATACATAGGCTACTGAGTTACTAAAACAATCTTTTTTTTCAAAGAATTCACTTGTTTGTTCACAGTTTGAACGTTCTTGTTTCCATTTGTTTAATTTTCAAGATCTGAGATGAATTATCGATTGTTGCTATTGCAGCTGCAAAGCTGGAGCACTAAATGATATTCAAAGTCACATTACACGCTTTTAACATTAAATAAAGCACATAAACGGCGCCTGAGATTATCATTGCCAGACTTTGTGTCTGTTGTTCCACCGCGACGCAGAAAAATAGAAACTGTTTCTAAAAAAGAATCGGCGCGTGTCGCCGTCGTGGCTGGTTACGACCATAGACAGTATAAGGGTTACGACAAAAACTCTGATTAAAAGACGCCTTTTATCACGCGTCGTGGTGCCGCGTTGGGTCACGTGTGGTTAGGACACTGTGTAATAAATAATGACTAGTACCTAATGAATAGCTAGTACTGTATCTATTAAGTAGGTAGTATTTAATTAAAAACAATAGTATTTAATAAATAAGTACTAGTATCAATGAATACTTAATATAGCCTATAATAAAATGTAAGCTTATCTTAATAATTGGTTAGCATGAAAACACAAGGAAAGATGTTTAATATGACTCTTTTTTTGCATGTAAATGGCTACATCATAAAAACTTGATCTATAAGTAGATCTAGAAACCAGTTAATGCAGTTTATGTGGATGGCCCTTTGAGTATTAGCATAATGAGCAGAAATGTAAATGTAAAAGTACATATTAAGCTCAGGATATCGTTAGTCTAAAAGGTTACTAAGAATTAAATGTTAAATTGGCTTGCCACATCGAGGGGCATATATGGACTGCAAAGGGGTTGTAACGAGTATAATAAGGCGTGGCTTATCAGCATTTCTGTGTTTTTTCGCACTCATTTACTGAAGTCACGTGACTCTGGCACTAGACATACGCGCTCCGAAACATTGATTCGGAACAAAAGATTCGTAAAGGCTTCGAAGCTTCATGAAGTAGTGTTGAAATTGCCATGACTAAGCTACATAAAACGGGAACAAGATTATATCTTGCCTACAGTTCAGTGTATTTTCGGAGTTTTATAAACGCACCACGCACGTGTTTAAATGTTGCAACGCTAAATTAGACTGCAGGTTTTCCCTGTTAATACGTTTTCTCCACATATAATTTTGGTGGATTGAGTCTGTGGAAATGTTGTTTAGTATATTAAAAGTGTGACTTTTCATTTGGATATTAAAATGTATGTTTATAGCCATATGTGTGACCTGTGTATTAGATGAATTGCAGTTGTTGTTGAAACTCAACTTTCTTTTCTCATACATCCTTCAGCTGAAAGAGGAATCTGAAGGCTTGTGTGTTTTGTGTGTTGATTGTCTGTCCTCCTCTGTCAATAAACTGCAGACGTGGTCAGAATCAGAATCAGAATCAGAAAGAGCTTTATTGCCAAGTGTGCTTGCACACACAAGGAATTTTCTTTAGTACTGAAGCTTCCAGTGCACATATACAGATACAAATACAACAAGAAACAGTAATACAAAATCTAAAAATAAAATTATACAAAATATGCGAATACTATAAATATAAAATATAAGGCCACAGTTGGGTTTAGTAAGAATAAACATTTACGGATTATGAACATATTTACAGTATTTGAATAGTAAGAATAAATATAAATAAAATAAAATCACCTGAGTTTAGGAGATATTGCACTAAACAGTGGGAGTATTGCACGTACAGGCATATGCCTTGGGAGATATGTTAACTGTTCAGAAGGGAAATGGCCTGTGGGAAGAAACTGTTCCTGTGCCGAGATGTTCTTGTGGCCAGTGATCTGAGTCTCCGTCTTGACGGTAACAGTTCAACAGTCAGACGTGGTCCACCGAAGCCAGTGGTGTCCTGGGAGTTTATTTGTGCTGTGAGACAAAGTCCTCTACATAGGCTTCAGAGTATTTCTTTTTTCCCACATGACTGGTACAATTATGTGTGTTTGTTTCATTAATAATGTACACTTTTTTTCTTGATTTACCCCGAAAGAATGGAAGTGAAATGTGACAACTTGCCCCATTGGTACATAACAATAACATATGACAAAATTAAATTATTAACTTTTTCATATAAAATAATGGCATTTTTTAATAATAAACAATCAACACATTTTTATATGACAATAAGCAAAACAGCTATACAGCATATCTCAAAACATATTAATCATTTCTGAACATTGACTCTCAGTCTTTATTCACATTTTTCTCATGGTTTATCAATAGAATTCATAAAAGTATAGAATAGAATATCATATTTCTAATAGAGGCTTATTGTAACTCAGTGTGACAACATGCCCCGCCTGAGCAACTGGGGTTTAAACCCGGCGAGTGTTTCTGCTGCTTACATCAGCATTAAAGAACCATATCTACTGTTAAATAACAATTAAAACAATATCAGGTTTGTCTAATTTTTAATAAAAATAAAAAATAAAAAAAATCAGATGAAAAATGAATATAAGAAATGTACTTTTGCTATGGTTAAATGTTCAGTGATATCTTACAAAGATTTCAGAATTTTGTCAGTTTTTCTCTGTATTGTGTTGATGTGGCAACTAGTAAATACAGTAAGTTTCGTCATGCTAGCATGTGTGTGTGTGTGGAAGTGTTTAAAGCAAGTGTGTGACAACTAGCCCCGCGTTACACTGTCCCGCTCTCTACTTACTCATTATATTAGCATTTATTACAATACACAATGGTAAAAGTGCTTAACATACAAAAATAATGTAAAATAATCACAACAGATGCATAAAAAAAAACAATAAAAGCAGAATAACAAATTATTAAAAATGTATTTAGAATGTATTAAGAATCTAGAAATAAAACAGAATGAAAAGTGGACTCAACGTGCGCTTGATATTTCTAGCTCACGATCTGTTCATATTCAGTGAAAATCTGCAATGATATATCTCCATATCCTCATACATATCTGCATATCTAAATATCCTCACATCTACATATCTACATATACTCATATCTGTATGAGCTGCAACTCTAATGGTGTTTTTGTGAAGGCCGGTGAGGAGTCCATCACAATAATACAATAATACTGTCATTAAAGCTTGAACAAGTTACTCTTGTCTGGAAACAAAGCATCTTATTCTTACAATATTTTCGAGATAGTAATAAGTAATAAGTTGGTTACTAGTAACCAAAAAATAAGTAAGCCAAGTTAACTAGTTCCAATTTTTATTAAAAAGTAAAGTATAAACACTATTCACTATTGGAATGAGCACTCGTGTCTAAAAAATAAGAACTAGTAACTAATTAATAAGCTGTACTATCTTTATAAAGGTACTTCTAAATAATGAGTACTATTATCTAATGGAATATTTACTAATATCTATAATAATAAAAAAAAGTACTAGTAGCATGAAAATACATAGTAGTATGTTTTAAGGATTCAAGTCCGATGTTTTCCCGAAAGTTTGTGCAACTTTTAAGTTGTAGCCGAAGGTAAACACTTTTCCCGCGGGTTGTTTTCCACCCCTGTAATTTAGTAGAGGTCCTTGGTAAGATTTGCACTTCATTTAGCGGAGAATATCTCAACTGTTATAGACTAATATGACTCCATTGAACAACATGGGATGTGTGCCAAAATCTCTAACCGGGACAAAAGTCCTGAAAATGGCTAACCCTAACCCTAACCCTAGGTGACACTAATATCACACTACAGGTAAATGGGACTTTTTTCTTCCCTTTATAGATATCCTCATAAATTTCTACCAGAATAATCTTCATATTAAGAGAAATACTTTTGTATTAGACTTTGTCTAAAAAATAAAATAAAATATGCAAATGAGGCAATATCTCATTAAATATGCATTCATATAAACCCTTGAAGCTACATATTTTCTGAGGTGATCACAATGTTCACAATGACCTTGATTATAAGGTCATAGAAGAGTGTAAGCATTCTGATTTGATATAAAGAAAATGGCTAAAAAACAGCTAAATGTATCGATGATTGACTCAGAAATAAGTCGACATCGATACACTCAAAAATTAGTAAAATCAAGTTTACTTCGCCAAAGACCACCTTGAATTTGGCTTCCAAAGCAGACATCAAAGATGAGACAATCAAAGCTCTCATGTTTATTGAGTATGGGTGTCACCGGAGGTTCACAGTTGAGGAGCTACTCCAGCATGAGATCACCAACTCTGCATTCGTCTTGGTTGACAAAGATGGTTACTTGAGGAAGAGTGCCAAATCACAACTTGGGACTGAGCTGCTGAAGTTGTGTCCACAAATAGATAAAAAAAGGTCCCGATAAGATGGACTCTGAGAGGACCGCTTGCACCTCAACTTATGCAAGAAAACATATAGAAAGAGCCTATTATCAGCAGCAGCTTTGGCTCCAAGCACCATTTACAGACACTACCTCGATCTTAAATGCAGATGCTTATGGTTTTGTAAGAAAAGGCAGTTTATTAGTCCCTGAGATTGTAATCTCAAAACCTGAAGGTTTGGCAGATCCCTGCTCATGTGGCAAGTGTGCACACAAGGATGGGTGTCCCTGTCGGGTAGCTGGTATCTTGCAAGTTCTGCAAATGCAAGGGAGGCAATAGTTGTAAAAATCCTATCACTGAAAGAGCTCTCATCATCATCCCCATACCTGGACTCTGTTGTGAAAGTTTTACCTTGCAAAACAGGGAATGAACCTGTTGTTTTGTATTTTTCACTTTAAGTTAAAGTGTAAAATGCAGGTAAATATTATATTTGTATATGTGCACTGGAAGCCTCCGTACCAAAACAAATTCCTTGTGTGTGCAAGCACACTTGGCAATAAAGCTCTTTCTGATTCTGATTCTGATTCTGATAAGAACTGCCTACCATTGTTTTTTATGTTTTTTATACCAAAATGCCGAATATAATATGAAAAGTTGGTGCGTTTTACAGTGGTTTAAAGCACGCCCCCTCCCTTCCACTAGGCTGGGTGTGACATCATAACAGGGACTCCAAGCTTTTACTGTCTATAAGCTGGAGTCAGCAGGTTACATTGGAGACCTAGCTAGCAAAAATGGTTAACTATTGTGTTTGTGCGGGATGTACGAATACATCAAAAACGGGGGAGAGGCTCCACAAGTTCCCCAAGGACAAACGGCTGATTCGTGCCTGTAAGTGTTCGCATAAATTACCCGAGGTAGAGCTTAGATCAGGCCAAATCAAGCAAGATCCTACCCGAGCCTGCTGTGTCCGAGCCCGGTCCGGCCCATTAACTGTAATTATGAGCCCGAGCCCGATTTAAACCCGACTATTTTTAAATACGGGGGTTGTTATAGCTGACGTTCTCAACTACTTTCTTATAAGTTATATTACTTTCTCCCGACCGCAACATTTATGTTTTGTATTTTTGCGCTCCCGCCCGCAAAAATACTTTTTTTCTGTACCTCCAAATACTTTTAAGTTAGCCTACGTGTCGCCACCATACACATCAGCATTCATGCTCCTGATAAACTATTTGTAATAAAGCATTAACACACAAACCACTGTTATTAACATAAAACAGGGTTCCTGCACACTTTTTAAAGTCAAATTTAAGTCTTTTTTAGACCTTTTTAAGACCTGAAGAAATCAAAATTAATACCATACATTAGGGGTGTGCAATATTAACAAAAATATATCTCGATATTTTCAACGTTTTGTTGATAATAATTAGATGCTTTTTACTGATTGTGTTTTTCTGCTGGTGCCATGGCTGGTTTAGGCCTGTTGTTGACAGCTGACTCACGAAGATATTAATATTTGTCATATTCTATGCAGTGGTCAGTTCGCAGCAGTGACAGAAATGATTAATTAATATGCAATATTTGCAAACTTAAATTGACTTCCAGGGGCATTTTCACCTATATATGGACATTCTTTCAAAACCTATTTAGAGTTATGCATCACCTTTTATGTCAAATACTAACATTCAAATTATTCAAATTAAATTATACAGTAATTATACTTATTTATACAGTAATACTTAATTACACAATTATACAGTACCACTGTTACCAGTCAAATTAAATCATTCAATCAAAATCCATCTTTGCAGTGCAGAGGTGACACAGAAGCAGCATCAGAAGTGGCATTAATATGTACACTCCATTTACAATTGCATAAATAAAGCTATGAGAGGTTTTTTTTTTTATCAATATTCAATATTTAAATGATTTCTAATTTTAACGTTTTAATTAAAGGTACTCGCTTTTGACATTTCGTCGAAATCTTACGCACATGGCATCCTTTAGCGTCAATACGCAGAACCCAAGGCGTCATACAGGTGACGCGCGTCTAAATCCGACGCACATGGCATCCTTTAGCGTCAATATGAGACGCAGAACCCAAGGCGTCATAACCTAACGCTACCCCAGACCTAAACCTACCCATAACAGTGCGTGTTATATTGACGCTAAAGGATGCCATGTGCGTAAGATTTCGACAAAATGTCATATGGCGTCACCTAAATGACGCCAAAGGATGAGAATGCGTTGGATTGTCTTAATAAGCGAGTTGAGTCATTCATTCAACCGATTCGTTCAAACGGCTGATTCGTTCGGGAAAGAAACAAGTGATTGTTCATTGAATCGTTAAAATGACTCGTTCAAAACGCGGATTTCAGTCAAGAAATCATCGCTGTCTGTTGCATTGAGACTCTGACTGCTACGGTTTCACTTTGAAATTCTTGTCGGCGAAATATAGGGAAAACAAGCAATATTGTGTCTAAAAAGGAATTCACAATGTTAATTTATTTTTAATTTAACTATTGTATATCATAAACATCGCACTTGTGCACGGGAAAACGGCACTCACTGATGTGATATTCTAATATAAGAACATAATATGATGTAAATATAAGACAAAAACTAATTTGGGGACATTGGACATACCTATAATCTCCTGCTTTCACTGTGTGATGTGTGCAGTTATAACTGCACACATCACACAGTGAAAGCAGGAGAGACAAATGCGATGTCAGCTCACAGTGCCTCATACATCGTTAAAACAATGATTACAATATCATAATAGACAATACACATCGCACACCCCTACGCACATAAAGAATGAACTTACGACTGAACTGACATTCGCCAACTTTCTCCTTCTCTCCTCTCTCACGTGCAGGAGACAGAGACGTTATTCTGCCGCGAATGTGATGCGGCGAGTTGTCACGTGACCAAGCAAATCCACAAAGATAGAATAATAAAAAATAATACTACGCTAATTAGTTTTAATTTGGAAAACATTTATATATGTCTAAGTCGAAGTGTCATCTAAAATTTAAGACCTTTCATAAGTAAAAATAAGACTTTATAAGACTTTTTATGGCCTTAAATTTTAAAAATCTAATTTAAGACTTTTTAAGGACCCGCGGGAACCCTGATAAAAGCAAGCAGCTGCGTGCATGGTTTGGCAAAGTGCGCTCCCATAATAATTCCTAAAGCTGACATCAGTTCACAGAGATCTCGCACATCTCTGTTATTATCAATGAAGCTTTCATAATATATACACTATGTTTGTTATAATTAGAGGATTTGCCAGCAAACAGCATTCAGCACAAAAAGTCAGTTTTGAGCGGTGAGGGGAGTCCATCGTAAATGCTTCTGATTGGCCATTGCGTTCAAGAAATCAACACAAATGTCAGTGATTGGCTACATCGCTCCTCGCTGCAGACATGTTAGAAATAGAAACTCTGCCTGTAAACCGTTTGTATTTTGTTTTAGTTGTTCTTATTGCTTTTCTGAAACAGATGAATAGAAATCTATTAGTTTTTATGTTATATTCATAGATATTTCTAGTTTGCGGGAGTCCCGCGAATCGTTTTATTCTCCCGCACACACAGAGTGAGTACATTACTGCCCGCGCTCCCTGTTATGACGTCATCACACAGTTACGGTAAAAAACACGCTACCTTTGAAGAAACCCCAATAAATGTTATTTTAACGCATTTTAAGACAGAAATTTTTAAATATATACATATTGAGCACTTTAATTTACACATTAATCGGTTGTGGTGGTTAACCTGCAATTTACACTTTAACGTTCGAATGATAATAGCAAGGTTGGATATAAAATGTATATTAAGCAAATGCTTAAATCCATTCTTACACTTACACTACATGGTCATTGTAAACATTGTGATCACCTCAGAAAATATGTAGCTTCAAGAGGTTATATGTATGCATATTTAATGAGATATTGCCTAATTTGCATATTATTATTTTTTAAGACAAAGTGTAATACAAAAAGTATTTCTCTTAATATGAAGATTAAACTGGTAGAAATGTATGAGAATATCTATAAAGATAAAAAAAAGTCCCATTCACTTGTAGTGTGATATTAGTGTCACCTATTGTGGTAATTTTCAGGACTTTTGTCCCGGTTAGAGATTTTGGCACACATCCCATGTTGTTCAATGGGGTCATATTAGTCTATAACAGTTGAGATATTCTCCGCTAAATGAAGTGCATACAAATCTTACCCAGGACCTAGACTAATTATGATTTCGACGATCCAACATCCCAAAATATCCCTCAGACTCACAAATATAGTGAAGAAGTTTGTTTGCAAACATTATTTAGCACCAGCCGCCCGCCACTGAACGCAACGTGTCAAATAGTTCAGATGAGGATGAAATGGATTATGTAGAATATGAAAGGTTTATCACACAGTTTAGCATCAACTTTATGTTCAAATCAAGATGAATAAACCTCAGCTGTCCAAATGCTTTATAAATTAATATTTCTACTTCTCCACTGATCTTTTGGTGTCGTGCTGTCTGAACACGAGACACATATATCCACAAAAACTGAACTTTTAATCTCAAGAAGTGAAGACAGAAGATTACAGTTTATCTCTCATAATATAATAGTATAATAGTAGGATAATCTATCTACAGAAAACAGCTGATTTATAATAACAGAGCCTCATCTTGTGGACATGATGTGAACTGCACTCCAATGTACAGTATTGAAGTGAGGAGATCAAATCAAATTGGTTTAAAAAGTTAATAAAATAATAATAAAATAAATGAAAAAATAACATTTATGTAAAAGTAAGTCCTTGCAAGGGGTAAAGGAGCTAAAGTACACTTAGCTCACTGAAAAAAACTGGCTACTGTAAGCTTTCTCAAAGTGAAGCAGCAAAAGCTTTAAGTTCATTAGTAAAATGAAGAAAGGACGGGTTTTTTCTTCAAAAATCTGCATTTGAAGTATTTAGCAAGTTCAAAAAGATTAGTAACCAAGTAGTGCTGTGAACAATCTTTCTTAAGTACACCAAACTTGATTAGTTTTTAGGGGGTTTACACATGTAATACATGAGTTTACTGTACAATTGAGACCGAAACAGCTTTGAGTCATTACATTAATAAAAAATGTTCTCTGGTTTCAATATCAGTTTCACAAGAGTTTTCTCCGATATCAAATTTAGATTTCAGGAATTCTTTAGACGGGTATAAGTCATTTATCATTTTAAAATGAATTTCTTTCACTTTAGGGAGACTTGGAAAGGTAAGATAATTCATTCTCAATTCCTTCACTTCTTCTGGGTTAAAATCTTTGAAAATATAGTAACGTTTAATTATATTTGGATGAAGTCTATCAATAAACACACTTCTAATATTTGTTGTTTATATGGAAGTGAATATATTCCCTTCACAGAAATAAGTTGGGAGAAATGTATTAAATCAGTGTTTCTGTGGAAAGACCTTGAGTACAGAGAAAGTTTTATAGCAGAAGAGGCAGTACAGGCATACAAGTTAAAAAGCAGGATCCTACAAACCAGCTAACAGTGGCTAACACAAGCTAACACCGGCTAACACTGGCTAACACCGGCTAACACAGGTTAACACTGGCTAACACTGGCTAACACTGGCTAACACTGGCTAACACTGGCTAACACTGGCTAACACAGGCTAACACTGGCTAACACAGGCTAACACTGGCTAACACTGGCTAACACAGGCTAACACTGGCTAACACTGGCTAACACAGGCTAACGCTGGCTAACACAGGCTAACACAAGCTAACACTGGCTAACACTGGCTAACACTGGCTAACACAGGCTAACACTGGCTAACACAGGCTAACACTGGCTAACACTGGCTAACACAGGCTAACACTGGCTAACACAGGCTAACACTGGCTAACACTGGCTAACACTGGCTAACACAGGCTAACACTGGCTAACACTGGCTAACACTGGCTAACACAGGCTAACACAGGCTAACACAGGCTAACACAGGGAATGCTACAGCCATTTCACAAACATCACCAAGATACGAGCACAAAGGAGAAGAGGAGGCCTATTGCGTGCCGAGGGAATTTGAAAGACAACCGTTTATCCCGCCCCTCGGATTGAGGCATGCCAATGGTGAGTTCCCAGATATAAAGACATGTAGGTCTGGCTTGCCAGGCTATATGGACGCAGCAAACAATAACAATAATGCCTCCTACTGGAAGCAACGGGTATCGCACTCTAAAATAACCATCAAAATAAAAGTCCCACAATAGAAGTCTTCTTTCACCGGGAGCCTTTAATACACTTCTCAAAATGGTATTTTGTTTTCAAATGACACACACAAACCATCATATGAATAGACTTTTATAAGAACCAGTTTAACACTGATGTGCTCAATGTAAAACACTATGATGAATGGAAAACACTTCTTCCCCGTTCATCATAATGACTTAGGCCTTTATTAGCGGGTTGTAAAATACTTGAGAATATTGTTCTTCTACTCAGTCAGAACACACAAATACACGGTAACAAATATATTTATTTTTTCCCACAAAAACAATGTACAGTGTACATCCCAACCCAGCAAACATTGGTCCGACGGTAACGTCGTGTCCCTGGCCAAAAATAGTCGCGGTATGGACGGCATAAATCGGTAAAAATATGTAACACAGAACATTTCCTAAAAATGCATTAAGATACATTTGTACATGTCTACAGTTGCATGTATAATAGTTATTTTAACTTTTAGCTACGTAGTTCAATATATAAGGTGTGTTCGACATCGGCTGCGGCTGGATGTAAGCGATCGGCGAGAGTAGCCGCGTGCAGGCGAGGAGGAGCTGCAAACGGAGACGTGAAGTCGGACCCGCTCACGTGGTGTTTGTATACTTTACCACAGCTGAAGTGAAATAAATGCAATATTTGCTAAATACACAGATGTTTCAGCGACATTTTCATTCAATACTTTATGTAGGCTACTGCTTCATACAGCGTCTGTTTGAACAAGAATAAAGTTCAACATAAGCCTACAGCTACTATCAATGAAGTGGAATCAACGTTTTTTAATCAGTTTTATTTTGATAAACATAACACAATACATCTCGACTACATGAAAAGAGTGTTTACTGTTATAAAACAATGATTTCTGAGCTTTAGTGGAACTAAAGACGTGTGAGAATAAACCGAATAAACACGAAACGCACGTGATCGTTGTCATGTAGTGAATCCGGCCAATCGTGGATCAGTTGTGTCGTCATCAGAACCTGTGCAGCCGCTCTTGAGAATCTGCGCTGGCTGAATCCTGCGGCTGCTCTCGAATCGCTCTCGCGGTACTTTGATAGCATACGTCACAGTCACGTGGCGTCGGCGCTGCATCAAGTCGGACAAAATTTCTAACCGGCATGCACTGTTTCAAGTCAGCCACCGATCGGTCTGCGCAGAGCTGCATGAAGTCGAACAAGCCTGTGTATCGGGTGAGAGGACGTCACCTGGCGACGTCTTTTCCACGTGCATTTATAGTCCATCATGACCCTCTATGAAATCCTTGTGAAATATGCTAAAGCTGTGCTTAATCCTTGCACGGTTAATACTGCAATAATGAATTTAATTGCCCGGGTAGTTTTTAAGAGGTTGTGATTGTGAAGACGTCCACTGACGTCTTTTGCACGTCTAGTCTAAGACAGAAACAATTATCAGGAATTATCTTTATGAAATACACGATTTGTATACAAAGTAAATATATTTACTTTATCTTGTTTAAATAAATTATAATCACAAAGTGCCCAGTGTGGTTACGTGATTGCAAATCCACTGCATTTTAGTCATTATTTCAAACTGTTGTAGCCTACCTGATGTATTCGTTGTTATTTTTTATGGAATGTATGCATAAACATCATGTAAAACAGAAATATACCCGGTCACCAATTATGTCTGAGTTGGCCCAAACCATAAACTGCTGCCAAAATGTAGTAACAAAACATCTCGCGACATTACAAAATCCTGCGATGGGATAGATTATCTCGCGAGATGTAAAGACGTTTTCATATATTCTGGAACTTTGAACAACCACGAGGAGAGGAGGGAGTTGTGTTGATATTATTAAAAATCTAATGTTGGGTAAGTACATTTTGTATTATTAGATAACGTGCTTGAGTTTTACTTGTTTGACATGAACGAACCGAAAGAAACGATGCCCACACACATTGTCAACTGAAGTTTACTGGGTTTGGCTAAAATTAGCCAGTAGGCTAAAAGTTACTTTGAACGTATACAACGGCACCATAGTATAAAGTATTGTTTAATTATACAGTCAAAGTCCAGGGTTTCCCATACATTCATTAATTTGTGGCGGGCCGCCACAATATCAACGGTGACCGCCACGGATTGATTTTCAGATTTTTAAACTATTTAATATGGGCAAAATTGTATTTTATTGTAGAGCTCCCTCTCTCTCTCTCTCTCACAAAATGACAACGGAGGCGCGCGCGAATAGCCCCGCCTCCTCTTCGAGCACAGTCTCAAAACATGAGCATGCGTTGGAGGACGGATTGTTACAACACACGCCTTAACTAACGTTACGTCGTCAAAAAAATGTATGAGCGAAGCCTGCCTTGTTACTCTGTCCTGTTTATAGCTTAAATTCTCTGCCCGAGGCAGAACTTGGGCCGATATTTCCCGCCGCCATCCTCGGGCCGGGTCCTTGATCTAGAGACGTGCGGCGCAAAACTAGATTTGATGGCCGAGTGCGAGCGCAGGCGCGGGTGGTAATCGTCTATGGTGGTAATGCACTCACTCTGTGTGTGCGGGCTGTGGGAGAATAAAACGATTCACAGGACTCCCGCAAATTATGAATATCAATGAATAAAACATATAGAAACTAATAAATTGTTATTAATCTGTTGCAGAAAAGAACAACTAAACAAAATTGAAACGATTTACTGGCCAGAGTTTCTATTTGTAACATGTTTCCAGCGTGAGCGATGTAGCCAATCACAGACATATGTGTTGATTTCTTAAACACAATGGCCAATCAGAAGCATTTAAGATAGACTCCCCTTACCGCTCAAAACTGACTTTTTGTTCAGTGCTGAATTCTGCATACTGGCAAATCCTCTGTTTATAACAAACAAAGTGTAGATATTGTGAAATATTCATTGTGCAATAAGCTTCATTGATAATAATAGAGATGTTTGAGATCGCGATGATGTCAGCTTTTTAGGGATTATTAACATTTAGTCATGGCAAAAGTAGCCTATGCTTTTATGTTAAATTAACAGTTGTTTGTAAATTCGCACCTCTGCATTTTGACAATGTTGTTTTGCACTTTATTTTGCACTTCATTGTTATATAGTTGTATAGTGTTTGTTAAAATTCAGTTGTTTCAGTTGTTATGTTTTGCACTTTTTAGCACAAATATTTAAAAATATTTGTATAGTTTGTTAAAATTTCACATTGCAAATGTTGTTTTTAAAAGCTGGTTATTTATAAATCTAATTTGTTATTTAAATTTAATATAGTGTTTAATAATTGTTACATTTAGTACAGAGCCTGTAGTCTATCACACAAACAAGCCCATTATGATAGGGCATTGGAATATTTTTTCAGAAAGGGCCGTAAAATAAAATGTTCAAACAAAGGGTGCAAAAAATGCAACAAGAAGTCTGTGGAGCAGTCATAGAAGTGTAGCAATGGCATAGCAATGTCTATAAGTTATCTGACATTATGTGTCAACCCCCCCCCCCAAAACAACAACAAAAAAACAAAACAAAAAAACACCACCACACATAGAATCTAATTCTGTGGGAAACACTGAAGTCATTACTGTAACTTATTAATGTAGCCTTTTGAGAGTTTCTTTCAGAAAGTAAATAATCTGAATTGGAATGAAATGTTTAGTTGGATTTTAACATGTATGTTTTCAGTAACTGCTTTAAAAATAAAAGCAGAACATATTTTATACAATAAAATAAAATCAATGCATGTTGATTACCTTTTTCTAATGTTTCATTCATGATTCATTCATCTTGTTCCATGTTTTTTTTTTTTTTTTTTTTTTTTTTGCTGTAGACCATTAAAATATATTTTTTTTTAAAGTGCAGATCATTTACCTCAAATTTATAATTGTATTTATTTAAAAAAATATATAATTCTCTTCCCTTAGATGCTGTGAAGAGGTGGAGCCCAAATGCTACAGACTCTGAAATTGATGCAGCAATGGCAGAACACCTGAAACACACTCCAGGAAGAGCTGGTGGATACAAAAAATGAGCCAAACAATGTGTTTAAAGGGATAGTTCACCCAAAAATGAAAATTTTCATCATTTACTTAACCTCATGTCATGTTTCAAACCTGTATGTTTGGAAGAATGTTTGTAACCAAGCAGATGTCGCTTCCTATTAACTACCATAATAATCTTTCTCCAATAATAGTCAATGGATGCTCTATTTGCTTGGTTACAAACATTCTTCAAAATATCATCTTTTGTGTTCAGCAGAAGAAAGAAACTCATACAGGTTTGGAACATGAGGGTGAGTAAATGAAAGAATTTTCATTTTTGGGTTAATTATCTCTTTATATATAATTCAGTATTTTGTAATTGGTATTTTAGTTTGGTTAACAAATGTTAAACATTGAAATATAGGCTGTTCAAGATCAATAAAATCAGAACATGCTGCTTTTTTTTCTTATGTCCACAAATAATGTGTTCTTGTTTATGATGTACACGTGATTAAAACGTTTTATTGACGGTCAGGTCCGACGGGACCAATTTTGGACCTTTTTAGAACCTTTGTCAAGATGTGTAAACCTCAAGACTTTTCCTTTCACGATGTTACACAATATGTGTGTGATTATTTTAAATGCAGGCTTATATATACACTTAAATTATGCAGCAACACATTTAAACACAAATGACGACGCATTTAGACGTCCAGGGACGCGCTGAAGAGACGTGGAATTCACGGCCAGATGACGTCAAAGACGTCGGTTCAACTTCCATTTTGGAACTATTTTTCAACCATGACGGGACGTGTCGGACGGACGTCTTTTCAACGGTCATTACACGTCCAAATGTTTGCTGGGAACCAACACAAAGTTGCACATACAGTGGTCTACATAAAAACTTGTTTCATGTTTTTATGCCCATAGTGATTGATTTCTCCTGTTTGCTAAAACACTGAGACACAGTTGTGCTGTTATCAGTAACGAGTCGCTCTTAATGACGGCTTCTTCTCCACGACACAATAAAATAAATCAAATACATGAAGAAAAAAAATAATTATCCCTGTGACTATACTGTATGTTGACAGATTTCTCTGCAGAAAATGGTTCTCTTACGAGAGGTTCTCTCGTATTGCGTAAGCTAGCTTACGCTACGGGAAAGATTCCATCTTTCTGAGAAATTGAAGCCAAAAAATTATCCTATAATTTTGTATCCATTGTCAACGCAGTTCAGCTGCAGCAGACCATGAGAGGCTAGCTAGCCGCTCATTGGTTCGCTCACGGAGAACTGCTTAAGCCTATGAGGGGGCGCGCGTGAACCCGCGACCAATGAGAGTCTGACTCGCTCTCATTACGTCACCGCCCGCCGAAACGGGTGTGGACGAGACCATAAATACCCCGAAATAGGCAGAATAATCTGATTTTTTCATCCTTCAGCGACGCACCTGCATCTGCTGATCCTGAGAGAGAAGCCGCCGTCGTCGAAAAGGCACCTTCTAGCGAGCGTTTGGGAGACTGAGGAAGCCGGCCGTCTTCGCCACCTTCAGCCGTCCTGTGAGCTAGCGCCATCCGACGGATTGTATCCTTTTTACAAAAATGCTTCCTATATATTGTGTATCTAAAAGAGCGAGCGTCTTTTTCAAGATGTCTCGTAAATTTTCTGGCGGCTCTTGCCGCGCTCCCCTCGAGGCTGGGGACCGCCACCTCTTCTGCGCTCTCTGCCTCGGATTGGAGCACGCCGAGCTCGCCCCCGCTGTGCGGCTGCGAGCTCTGCGAAACTATGCTATTGTTGACCCCGCGGGCTCGACTACGGCCACTAAGATGCTTCCGTGCCGCCTCTGACTTCGCCGCGGAGAAAGAAACGCCACTCTCAGAGGCCGCCGGACCCCCAGCCGGAAGCGTTCATCCAGCCGGAGCCTCTCGCCTCCCGCTCTCCATCTCCGCCGCTTCCGGACATACAGCTGCCGCCGAGTGGCCGCTCTGTTGCCTCCGTTGACGCCGCGGACACCAAGGAGACATGTTCGCTTCTCGCTTCAGACGGTGAGGATTGGTCCGATTCTCACGCCTCCTCGGCCCGAGAATCAACCGGGACCCGCGCTGGAATCGAGGAGGAATTAATGCACCTCCTCTCACAGGCCGTTAAACGCCTCGGGCTCGATTGGTCTCCTTTTCCCGAGCAGACCATCAACCGCAGGGACGGCAGCTACTTCCACCAGCGCTCGACTCCCGCCGCTAAACGGGCTGCGCCTTTTCTGCCTGATCTGCACGCAGAACTCACGAAGTCCTGGAACGCCCCGCTCTCTGCTAGAACTCGCTCTGACTCTTCCACCCCGCGTCGCGTTGTGGACGGAGCCGCAGAGAAGGGCTTTATCTCCATTTCCCCTGTAGAGGACCTGGTCGCCGCACATCTATGCCGCCCTCCGCGAGATGGCGCTCATCACCTGTGCTACCCGCTAAAGCCTGCAGTGCGACTTCAAGCTTTCAGCCGCCGGCCAAGCAGCTTCTGCACCCCATGTCTACTACAGAGTCAGGTACTTCGTGAATGGGACGAGAGCGGGGGTAAAAATCCCCCTTCAGTCGCGGATTGAGGATTTTCCGCGAATTTTGTTCTGCCTCGTCGCGCTAGCTCCTCTGCAGGCCGCTCACGTGACCAGCCTCCTGCACGAGCCCCACCCTAGCGCCTAGCTAAACACAGTCAGACTTCTCAGCGACACCAGGGCGGCCGCCCTCGCTCTCGCTCTGACAGCCGCCACAGACCGCCGCCTCCCCGGGGGCCTCGGCAGAGGATCGCGCTGAAAACTGATCACTCGAAGTCTGCCTAGCGTGGTTGAGAAAAGGACGGCGCTCTCCCGCCGCGGCCGGACCGCCGTCAAAGTTTCGCCCTCTGTTAGTCCCCGCTCACGCGGCTACTACAGCAGTGTACCCCGCCATTACCAAGCCGGTATCCCTTCCCGCTTGCATGAGCACAAACGCCGTGTTTACGGCGTCCCAGAGAAATCTCAAAAAGAGCGTAAAAGCCTCTTGTGTAGAAAATGTGCCCACAACACTGTGTTCACTCATACACAAAACGCCGTGCTTACGGCGTCCCAGAGAAATCTCAAAAAGAGCGTAAAAGCCTCTTGTGTAGAAAATGTGCCCACAACACTGTGTTCACTCATACACAAAGACACTCCTGTTCCCGTGTCTCACACAGGGTCCACTCTCATAAAGCGGTCCCAACCCGCTCGAGTTTCAGAGTACAGAGGCGCGCCCACGAGCCCATGCGCGCGTCCCACCTCTGTTACACGGTCCATAAACTTGTGTAGAGAATGTGCCCACAACACTGTGTTCACTCATACACAAAGACACTCCAGTTCCCCTGTCTCACACAGAGTCCACTCTCATAAAGCGGGCAAAGCCCGCTCGAGTCTCAGAGTGCATAAGCGCGCCCACAAGCCCGTGTGCGCGTCTCACCTCTGTTCACTCTGTTACAGGACCCATAAACTCCTCTCCGAGTGTAAGTCTCGCTGTTGTAAACACTATCAGCGCGCTCACGCAGCCCGCGAAGTGCAGCGACGGGGACCATGTAGCCATTCACCCCCAGGCGTCACGCTTCAAAGCGTTGGAAGCAGTGGGTGTTAAACACATTAAAGCTAGGCTATCGCTTACAGTTTTGCCGCCGCCCTCCTCGCTTCCGAGCGCGGCTAGAAACTAAACTACCGTGAACCCAGAAGCAGTGACGCTGCTCCGTTCAGAGATAGCAATCCTGTTGTGCAAAAAGGCTATAGAGAGGGTGCCTCTGGCTATGAGCGAGTCGGGGTTTTACGGCCGTTATTTTCTTGTCCCCAAGAAAGACGGCGGTCTCAGACCAATATTAGACCTCAGATCGCTGAACAAAGTTCTCATGAAGAGACCGTTCAAAATGCTCACTATCAGAAAACTCCTCGCGCATGTGCGCCAGGGGGACTGGTTCATATCACTAGACCTGAAAGATGCATACTTTCAGATCCAGATAAATCCCCTTCACAGGCCATTCTTACGTTTCGCCTTCGAAGGCCAGGTTTATCAATACACCGTCCTACCGTTCGGCCTATCCCTAGCACCCCGTACGTTCACGAAGTGCATGGATACGGCGCTCGCCCCCCTGCGGAGTCAGGGGCTGCGAATACTGAACTACTTGGACGACTGGCTGATTTTGGCACAATCTCAGAGAGAGTTACTGTCTCATCGTACAGTTCTCCTCGACCATCTGAAAGTTTAGGGCCTCTCTGTCAACTGGACAAAGAGCGTACTACAACCCAGTCAGACTATCTCCTTCTTGGGTATAGAGCTGGACTCGATCACGATGACGGCGCGTCTGTCAAAGCAGCGCGCGCACCGTGTGCAGCGTCTCGCCGCATCTTTTCAGATGAACAGACTCACGCCTTTGAAAACATTTCAGAGAGCGTTGGGCTGTATGGCCTCAGCCTCCGCGGTGCTCCAGCTGGGGTTACTGCGCATGCGCCCGCTTCAGCTTTGGTTGAAGAGCCGTGTGTCTCACCGACAGTGGACCACGGGCCACCAGCTGATAAAAGTAACGCAGACCTGTATCACAGCTCTGCAGCCAGGGTCAGTGGCAGAATGGTTTCAGTGGGGCGTTTCCATGGGGACAGTTTCACGCCGAAAAGTCATCTCGACAGACGCCTCCAACACGGGTTGGGGAGCGGTCTGCGAGGGCTCACCGGCCTTCGGCCCCTGGTCAGCTCAAGAGAGCCTCCTACACATAAACTGTTTGGAGATGTTGGCGGTCGAGAACGCGCTCATGCGCTTTCTCCCGCGCATTCAGGACCACCACGTGCTGATCCGTTCGGACAATATAGCCGTGGTCTCCTAGCAAAACCGTCAGGGCGGAGTCAGATCCAGGAATCTTTTCCAGCTGACAGAACGCATCTTAGTTTGGTCTCAGTGTCACCTGCTCTCGCTCAGAGCGACGCACGTGCCGGGACATCTGAACGACGGTCCAGACAGCCTGTCCAGGAACCCCACTCCCCCCGGGGAGTGGTCCCTGCATCCTCTTACAGTTCAAAAACTGTGGCGTTTATTCGGCAGAGCAGAGGTGGACTTCTTCGCCTCGGCGGAGAACACCCACTGCCCAATATTTTTCTCAAGAAGCGAGGACGCGCTAGCCCAAACCTGGCCCAGCCGCCCGCTTTATGCTTTCCCTCCGGTCTCTCTGCTACCACAGGTGCTTCAGAGAATCAGAGAAGCGTAGCACTCGGTGCTCCTCATAGCCCCGCGCTGGGAGGGTCAGACTTGGTTTCCGGAGCTCACGCAGCTGTCACAGACAGCGCCGTGGCCCATTCCAGTCAGAGCAGATCTCCTCTCCCAAGCTCGCGGCACGATCTGGCATCCCCACCCAGAGCGCTGGGCGCTACACGCGTGGGTGCTCAACAACTACGTTGCTTTGCCAGAGGGAGTGTTAAACACGATCATGCAGGCTAGAGCGGCTTCTACCAGAAGGCTCTATGCGTCAAAAGGGTCTGTGTTCTCAGAGTGGTGCACCGAAAAGGGTCGGGACCCACGGTTATGCGAGGTTCCCTCCTTGCTAAATTTTCTCCAAGAGATGCTGGACGAGGGCAGATCCCCGTCCACTCTTAAGGTGTATGTGGCAGCCGTCGCGGCGTTTGCTGAACCCCGGCGCGGCCAGTCACTGGGCAAAGATGGGTTGGTAGTCCGCTTCCTCAGGGGAGCTAGAAGGATGAACCCCCCTCGCCCCCTTCGGTGCCGATTTGGGATCTTTCCATAGTTCTTGATGCTATGAAAGCTCCCCCATTCGAACCGTTAAACACCGTGGACCTAAAGTACCTGTCGCTAAAGACCGTTTTTCTTCTCGCGCTCGCGTCAGTAAAACGGGTGGGAGACCTGCACGCGCTGTCCACCAGCGCGTCCTGTCTTGAGTTTGGACCTAATGACTCTTTAGTCGTTCTCAAACCTAGGCATGGCTATGTCCCCAAAGCGATTGGCACCCCGTTCAGGGCACAAGTTATATCCCTATCGGCTCTGCCTGCATCCGATAGCGAATCTGATTCTAATCTCCTATGTCCGGTCAGGGCCCTGAGATTATATGTTACTCGCACTGCTCCGGTCAGACGATCCGAGCAGTTTGTTGTTTCGTTCGGTGGGCGCACCAAGGGGTTGGCCGCCTCGAAACAGTCTCTATCCAGATGGATAGTTGATGCCATTGCAGCAGCATGCGCATCAAAAGACCTGCCATGCCCTCTGGGCATCAGGGCTCATTCCACTAGAGGCATGGCCTCATCGTGGGCATGGTCCAGCGGAATTTCCATTCACGACATTTGCGTGGCAGCGGGATGGGCTTCCCCCTCCACCTTTGTCAGATTTTACAATCTGGAAGTACCCGCCTTGCAGGCTAAACTACTAGCAGTCTAGTTTGTTTCAGCTCTTCTGGTTGAGCTGCACTATAAGGGGTTAATTACACAGACCGAGTTCGTTCTGTCCCTCTCTATAATGTGCTTATGTACTACACAATCACAGGCCCGCTCGCTGGCCTTTTTTGTCTCAGGTACAGATATTCATTCCCACTTACAGAGTTCCCCCGGGGTGCCCCGCGGGACTAATAGTGGATGCTTAGCACGCACGGCGTTGACCAGGGGTTCCCGTAGCGTAAGCTAGCTTACGCAATACGAGAGATCCTCTCGTAAGAGAACGAATCGGTTACCTAACGTTACCTCGGTTCTCTCTAGATGAGGGAACGAGTATTGCGTTCCTGGCCGTGCTTGTGCTACTGGCGATTTTCGCTTCAGTATTAGAAAAAACCAGATTATTCTGCCTATTTCGGGGTATTTATGGTCTCGTCCACACCCGTTTCGGCGGGCGGTGACGTAATGAGAGCGAGTCAGACTCTCATTGGTCGCGGGTTCACGCGCGCCCCCTCATAGGCTTAAGCAGTTCTCCGTGAGCGAACCAATGAGCGGCTAGCTAGCCTCTCATGGTCTGCTGCAGCTGAACTGCGTTGACAATGGATACAAAATTATAGGATAATTTTTTGGCTTCAATTTCTCAGAAAGATGGAATCTTTCCCGTAGCGTAAGCTAGCTTACGCAATACTCGTTCCCTCATCTAGAGAGAACCGAGGTTACGTTAGGTAACCGATTCGTTTCGTTATAAAGGAGAAAAAAAGCATATATTACTGGACTCGGTTGAGAACAACTAACAAGACCAATGAGACTTTTTTCTGAAAAGTGCGTCCCAGGCAGGGTCATCTCTCCTTATCACGAATAAAGCTCAAACGCCCATGGCGGGTTTGACTCTGGAGTCAAGCTTTTACAAAATGACAAAGTCCAAAAAGTTGCGGTGGTCTGAAAGCTCCAGGGTCTTCAAGGCAGTGACCCGAGCCTGAGAGAGAGCACTCTGGCTGGGGAGCGAGGTCAATCTCCGCTGTGGTGGAGCTCTGAGAAACATGAAACCTCCAGGAAAAGACGGGCTGATTTTTCTGAAAAGTGCGTCCCAGTGCAACATGCGCGCGGCTCTCCTGGACACGAATAAAGCCCACGGTGATGTTGACTCTGAAGCCAAGCTCTTAAAAATGACAAGTCCAATACGATATAAAACTGTCTGAGACTGAACTGGAGAACTACATAGTACATATGAAGTAGACTCGCTCCCTCGGTCAAAATCGAGGGAACGAGGGTCTGTCCATATAAACTTCCTTCGTCTACTTCACAAAGTGGAACGCACTTCAAAATGGCGGCAGGGATTCCCCCGAGGGGAAGTGCTTAGGGAAGTTTGCAAGTGCGTGTCTAAAAGTGGACTGGAACGCAGTCTAGAGCTGTGTCCCAATGTGATGGCTGCGTCCCCCGAAGGCCGTATTTGAAGGCTGCTTGGCCGCATTTGAAGGCCGATTGCGTCACAGCGGCGCGACGAAGGCTGTCCCAATTCAAAGGCTGCATCTTCGAAGGCCGCATTTGAAGGCCGATTGCGCCACCACGGCGAGATGAAGGCTGTCCCAATTCAATTTCGCATCCTTCGAAGGCCGTATTCGAAGGCCGGTTGCGTCATCGCGGCGCGACGAAGGCTACCCTGATTCAAAAGCGACGCCAAATGCACCCTTTGTTTCCCCGTGAAAGGAAGGATACCTTGGCCCTGTCCCAAATCGCACACTTGATGAGCACTTTCGGTCTTGTGGACTTACAATGGCTGCCGCGTGCGCGTGTCCGTTAAGTCCGTGAGACCGCAGTGTGTCCCATTTGTCATTTTTTGCTCTCAGAAGGGTGCTCGCGAGCGCCCCACGCGGTCGATTTGCGCCCTTGATGCGCACTTTTGCGGAGCCCGCGCTGATGCAACGGTGATGCTTCCCGACAGTCAAAGCGGCGTTACGTCGCGAAAGTGCGGACTCAGAGGCAGACTGCAAGTGCTTAGGGTTCCATTTGGGACAGGGCCATAAATGGATCCTTAGCGGCCTATCCTTGATCCTACCCCATAAGTCATTGCGCGCCGGTGACGACAGCATTTTTAGTGCAGCATTTGGTGTGTAGCCTACAGTTCAAATTCAAATGTTGGTGTCCAACTTTGCATTTTAAAAATACAACAACCGTTCATTTTTCGTTTTTCAATTACGGGTTAAAAAATGGAAAACGAATGGATGCAAATTTAAACGGACTATCAAACTAAAGATAGTTTAGTGATAGTTATCACTATTTTTAGTGATAGTTTTTAGAGTATTTTGATTGACTATCAAACTTTTCTACAAATAGGCCTACATTTTTTTACGTCCATTGGTTTTTCTTTTTTTAACCCGTAATTGAAAAACAAAAAATGAATGGTTGTTGTATTTTTAAAAGGCAAAGTTGAACACCAAAATTTGAACTGTAGTCTACACAAATGCTGCCCAAAAAATAATAAAAAAAATGACTTTTTGCCCCTTTATTAAACATTTAAAATATTCACAAATTACTATGGAAAAAATGTTGATTTTACAGTTTTTCTAAGGCAAGATTAGAACCTGTAAATTATATTTTTCCCGCAGTGCTGAATGAGAAGAGCCATGTCTCTGGAACCATGATAAAACATGTGTCTGAATAAATAACGAGCCATTTTAATTGTTCGTTTAAAAGTGAACATTTCAAGCTTTAGGCTATATTTTGTTTCAGTTCGTTTATATGCTATGAGACGCGCTCCAGTTCACAGAGATCATGAAAGCGCGCTTGATTGTTTTATTTATGTTTATAAAAGCACAACGTTTTCTTGTTATGTGAGCTTGGACAAATAAAAGTAGTTGCGAATGATGTATTATTCTTTTCTGTATGACCAGAAATTATAGAGCTTATATATTTTTTTTTTCATTTTTTTTTTTTTTTTTCACTGTTGATAGGAAAATGCAAGTGTTCGCGCTGGCGGCTCCATGCCATGCACTGCACGCTCACACTCCCACACACACTTGCGTCAAAATCTTGTTTACTTGTGATAATCTTAGTCCTTTATTCTGACTGACATTTGACGAATTTCCTTTTTTGGATGAAAACGCCATCTAAATATGTAGCCTAAATGTAGGGTAATAATAATAATAATTTGCGTTCAGTTCACTGAAGACAG
The DNA here is from genome assembly GCA_036326025.1 of Chrosomus eos. Taxonomy (NCBI): domain Eukaryota; kingdom Metazoa; phylum Chordata; class Actinopteri; order Cypriniformes; family Leuciscidae; genus Chrosomus; species Chrosomus eos. The sequence goes on from JAZAVI010000135.1 coordinate 161,698, forward strand.
GCTATTATGTTAATCATAAAATGTATGAATGTTTTATTTTTATATAACCTAACCTTGTGTTTGTGTTATATTTCTTTTTTATATGTGAAGTCTGTTATTGCTTATTATATTATACCTATATAATTTGACTTTAAAGACAAGTGGCCTAATTTTTTTTTTTTTTTTTTTTTTTCAAGAAATATTAAGTTTAAACATAATGAAATGCATCCTGCATTGGGAACGGATTGGAAAACCGTCACCACGGATTGTTTTTTTTTCCCCACAGAAGACTTCCCGGGCTCCATATTACGGGGTTGAAAACCTGAGTAGGCCTACAGTAAATAAATTCACCATGGTCCATTCATGTAGGCTAATATATATATATATAAAAAGAAAAGAAACACATTAGGCATAGGCTATATATATATATATATATATATATATATATGTATATATATATATCTATAGCCTATGCCTAATGTGTTTCTTTTCTTTTCATATATTCATTACATTATTTACGTAGCTCTGGCCATGGTTTTGGCTAAGCTGAAAATACATGAGTGAAACATCCTCACCATGTCCTCCAGTAAAATACAAAACATAAAAATGACAATAGCCAATTCTGGCTCCATAGCTGTTTACTCAATTATAACAAATTAATGATCAGGAGGGCAGCTGTATTCTCGCACCGTTGCTTGGCGCCAGGAGCAGTAATCGGGTACACCTGCATGCGCAATTAGGCAATCCTACGAAGGCTACAAGGTGCGTCCTTCGAAGGACGAATAGGCTGCATCCTTCGAAGTCCGCGGCTTTCGGAGGATGCAGCCTTCACATTGGGACACAGCTTAGGAGTACGACCGGTTCAAGATGGCGGCCGTATTTCTCGGTGCCCAGCGGCCAATAGGGCATCTAGTCTCTATATGATGTCTATGTCCACACAAACCGAGGCCTCGTCTGTCATTAATCACGTGATTTTCAGGTTAGCAACACAAGCCTCGAATCGCGGCTTCTAGCCCATTATTTCTCTACGCAAGCTCCGACGCCTCGGTTCAAATGTCACATCACTAGGAAGGAGAAAGGTGAGAAGAGAAGATCATTTTTAATGTTTTTAATCTCAATGCTTAAAGATTTTGTAAATCTCTCAATGCCTCCTGTTTTACTCACTATATTCTTCAATATCCTCAAGTTTGTGTTCAACTGTTCACTTTGATTCTGTACCAGATTTTGCAGAGAATTTCAAAGGTTAATCACATCGTTTAACATTTACTGTTCAAATCATGATGAATAATCCTCAGCTGTTCTCTTTAAAATATATATTTCTGCTCACCCACTGATATTCTCTCACCTGTGACTCATTAGATGAACAAAAGCATTTAAGGTGACTTTAATTAGAGCAGATTAGTTGTTAACTTAAAATCAAAATTGAATGGGATAGGTTGCCTAATTTTTTTAAGTCATTTTTTTAATTTTTCTTTACAGTGTAGCCTAGTTGCTGAAAGTCCGAGCCAGACTGCAGGTTCAAGCGGACAGATTTCACATAATGTCTCATAGTGTATGATTGGCACAGACAGATTTCACATAAAGTCTCAAAGTGTATGATTGGCACAGACAGATTTGTTTTGCTTAATCAGGGTGTTAACCGTGTGCTCTCAATGTGCATTGTTTTTGTTTGGTTTATTTTATTAATTTTTTTATTATTGATTGATATGTATGAAATGAATGAAATGTCACGTGATGAATAATGGGAGTGTGTACATTTGTGATTGGTTGTTTAATGAATAAAATCACCTTGAGTGAGCACAGCTGTAGCTGTGTATGTGTGTTACAAGCAGATACGTTGTTGCGTTTTTACTCTGTGAACAGGTTATGGGCCCAGGTCCCAGAACGTCAGGAAGTCAAGCGTTTGTTTTAATAGAGCCATGAGTAGGCCTAACGCCAGAAAGACGGAACATAGCGGTCGCTGGTCGCGGCTACTGTTCGACGGGGATGAAAAGAATTATGAACTTTGGGAAGTTAAGTTTTTGGGCCACCTCCGGTTGCAAGGCCTGAAAGAAATAATTACTACGGAATCAGCGGGTGTGGACACACCGGAAGAAGCGGCTTCAAATGCCGAGGCATATGCGGAATTAATCCAGTTCTTGGACGATAAAAGTTTGTCGCTTGTAATGCGAGAAGCAGCCGACGATGGGCGCGCAGCGCTAAAGATTTTGAGAGACTACTACGCAGGTAAAGGAAAGCCACGAGTAATAAGCCTATATACGGAGTTAACGTCGCTTCAAAAATCAAGCAGCGAGAGTGTGACTGAATATGTTATTCGTGCTGAAACTGCTATCACGGCTTTACGAAATGCTGGAGAGACTTTAAGTGACGGACTGCTGGTGGCTATGGTTCTAAAGGGGCTTCCTGAGACTTTTAAACAGTTTGCCATCCATATAACGCAATCAGATGACAGGATAACGTTTGCTGAATTCAAAACAAAGCTTCGGAGCTACGAGGACATCGAAAAGATGCGTGCTCCAGCTGTAGAGGATAATGTAATGGCTGTGCAGACAAAACCGTGGCCTGTGAGACCCACCAGTGCTGGCTCAACTGAACGGGCTGCAGCGGATGTGGTGTGCTACAGATGCGGTCTGAAGGGACACATTGCCCGTGCTTGCCGGCGCAAACTGTGGTGCAGCCACTGCAAGAGTAATACTCATCGCGACGTAAGCTGCAGGAGGAAACGGCGCCAAGATTCAACATGGAGGGCCACTGAGGAGGAAGCGACCGACGAGTATGTTTTCAGGGTGACCGATGGAGAGGCAGGATTCCAGCCAAACAACCTAGGTGTCGACGTGAGGGGCCTGATGGTCGACTGCGGGGCAACCTCGCATATCATCACCGACATCTCCAAGTTCAAAAGGTTCGATGACGAGTTCCGGGCAGAGACCCATTACATGGAGCTAGCTGACGGCACAAGGTGTAAGGGAGTAGCAGAGCGCAGAGGTGACGCTGAGGTATGCTTGGTGGACATTCGAGGACACCACCTAAAAACAATGCTGAGACGGGCGCTGTACATTCCCTCATACCCACAGGACATATTTTCGGTGCAAGCAGCGGCTTCCAGTGGAGCAAGCGTGATGTTCAGGAAAGGTGAAGATTCTCTGGTGCACAAAGACGGTACAAAATTTCCCATTCATTTACATGATAGACTATATTATTTGCATACATTATCTGATGGATGTGATGACCAAGTGAATGGATGTTATGATTTAAAAACATGGCATGAGATACTGGGACACTGTAATTTTGATGATGTGCAAAGATTAGAAGGTGTTGTTGATGGTATGAAAATTGAAGGTTCATCAAACAAACCTATAACTTGTGAAGTGTGCACCCATGGCAAGTTTACACAAACCAGAAACAGAAAGCCTGATGTAAGAGCTAAAAAGTCTCTAGAGCTAGTGCACACAGATTTGGCCGGTCCAATTAACCCAGAGTCCAGAGAGGGATATAAATATGTTTTGTCATTTACTGATGATTATACTAGTGCCGTGTTCGTATATAGTCTTAAAAGTAAAAGTGACACACTGCAAGCAACAGAGAGGTTTCTTGCCGATATGGCACCATATGGTAAAATTCAGCGTCTTCGATCTGATAATGGTACAGAGTTTACTGCAAGGCAATACAAAACTATGTTGGTTAAGAATGGTATTAGACACGAGACTTCTGCACCATATTCTCCCCACCAAAATGGTACAGCAGAACGAAATTGGCGTACACTTTTTGACATGGCACGATGCATGCTGATCGAGAGTGAATTACCTAAAAATGTATGGCCTTATGCAGTACAGACCGCAGCCATAATCAGGAACAGGTGCTTTAACAATCGCACCAAACTTACACCAGTTCAGATGCTAACAGGGAGACGGCCCAACCTTGCTAGGATGCAAAAGTTTGGTTCAGAGTGTTTTGTTTATAAACAAGATAAAAGAAAGCTGGATCCAAGAAGTGAAAAGGGTGTTTTTATTGGGTATGATAAAAGCAGTCCAGCATGCATTGTCTATTTCCCTGACAGCAGGAAAGTACAAAAACACAGGTTAGTTAAGTTTCTTTCTAAGACCTGTGTTGAGCAACAGACTCAGACTACCATTGATGATGATGATGATGATGTTCTGAAACAGAAAGTCAATAGAACTAGGCAGGATGTAAATTCAAGTCTAGCAAAAGACCAGGTTTCAGTCAAAGAGGAGGCGCAGAGTAGTAGTCCTCAGACCCAACCAGTTGAAGCTATGCCTGAACCTCCAAGATACCCTTCTAGAGTGAGGATGAAGCCAAGTTATTTACATGACTATGTTTCTCAACAGGCATCTGATGAGGAAACTGATCAGGTGCAGATCAACATAGATTACTGTTATAGAGTGACATGTAATATACCCGTAACTTTTACAGAAGCTGTAACCTCGGATAGATCAAATGAGTGGGTCACTGCAATGGATGAGGAGATGCAATCGCTTAGAGAAAATCACACATTTACCCTAAGTAGTTTGCCTGAGGGTAAGAAAGCAGTGGGGGGCAGATGGGTTTATGCGATTAAGAATAACATAGATGGATCTGAAAAGTGCAAAGCACGTTATGTAGCCAAAGGATACAGTCAGAAGAGAGGTGTTGATTATGAAGAGACTTTTTCCCCTACAGCTAACTTGACAAGTATCCGAGTGATAATACAAAAAGCAGTCCAAGAAAACTTGATTTTGCACCACATGGATGTAAAAACTGCCTATCTGAACGCACCAATAGATCACGAAATTTACATAGAACAACCAGAGGGTTATGAAGCAAAATCGAGCACAAATGAAAAATTGGTTTGTAGATTGGAAAGATCATTGTACGGATTAAAACAATCGGGCAGAAACTGGAACAAGGTACTACATGAGTACTTGACCAGAAACCATTTTGTGCAGAATCAAGCTGACTATTGTGTGTATACACGGGAAACAGCTAATGAAAAAGTGATCATTGCAATATGGGTTGATGATTTGTTGATTGTGGCAAGTGATGAAAATGTTCTTAGACGTGTGAAGGACATGCTTACTGAGAGATTCCAAATGAAAGACTTGGGCAAATTAAGGCATTTTTTAGGTGTTGATTTTAACCAGAGTGACAACTGTGTGAGAATGTCACAAGCAAAATATGTGACCAAGATTTTGCAAAGGTTTAATATGCAGGATTGCAAACCTAGATCGACTCCTTGTGAACAAAAACTTGACTATAATAATGATGCCGAAAAGATGATCGATGTAAAAAAATATAGAGAGGCAGTGGGAAGCCTCATCTATTTGACCATCTGTACTAGAGCCGATATAAGTTTTGTTGTAAGCAAACTATCACAATATTTCACAGAACCGACTGTTGAGCAATGGTCCACAGTTAAACAGGTACTAAGGTATCTTAAAGGTACAATTGACAAAGAACTGTGTTACAGAAAATGTAATGAGACACTGGGAATAAGAGCATACAGTGATGCAGACTGGGCAGCTAGTAATGACAGGCGTAGTACAACTGGCTATTGTGTGAGTTTAACTGAATGTGGTCCTTTGATTTCATGGAAAACAAAGAAACAGCCAACTGTCGCACTGTCCACCTGTGAGGCAGAGTATATAGCCCTAGCCACAACCATACAGGAATGTCTCTATCTTAAACAACTGTTGAAAGATCTTGATACATGTCAATACTCACAACCTAAAGTATACGAAGATAACCAAGGTACAATCGCCTTAGCAAAAAATCCTGTGAGCAGGCAAAGATGCAAACATGTAGACATCAAGTACCATTTTATTAGGTCTTCTGTAAATAATGGTGACATTACATTAGTGTATTGTCCTACTAATGAGATGGTAGCAGATGTGTTGACAAAGCCTGCAACCAAGTGTAAGATGATGAATTTTGATGCATTTATTTTTGGAAAATGATGAGTTATGTTAACAATGTGAGAGCAAGTGGGGGTGTTAACCGTGTGCTCTCAATGTGCATTGTTTTTGTTTGGTTTATTTTATTTATTTTTTTATTATTGATTGATATGTATGAAATGAATGAAATGTCACGTGATGAATAATGGGAGTGTGTACATTTGTGATTGGTTGTTTAATGAATAAAATCACCTTGAGTGAGCACAGCTGTAGCTGTGTGTGTGTGTTACAAGCAGATACGTTGTTGCGTTTTTACTCTGTGAACACAGGGTATAATTATATCCAGTTGGAGGAGATCAAACGTGTTTTATATTTTTAACAAATTTTAGAACGCATTGTTTCCATTTGTCGTGTGTCTAACGAGTTTCTGTTGTTCTTGGAACAATGTACAAAGTCTAGTGTGTGATGTCCAATTTATTAACCATTTAAAAAGGGCAGCGAGTGTATAATTCATATTGTTTTAAAATATGTGAAGATTTTAAAAGTCGTGTGTATTCCAAAGTTCCTCCTTCATAGCCAAGTTACATATATTTTTTAAAGCTTTTTACAGTAAATTGCTAAAAGCTTTACTGTGATGAACAGGAAAATAATGATTGAATGATGCAAACAGAGTTTATTTCTGTGGTAAAGCTGTTGTAAACATCAATTATTAAATGATTTCAGTTCGGCTATTAAGAAAGTGATGTCATTGATCAGCTCAGTTCAATTCTCATCCAATAGTGTCAGTGCAGTCAGATCAATACAATTATTGAATATTAAGCTTCACAATGATAAACAGGAAAAATAATGCTCAAATAGAAATTTAGATATATCTTAAAATATATATATTAAACAAGAAAGACATTTTATATACAAATATTAAATAAGAAATATGATATAAACATAAAAATTGTCAACAATCTTTTAAAATATATATGTATTCAGTGTTTTGTTTTTACTATTAATACTTTACTAACTCTTTAGAAACAATAGTTGATATTCAATAAAAAACTATAACTCCAAGTTTAAGAAATAGTCACCCTTCAGTCCCTATAGTCCAAATCTTTACATAGGCCACTTGAAACAAATCAAATCTTGTATGTATATATATATATACATATGTATATATATATATATATATATATATATATATATATATATATATATATATATATATATATATATATTAGGGGTGTAACGGTACACAAAAATCACGGTTCGGTACGTACCTCGGTTTTAAAGTCACGGTTCGGTACGTTTTCGGTACAGCAAAAAGAAAGAAATGCCAGAGAAATTTCCTATTTATTAAAAGAAAAAATATTTTTTATATAAGTGTGAGTTTTTCTACATCTTGAAACTCAGGTTTAAATGGGGGTAATTTTTGAAGGATGAATAAATAATGTTTTGGTCATCACATTAAAAATAACATTTAAATATATATTTATATAATATTTATATAATATTTGAGTTTTGAAGTGCTGGAAAAAGATGTGTGAAGTACTTGAAAGCATTTCACTATTCCAGCCAAACTGGTTACAATTAGTGTTACTATGGTGAATGTTGCTGATCTGTGGACTTAAAGCCTAACGTTATTACTAGTTCATTCACGGCACAATGTTTTTCCTGGTTTCCATGTCAGCGCTGAGATCTACGGTTAATAACAGAGACATGTGAACGCTTCTCACTAGATCTCGCAGCGATGTTATTACTTCAGTGGCGAATTCAAATGCTTTCTTTACTGGATCTCTTAGCGCTGTACAGTAGCCTAGTAACAGTGTCGCTTGATCGAGATCGGCTCGCGCTCATAGAGCTCGCGCTGCACAGATCTATGTTGCTGGCCCGAACTGATAAACGGTCCGTGAACCGTGATGCACAATATAATGAGGAGCGCAGTTTCGTTCCGCTTTCATTACGTTTGCCATGTGATGTTGCGATACATTGTGGTGGTCGCACTCGCGCCAACGCGGATTTTGACGGCAGGAAAAAAGGACCAAGGAATCGTTCGGTTTGTATGCGTACCGAACCGGAAGCCTCGAACCGAAACGGTTCAATACGAATACACGTACCGTTACACCCCTAATATATATATATATATATATATATATATATATATATATATATATATATATATATATATATTGGATAAATATGTTGACAGAATCCTCTGACGATCTGTTTAGTGCTCAAGGAAAATTACAAGTAACCTCATCAGAACCTTCCAGCAAACTTACACACAATTTGAATTGCCACAATCACTATATATGAAATAACTACAATAATCACAAAAATCCCACTAATTTTCTCTGGCAAACTCGAAGGTTCTCGATCAGGTTGGGCAGAAGCTGAGAAGAGAGCATACATTTTACAATTTTAAACTCAGTGTTTAATTTTTATTTTTTTAAACAGCCTCTTATTTTACTGTTCTTCTGTGTTACCTTTGTGTTCTCCTGTGGAGACAGATTCTGTAGATATGAAAAGATTAGTCATACAGTTTAACTACGGTTTGAAAGAGAAAAACCCAAGCTCATGATGTATTAAACATAATATTTCTGCTGATCCACTGATCTTCTCTCACCTGTGACTGTGACTGTGATCAAGATGTTTTCTTCATAATCCAGAGCTCTGTATGTTCCAGTGTCAGTGAGTGTAAAGTCATGAATGATCAGAGTCTGGTCACTGATGATCAGTCGATCACTGCTGACCCCGTGACCTCTCCTCCACACCTCTGTCCAGCCGGAGCGAGAGTTTCTCTCCACTTTATCAGCATTGATCAACACAACATCCAACTTCAGATCCTCTCCTTTCTTCACTGAGATCTCATCTGAGGACAAACACACACATTCAGCATTATTATAATAAACGCTTATTAAAGGTCTCCTGACATGAAATTTTGACTTTCTGAGGTTTTTTAACATTAATATTAGTTCCCCTAGCCTGTATTTGGTTAGCCTGACTACGTCAGACTTCCTACTTCTGCTAATTTCATTTCACTCCTGTAGTCAGTCTGAGATAGCAACCTATCTTTCTGTTTTCCACCGGCCTGAAAACAGCCGGGCCAATCAGCGAACAGAAGGCGGGCTGAAAGCCGTGACGTACTCGCCAAGCGCCGAGTTTAAGATTAGGTCAGAGAAATCGAAAACGACCGCGGACGAGACACGGATGCAATTCGCTCTGTTGTGGAGAATATTCCAATATTAGTCTGGTATTACCAGGCTATGATATCTCTCTCGAGGATGATAAACTAAAATCGCGCGCGCGCGCGCCGCGCGTTCGTACTTCCTAGCTCGTTTTCTCATGGGCGGGTCAAAGTCTCTTTGCGGGCAAAGCAGAGAAGGGGGAGGTAACATTCCCCCATATGACGTCATATAGGGGGAGATTCAAGATCAGCCCGTCTGAGATCTCATTTTCTCACAGGCAGAGAAAGATAGCTAAAACTCAGTTTACACCGACTGAAATTTCTAGACACGAGGGGACCAAATACTAGCCTGGTAATACCAGACTCTGCTACTTCACTTTGCTTCGTAGACAGAGTCTGGCATAGCATAATAGAGAAGTGTTTTCTCTCTCGCTAGGGGGCGATTTCTGAAGTTTAAAATCATTGGTTACCCGTAAGCCAATCAGATAAGTTTATTTATGACGTATGTTATGCGGCGACACAGCCGTATCGAACCACAGACATCATGCATCGAACTCAAATCTATGATTGAACTTCCACTGTAAACACCTAATGATGCGAGCGAAATACCGGAGTGAACATGGCTGTAAACGACTTTTTTGATTGGTGATTGATGTAATAGAATGACTGCTGCACTTGACAGGGCGCAAACAAGCAGAGAGAGAGAGAGAGAGAGCGAGCGAGCCCCGGCCGCGCGCGTGCGCACTATCACGGCTTCAAACAAACAACACGAGCGCTGTCTTGCTCTCTCTCCCTCGCAAATATTAATCAAAATCAATCGACTAGTTAAAGGTCGGTACACCGCAGTTTCACGTGGAGCATTTTGGAGATTAGAGACTCTAGGAACAACATCTCAACCCTAAATTATAAAGGCCTGTCTCATATAACGTTAGACTCCTGTCTCAAATACAAGCCGGTGCAGTTCGACGATTTGGGCAAATAAAAGCCCAGGCTATTATTTGAAGTTTTACGGTATTTAAGACCTGGAAAAGAAAGGAGACACTGACCTGTCAAAAGGCTCCCCAGTTTCTCGCTGACGATCGGTAATAGTTGATAAATTAAACTTTTCCCAAAGGGAGTAGGGCCACAACATCACCTCCATTCAAAATGTTTAATACACACTCTTCTTGTTCGGGCTTCAGTTTGCTAATGCCGGGAATATTCTCCACAACAGAGCGAATTGCATCCGTGTCTCGTCCGCGGTCGTTTTCGATTTCTCTGACCTAATCTTAAACTCGGCGCTTGGCGAGTACGTCACGGCTTTCAGCCCGCCTTCTGTTCGCTGATTGGCCCGGCTGTTTTCAGGCCGGTGGAAAACGTCTCGGTTACGAATGTAACCCTCGTTCCCTGAGTGAGGGAACGGAGACGTTCCGTCGGATGACGACGAATGGGGTTTCGCTTAGAAAGCCTATCAACTTCGAGTAGACAAAACGAGCCAATGGCAAAGAAATGCCATGGGTCTGCGGAATTTGCATGACGTAACTCCGCCCCACCTCGTGGGTATAAAAGGAGGAAGTCCAGCAACATGCAGATATGTTTCTTCGCTGAGGAGCCAAGACTGAGCTCAGGCGATCCCCGCGGTATACAGCGGAAGTGGCAAGTAGACGGAACGTCTCCGTTCCCTCACTCAGGGAACGAGGGTTACATTCGTAACCGAGACGTTCCCTTTCGTTCATCACTCCGAGTTCCGTCGGATGACGACGAATGGGGTTACCAGTCTAATCACGCCACCTTCACAGCTGTCTTCCAGTGCCCTGCGTAAATCTGAGATCCCTGTCATGAGACAAGTAGGACTCCTATTTAGCACAGGAATACCAAGGTACACTGGGGAGCATATCCCATAGTTAAGAGGAAATATGCAAAATATTGCCAGCCCAAACGGGGGGGACTTAGAGAATACACATATGACCCGAAGGATGCATATGGGGAATACACTGGGGTATCCAGCCGCAGGTGGAAAGTTTTAAACCCCAGGGGGTGGCAAGGTGGCTTGCCAAGGGAAAGACACATGCTCAGAGAGGCTTACAGTGGAAATACACATGTGGGGGTTGCTCCGGAGAGGGACCATGCACACGGGAAGGCACCTAGCCGACGCTCAGGCAAGAGACACTGGCGCCGACGTCAGGAGTGCAGGAGGAACTCAGGGCTTTCGGGGAAGCTCACCTGAGGAGAATATCGCACGTATCCAGTCCGTGAAGTGGAATGGCGAGCAAGCCAAGACACCTGAGCGGGTCCTAGTACCGGCTGGTTGAAGTGAGTACACGAGAGGACACTGGCTCCACTCGGAGATTATAGAATCTGGTGAATGTGTTCGGTGTCGCCCAGCCTGCAGCTCTGCAGATGTCTGTTAGCGAGACGCCATGCGCTAAAGCCCAAGAGGACGCCACACTCCGGGTGGAGTGAGCGGTCACACCAAGGGGGCACGGTCGACCTAGCTGCTGGTATGCCAAAGCAATGGTGTCCACTATCCAGTGAGACAACCTCTGCTTGGAGAGAGCCTTTCCCTTCAGCTTCCCACCATAACAGACAAAGAGCTGGTCTGAGGTCCTGAAACACTGGGTCCTGTCTACATAGGTGCGGAGAGCACGTACTGGACAGAGCAGTGCCAAGGCTGGGTCTGCCTCCTCCGAGGGCAGCGCTTGCAGGTTCACCACCTGGTCCCGAAAGGGAGTGGTAGGAACCTTGGGCACATATCCAGGCCGGGGTCTCAGGATCACGTGAGAGTAAGCCGGCCCAAATTCCAGGCACGCTTCGTCAACGGAAAATGCGTGCAGGTCCCCTACCCTCTTGATAAAGGCCAGTGCAACCAGGAGCGCTGTCTTCATTGACAGGAACTTAAGCTCCACTGATTGCAAAGGCTCAAAGGGAGCACTCTGCAGGGCAGTTAGAACCACCGCGAGGTCCCAAGAGGGAACGAGAGGAGGGCGAGGAGGATGTAATCTCCTGGCACCTCTAAGGAACCTGATGACCAGGTCGTGCTTTCCCACAGACTTACCTTCGATAAAGTCATGGTGTGCGGCGATAGCGGCAACATAGACTTTGAGGGTGGAGGGAGACAGCCTTCGCTCCAGCCCATCTTGAAGGAAGGAAAGCACAACGCTAATCGAGCATTTCCGGGGGTCTTCTCGGTGAGAAGAGCACCAGCTGACGAAGAGGTTCCACTTCAACGCGTAGAGGTGTCTCGTGGACGACGCTCTAGCGGAAGTGATGGTAGCCACCACTGGAGGTGGTAGGGTACTCAAACCTACCTGGTCCCGTCCAGGAGCCAGACGTGGAGGCTCCAAAGATCGGGACGAGGGTGCCACAGGGTGCCCCGTCCCTGAGAAAGAAGGTCTTTCCTCAGAGGTATGGGCCAAGGAGGTGCTGTCGCGAGGAGTATGAGTTCGGAGAACCAGGTCCTGGTGGGCCAATAGGGCGCAACCAGAAGGACCTGCTCCTCGTCCTCCTTGACCTTGCGCAAGAGATGCGCAAGAAGGCTCACTGGGGGAAACGCATACTTGCGGCCCCGCGGCCAGCTGTGCGCCAGTGCATCCGTGCCGAGCGTGCCCTCGGTCAGGGAATAATACAGGGCGCAATGGGTCGAGTCGTGGCAGGCAAACAGATCTATCTGTGCGTCGCCGAACTGGTCCCAAATCAGCTGAACCGTCTGGGGATGGAGTCGCCATTCGCCAGGGAGGGGCTGAACCCGTGTGAGCTCGTCGGCTGCACAGTTCAGGACTCCGGGAACCTAAATGGCTCGAAGCGACCTCAGATGCTTCTGACTCCATAAGAGGAGGTGGCGGGCGAGTTGCGACATACGGCGCGAGCATAGACCACCTTGATGGTTGATGTACGCTACTGGCGGTATTGTCTGATCGGACTAGTACGTGTTGACCCTTGAGCAGCACTCGAAAGCGGTGCAGGGCAAGGCGTACTGCCAGCAACTCGAGGCAACTGACATGCCATACTGCTCAACACTACATGCGAGTATCACTGAGCTTCAGGAGCAACCATGCTCAACACCTAAGTGTGAAGAAATTCACTGAACTTCAGGAGCATTTCTGCTCAACATGAGAGTGTGACAGCATGTCCATTGCACATGGCGCTCCAGCCCGTGGAGGCATCTGTTGAGACAACAACAATGCTGGGAAGCTCGTTCCAGGGGCACTCAGGCCCATAGAAACTGAGGTTCGACCACGGGGTGAAGTACTGACGGCAGGTCGGAGTAACTGGTACTCGGAGGGTGCCGTGTTGCCATGCCCACCTCGGGACTCGGTCGCGAAGCCAAAGCTGAAGCGGTCTCATATGAAGCAATCTGAGCGGCGTTACCGCGGCTGCAGATGCCATATGCCCCAGGAGCCTCTGAAAAAACTTCAGTGGAACCGCACTCTTGCGCTTGATAGTCTCAGGCAAGTCAGCAATGGCTGAGTGGAGAAGGCGACCAAGTCCATACCGAGAAAAGAGCTCCTCTGCACGGGGCAAAGTTACTCCTTTCCCAGTTGACCCGAAGGCCCAGACGAGCTAGGTGCCGGAGCACTGGGTCCCTGTATTCGCAAACCTGGTCTCAGGAGTGAGCTTAAGACAGCCAGTCACCGAGATAGTTCAGGATGCGAACCCCGTGTTCCCACAGAGGAACAAGGGCTGCCTCAACAACCTTGTGAAGGCGCGAGGAGACAGGGCTAGCCCGAATGGGAGAATGGCGTACTGATATGCTCGCGCCCTGACAGCAAACCGTAGGTATGGTCTGAGTCGAAGGAGAACGGAGACATAAAAGTAGGCGTCCTTCAGGTCGATCGCTGCAAACCAATCCTGTGGCCGCACACATCTGGAAATGCGTTTGGCCAAGAGCATCTTGAACGGCAGCCTGTGAAGGGAGACCGTGCGAACTGAATCGCATAGCCGAGTCGATGGTTCGCGCGACCCAGCGGAACAGAAGGGGAAGCTCTAGGCAGGCTCCCAACTGTGCCAGCGGAGTCAAGAACCACAGACGTCCCCCCGGTGGTGCAGCGAAGCGGAGTAACTGGCCCGGACGTGGACGGCATAGCGATCCAATGTGGGGGCACAGTTAGCAACCGTGCCCGAGCAGAGGAGGCCAGGGAAGGACCAGCGTTCCGCGGGGGCCTGCTCTGCCAGGGGTCTGGCGACAGAGGGTGACGGGGGCGAAGCGGTCCGTGGACGGCACGCTGTGTCAACCGCCTCTGGGAAAGAGGGGGACGAGGAGAGCACGGCTTGTGGGCGGCGCTCTGTGTCGTCCGAGAACTCTGTATGCTCAGAGACGAAAAGTCAGTTCTTTGTTTGAATAAAGTTTTTTCCCCAGCCCTCCACCGGGGAAAGGAGTGGCCCTGCTACCAACTCCTGGAAAGAACTGAGATTCATCTCTGAGCAGCCCATCTCAATAGTGCCGCTTAACCCGGCATTTAGCGGGGGGCGCGGCTAGAGAGGGCTGTGGCACCCTCCCTACGGAATTCCAGAGCCAGCCCATTTCTGGTGAACGGGGGGGGTTGGAACCGTGGGAGGGCGCCTTCGGCGGTGGGCAGACTGAGGGATCTGATCGGACGGCGGGGCCATCGGGCAGAATAACGTCAGTCTGCTCATGGGCGGTGAGAACTATTGGGCGAAAGCACTCAACCGCACCGCCGAGGAGGCCGACCTGGGATATAGAGGTGTCGAGGCAGACGGATCTGCCGACATCCTGTACATCAGACCGGTCAGCCCCTGAAGGTAGGCATCACCTGACACCGAGAGCGTATGGCCACTTTCGACGCTCGGAGAGCAAGGTCAGTGGCGGCGCGCAGCTCATTGAAGAGCCTCGGGTCAGTCCCGCCCTCGTGCATGTCCGTGAGCATCTGGGTCATGTAGACCAGCAGAATGGTCATGGATGCAGAGAGGCGGCTGCCTGTCCTATGGCGCTATAGCATTTCGCCACAGATTAGTGTAGACGAAAAAACTACAGGCTTCGGACGGGTGCTTAGGATTGCGCCGGGAAGCACTCTGAGGACACAGTAGCATCGCAACAGAGCGTTCAACCGGGGGGACCCCAGTGTACCCATGGGCAGCTGCCAGTGAGGGGAGGAAAGGCGGATGAGACCAACGAGCGGACCCGTGATCTCATCATGCACGTCCGGGAGGAAAGAAATTGGGGTTTGCCGTGAGAGTCGGCGTCCTTGTTCCAGACCACACCCTCAGGTCACCCTGGCCACCAGCCGAAAAAACGGGGGGTGGAAAAGGGGACTCTCACTCTTGCGAGTTCACCGAGTCTCAACCTATATGACGCGATGATCACGTTCCCAGAGAGAACATGAGTCATACACGAGCGCTGTTCAAGCATCATTATTAGAGGAGAGGAGAGGAGGAGAAAAAGAGAAAAGGAGAGGAGAGAAAAACTCCGCGATGTTGAAGCGGGCGGGGAGACGCACACACACTGGCAGATCACTGCACAGATCAGCAGGCACTGTGAAATCGCCGCAGATCGCCGTCACACCAACACCGGAGAGAAGGCTCGTCTCGTAGAGTGAAGTCAGAGATGACTATGGAGTGAAGAAATACTCTTGGCTCCGAAGCGAAAACATATCTGCATGTTGCTGGACTTCCTCCTTTTATACCCACGAGGTGGGGCGGAGTTACGTCATGCAAATTCCGCAGACCCATGGCATTTCTTTGCCATTGGCTCGTTTTGTATACTCGAAGTTGATAGGCTTTCTAAGCGAAACCCCATTCGTCGTCATCCGACGGAACTCGGAGTGACGAACGAAAGGGAACAGAAAGATAGGCTGCTATCTCAGACTGACTACAGGAGTGAAATGAAATTAGCGGAAGTAGGAAGTCTGACGTAGTCAGGCTAGAGATATCATGGCGTGTGACCAATCGAAGCACAAAAGTTGAATAGAGAGATATAATGGCTTGCAAACGAGCGAAGCATGGCAGTTGATCAGTGTTTGGATGTACAAATGAACAGTATTTTTTAGTTCCTTCATCCGAGCCTCTGAAGAAACAATGAGTTAATTTTATTTTCTCTGGAAATGCGCCGACACAACTTCCCAAAGTTTTGGATGGTCCAAACATTTCACTAACGACTGTTTCCTCAACTTGGGACAATACAGAGCTGGCCTCGATGAACGTCTGAAAATAAATCATCGAGCTACCAAGCAACAATTCAAGTTCAAGTTCAGACAGGTAATCTTTCTTTCAAAATCGTTCAATACTGTTTATGCATACGTAAGTCAAGCCAGTGACTAACATATCACCTTCACATCGTTTCTTTTAGTAGGATGAAAATAATCTTATTTAAATTGTGAACAAATTATATACAGAAATCGATCAAAGAACATTTTTCCACACAGCGCGAGTTTATCAGGACAACTCGTTATGAAATCAATGACGCACGTTACTGCACAACGAAGCTCTTACTGTATGTACATCATCGTGTTTGAATTTGCATTAGTGAAAGCATTAGAGAGAGTGCAGAAATTGCGTTGTCTCGTGATCAACACACTGTCATCTGCTTGCTCAATGCTCATCACACATTTTATGTGATGGGAATAGATCTAAATACTTTAAAAACTTCTCAAGATTCGTTAATCTCGATAGCTGTATTAGTAAAAACGTATAATAGCAGCAGTAGTAAAAGTATTCGAGAGACTTTCACATGTAGCTATTTCATATGCACGCATGTCAGCCAATCACAGCAGTGGGTGGTTACACTGAAGTCTCACAGCAGACACGCCCCTTCAAACAGAGTGTTCAAATCAGAGGCTAAAATCAGGCTAGGAAAAATGCCTTTTATTTCTAAATTATGACTAATTTTGATCTAAAAAACATACTAACATTATAAGGGCAACCCAGGAAACATTATAAAATAATAAAATAACCCCATGTCAGGGGACCTTTAAGGATTAAAGGGACAGTTAACCCAAAAATGAATATTCTGTCAGTAATTACTCTCCCTCATGTTGTTCCAGACCCGTAAGACTTTCGTTCATCTTCAGAACACAGATTAAGATATTTCTTATGAAATTAAGAGCTGTCTCACTCCTTCATAGTGAGTTCCCGTAGTGTAACAGCTTCTGTGTTGTATGTCAGAACGCAGGCTGACTATTGGCCAGCATCACACACACATGACCAGCGTCGGCCAATAGTGAGCCTGCGTTCTGACGTACAAAACAGAAGCTGTTACACTACAGGAACTCACTCAAGACCCACAGAGAAGGAAATTAATGGTTGAATAAAGTCTGTATTTTTGTTTGTTTTTGCACACAAAAAGTATTCTCGTCGCTTGATAAACTTAAGATTGAGCCACTGTAGTCACTTGGAATATTTTAACGATGTCTTTAATAACTTTTCTGGGCCGGCAGATATCGATTACCTAGAAGCCTATAGAGGAGTGATCCAGCTCTCAGATTTCATCATAATAAAAAAACATCTTAATTTGTGTTCTGAAGATGAAAGAAAAGTCTTACGGGTCTGGAAACAATAAAAAATGTTCTGTTATAAACACTCTAAATATACAACAAAATGCATTTACAGGTTAAAAAAGTGGATTTAGCTAGATATGTCCCTTTAAAAATCAGTCACTGAAAAGCCTATATTGGAATCATCTAATCTGAATATTGAATAATTGTTACATTTAATGTTTTTTTGCTGATCACAGGCCCTGCAGGCAATAGTAAAATTATTAAACTGTTAACATTATCAGGAAATCCTGAAGCACATGATGATGGTTGATCAGTTTTGACTTTACTGTGAATATGAAGATGATACTCCCTCATCTGTCGCTCCACTTCTCTCTGATCATTGGTGTAATCGACTATTAAAGTGTATTTCCCAGCGTCACTGAGTCTCAGATCCTTGATGATGACGTCACATGATCCTTCTTTAAACACTCTGTCATTTTCACTCTTACATTCTTCATCTTTCTCACAGTCAAGGATGTTTTTTGACCGATTATTTAAAACAATATCAGTAATCTCTCTGTCCTGAGATTCACATGATAGTGTGATGTTTCCTCCTTTTTTCCCCGTCACAGGAATAAAATTGTTTCCTACAGGAGGGGTTCCTGCAAACACAGACAGAATAAAATTAATTCAATACAAAGTATCAATACAGAAAAATACATGTATTGTTTCTCTCTATTCTCCATAATCAAAGTCATCATGAAATATTCTTATTTTATATATGTAATATTCTGGTAAGCACTGAATATTTGCGACACTGATTTACGGCGCCAGGAAAAGTTGCTGGTGATTTTTGGGTATTGGAGCACATTGAAGAATTGATGCACGTTAACGAATAAAGGTTCCAAGTTTGTTCGGTACTCGCTGTACGTCTCCTTATTTATGACTGCACGCCCTGTGTAACATAAAATAGTAAATGAGAACAAGACAATATATAAAATTGTAGGTAATATGGAGTTAACAATATTAGTGCCACGGTGTGGGTTCATGTGTTGTTCCTGTCTATCTTGTGTTCCCCCCATTATTGTGTATTTGGTTTAGTCCTGTCTAGTTTTCCCGCTCCTCGTTTGTGTTCATGTTTTCCACCTGTGTTCTTAGTTAATTTGCCCAGCTGTGTCTTGTTTCACTCACCCGGTCCTCTGTATTTAAGCCCTGTGTTTTAGTTTAGTCCTTGTGAGTTCTTAATGTTGTAATGGTTGCTGTTTCCGTGTTCCTGGTCTGAGTTTCTTTTGTTTGTTTTATTACTAAATGTGTTTGCAATTGACCCTTCGCGTGGAGCTTGATTGACAGGTGTTCTAACCAATCATACTTCGCCATCCGCCATTTTGTCCGAAAAAGCAGCCAGTAGAGTTGGGAGGATTTGAACTTGGTAAAATGAATATACTGACGCCTTTCCGCGGTTAAAACAACATTACTTCTTATGTTCGTTCATGTTTATTTGATGCTATAAATGAACTAGAAGGAAGAGATGATCGGATCACGAGCAGCTTTAACTGATGCTCTACAGCGATCTGTCACGGCACATTAAAGAGCCCCAAAACGGTATTTATTGTTTAAATTTCTTTCAAAAAATGACCACATTTGAAAGCTGAGACTTTGTTTAATATGTTTAATATCAAAAGTAACCGAAAAGTAACCTGGTCTGTCCTGTCTGTCCGCGTGTTGTCAGTCTCCTCTCTGCTCCGCGATGTATTTTTCACTGCGTGAGAACATGGTGAGAGCATGAGAGCGGCGTAGCTTGTCGGAACATAGCGACAGTAACTAAGGAGGGCGGGTCTTTGCGAAGGGTCAATTGGATTCACTTCTCGCTTCATTCTTCCCGCATCGTTAAAATTAGCTGTGCCACATTTTAACATTTCAAATGTTGTCAGTGCAGTTGTTGAGAATTACTGAACATGATCATTAATAAATGAAGTGCATTGAGAAGTAGTCATGGTGTGTGATGATGTAATATACTGAGAAATGTCCATCATTAATCCACAAATGTCAAGAAAAGTCACTCTGTGCAAAAGAGAAACAATCGACTAGATCAACCTGGAAATGAAAATCAAATATTGTTACAATTGATCAATAAATATGAAACTGACCGCTATAATTGATAAAGCAAACGAGCAGCAGCAGATTCAGCCATCTGGACCTGATGAGAAAACAGAAGAGCTGGTTTATGTCACAGATACAGGCTAATAATCATAATCATAAACATAGGCGCCGATACCGTGGGTGCTCCGGGGCTCGAGCACCCACGGAAAATACCGAGCACCCACGTGCTAGACTGCTAGTAGGCTACACTCATTTAAAATCAAACATTGCAGTTGGTGCTATGTTAAGCATCTGTCACTGTGATTGGTTATGTCGATGACAGTCTCGCCTGCTCCATATCCTATCCACCAATCACAGGCAGCGTTTCTCGGATGAAAGCGCCTCTGATCGCGGTTACGTACGTGTCTACACTTTTGATCTCCAATCCTGTCTGTATTTGTGAGAAGTGGTGCTGTCCTGAGTTGAAAGAGAGCCTACGACGTTACGGCTTTATTATCAAGTAGGTGTGTGTGTGTGTGGTGTTCGTGTCGACCGCTGTCCATTTCCTAAAAGGGGTCGCATGAACACATATTCTCTATGAGCGTAATTTACACACACCGGCGGCGCCATTCGGCGTCTATCCGCGGCGTCCAGCAACGACTCAGGACCGTGTTCAAAATCCTGCCGTGCCACAGAGCGCGCCGTGATTTACATAGTTTTATATTAAATTTACATTTATTTGTCTCAAATCGTCATTAATGTATACTGACTTCACCCTGTGCTGCAATATACATTTAGTTTTACATTCATTTACAGAAATCAGCTGGTTGAATGAAAATTGCTAATGTTAACGAATTTTAAGGTGATATTCTCAATTCATTCAGTTAAGGGACTGTAAAGTGTTAACTGCAGACTTAGCAAGGGTTGCATTTAATTGTACATCATAACATAACATAGTACAGACATGATCTGAATTCCATAATATCCTTAAACATAACATTAAAATATTGCTTGTGTAACTGCGCGTCCAGTGTGCGATACCTGGAGGCTCGAGTTGTGACGCAGGCACGCGGCGCATTGTCTACTATATTTGCTTGCTTATTTATTAATCCAGGCAATTTGTTGATAAAACATTTATTAAAATGAAGATACAATTTATACAAAACGAAATTCACTTTCAGCAGTAGAACTGATAAGAGTAAGGTTCTGAAATGCAAAATGTTTTTGACTAGAGACCTACTTTTTTTTCTTTTTTTTTTTTAAAGGGCCAGCGCCCATGAGCACCTACGGAGTAAAACATAAATCGGCGCCTATGATCATAAACACATTCATACAGGGATAACCCAGAGATGGTCTTATATTGTGGAGATGAGAGTCTGTGTCTCACCATTGGAGAAAGCTTTGATCATGTGACGCACCTCAGCCTATCGTGTCACGGCAGTGACGTCAGCGCACGCAAAGTTTATGACCGTCAGTTTCAGTTTACGTTAATCAGTTTCTTGTGGATTATTAGTGTGTGAATAAATGTTCTATATTTGGTGTTATATCGCTAGTAAAGGTACAGTAGGACTACACTGTTTGTGGAATGTGCTTTACTGTGGAAAACAATCGCAATCATCTCTATTAACATCTCTATTAACATCTCTATTAACATCTCTATTAACTATTAACATCTCTATTAACATCTCTATTAACATCTCTATTAGCATCTCTATTAACATCTCTATTAACATCTCTATTAATATCTCTATTAACATCTCTATTAGCATCTCTATTTACATCTCTATTAACATCTCTATTAGTATTAATATCTCTATTAACATCTCTATTAACATCTCTATTAGCATCTCTATTTACATCTCTATTAACATCTCTATTAACATCTCTATTAATATCTCTATTAACATCTCTATTAGCATCTCTATTTACATCTCTATTAACATCTCTATTAGTATTAATATCTCTATTAACTTCTCTATTAACATCTCTATTAACATCTCTATTAGCATCTCTATTAACATGTCTATTAGCTGTAAAGTATAGTCACTGCAGGGCGCAAAAAACTACATTTAAAAAGATAACAATAAAAACTTAATTGTAATTTAATACATATTTAATTCATTAATGTATTTCTACTATAAATTTTCATCATTAGGCACACAGCAGTTGACCAAACACTTCATGGTTGATTTTAATTAAACAACATACAATATAATAACACAATATTTATAGCCTAATTAAATTATACATTTAGTCTTTAACCTGTTTCAACCTGAAGCTTTCAAAAAGCTTCAACCCCACTTTTGAAAAATCAACGTCATATCATATGCATTACATGCAGTTAATAGTCAATACAATTCAAGTCTTATCATAATTGGACAAAACATCTGTATTTTTTACTTTCTTTAGACAATATCACTCAATATTACTATGAAATCCCATAAACGAGTCCTATCTGTCAGATATTACTTCTCTGTATAACCGCTTTTGTGAGGATCATTGGTAACACTTTAGAATACGGTTTCTTCGTTAATGAATAACTACACAGGAACAAATGAGTAACACAATGTTAACAATCTAGTAACTACTATTAACTAACAAGAAATTCTGATTAACGAATTAGTAATAGCACACAGATGAAAGTGGTAGTTCACTATTAACTAATAAATAACTACTATTTTTTTAATGCTTCCCAGAGAACTACTGTAAGACTCATGGCAACTAACTAGTAATTACTCAAGTGTTACTACATACTTTTAAAGGAATTACTAGTTATTTTAAGTTTTTGAGGTTTTTGGTGGAGTTTTAGATAGTAATTCCCATAGAAGTATGTAGTAACACTTGAGTCATTACTAGTTAGTTACCATTATTCTTACGTGTAGAATATTCCAATCCTTCACAAGATATTTGCACACACATATGAGCTAGGGGACATACATAAAACATTTTTTTTTGTGAGGTAGGTTAAATAATAAAATCACTTTATGGTATTTGGATGGCTGATAACTCAATATGTTCCAGCTGTCACCGTGACTCTAGTGATTCAATGCCAGTCCAGAGGAATGCTGGGAAATCGGCCACAGGACAAGTAAGGTCCCGACAACTGCCTTTAAAAATCCATTTCTTTAAAATTATTCAGTTGATAAATAGTTCTTTAGGAGAGAGCATAGGCTAATTATTTCCCAAATCATAAGTCTGCTATGCTATCACATATTGATAAACATTGTGTATTTGTTTACAGTAGCAGTTATTAATGTTAATGTAGTGCTGGTCATTTGTCCTGCATTAGTTATTGATTAGTTTTGCATGGATTATTAAACTTTTTCAGTTCTCTGGGAAGCATTAAAAAAATAGTAGTTATCGATAATTATAATTAATAGTAGTTATCGATAGTTATCGATTAATAGTGAACTACCACTTTCATCTGTGCGCTATTACTTACTAATTCGTTAATCAGAATTTCTTATTAGTTAATAGTAGTTTCTAGATTGTTAACATTGTGTTACTCATTTGTTCCTGTGTAGTTATTCATTAACAAAGGAACCGTATTCTAAAGTGTTACCGGATCGGGATCATTTATCATTTAGGCACAAACAAGTAATCGACAGGCTGTTCACGAAACATATTTTACGCTACACAATACTTTTGTTGGGAACGATATGTAGATTTTACTATGATAAAGGTTATTTTATACGAGAAGACAGAGAAGGAAATGTGATTAGGTGATAATCTAATAATGATATCAATAACCCCAATAATACTAACCATCATCATAATCATAGTCAACATCATAAATCATCATAATCACAGTAGTGGATAGGCTACATTCAACACAAACATGTCGAACTATTTCCTTAGCATCATTAGCAGGATTAGGTTTCCTCAAACAAAGACACAACTATTGGTTTAATTGCATAAAAACACTAGATTTGGAGAAAAACAAAAACACAAAAACACTGGAGACTGGATTTATATTTAAAAACATAAACACTAACATAGTAAATCTTCGACATGAGTCTTTTGGCGTCAAAACTCCATAAATTACTGCATTTAGCGAGTGGTGAGACTGAGAGGAAAAAGACAAAACTGAAAGTAACTTTCCTGAAACTCATCATGTGACTTCCTGAATCCTGAATCCTGGATCTGGATCGGAGGCTCATGTCACGTGACTGATCCTGTCCTCTCCACTAGGGGGCGGAGATCTCTGATCCAGTTCTCTTTTTGTCTTGTAGCCTATATACTAAAAAAAAATTATTAACATGACACTGACTGCTATAACTGATTCGGACGTGTGTGTGTGTGTGTGTGTGTGTGTGTGTGTGTGTGTGTGTGTGTGTGTGTGTGTGTGTGTGTGTGTGTGTGTGTGTGTGTGTGTAAATCATGCGGATTCACTGAATTCGTCCCCAGTGGTGATTAGGGGTGGTGAAAAAAATCGATTATTGATTAATCGCGATTATGTTATGAACGAGTATGAATCGATTATTAAATTTTCAAAAATCGTTTTTTTTTTATTTATTTTTTTATGTTATACCGGAAGTTGAACGTCACGAACGCGCCCAGTTCGAAGCGCGTGTAACGGCAGCCAGAGCGAGTGAGAGCAGGTGTGTAAAATGAAAGAACCAGGAACGAGCAACCAATATTGTGTTTTATTGCGATAGTACACAAATATAAGTAAACACCTGCAGTTTGAATTATGTCCTGTATAAACAAAATGACGGAGTATGTTTTTATGTTTCCACTGTTCGATCGCGAGACATCTCTCTCTCTCTCTCTCTCTCCTCTCTCTCTCTCTCTCTCTCCTTCTCTCTCCTCTCTCCTTTTCTTCCTCTCTCTCTCTCTCTCTCCCTCTCTCTCTCTCTCTCTCTCCTCTCTCTCTCTCTCTCTCTCTCTCTCTTCCTCTCTCTCTCTCTCTCTCTCTCTCTCTCCTCTCTCTCTCTCTCTCTCTCTCTCTCTCTCTCTTCTCTCTCTCTCCTCTCTCTCTCTCCCCTCTCTCTCTCTCTCTCTCCTGTCTCTCTCTCTCTCTCTCTCTCTCTCTCTCTCTCTCTCTCTCTCTCTCTCTCTCTCTCTCTCTCTCTCTCTCTCGTCTCTCTCTCTCTCTCTCTCTTCTCTCTCTCTCTCTCTCTCTCTCTCTCTCTCTCTCTCTCTCTCTCTCCTCTTCTCTCTCTCTCTCTCTCTTCTCTCTGTCTCTCTCTCTCTCTCTCGTCTCTCTCTCTCTCTCTCTCTCTCTCTTCTCTCTCTCTCTCTCTCTCTCTCTCTTCCTCTCTCTCTCTCTCTCTCTCTCTCTCTCTCTCTCTCTCCTCTCTTCTTCTCTTTCATCGCCCAAGTTCAGTAACTGATTATCACAACAGTTATGTCAGTTAGTCTGATTTTGTCACCGTGTTCTACAGTACAGTATATAAGCTGAAGCTACAGTAAGCTGTGTTCTACAGAACATAAGCTACATACAAGTAATTCTGAAGTTATAACTACACAACACAGAAAGTGCTTTGAGTTGTTGTTACTCAATAAAAGAGTTAAGAAATTCAGCAGCTGACTTTTTTTAATACTGCAATCACTTTGTAGTGTATTTTCGTTTACTGTTGTGAAATGGAAATTCCATAATCGCTAATCGAGAATCGGTAATAATCGAGAATTCACTGTAATCGAATCGAGACTTCAATAATCGTAATCGAATCGAATCGGGAAATCAGACCGATTAACCACCCCTAGTGGTGATACATACAAGTGTTTATGGTTTTACCTGATCTCTGATCAGTTTTATTCATTTGTAGACGTTGTAATTTACACAGTTCTGTCCAGCAGGAGTTGCCAGCGAGTAGAGATTCGAAACCATAGAAATCATATAGACTCTATAGACCAATTTTGAGCCGACGTCACAGTTACGTCACGGCGCTAGCTGGAGGCAAAACGAAGGGAAAACTGCAGGTGGCCAATACAAACCAGCACAGATTCGACTAAATAATAAGGAGCTTAAATTATTATTATTATTATTATTAAATGTCATCTTGATGTGTTGTTGGGTGCTAGAATCAATGAAAAATGAATATGCTGTATCTGGAATTTTTATTTCTAGAAAATATTCATATCATTAAAATTGCACCGTAATGTCACTGTTTACATTGTCGTCTTCTTGGCACTGGGTCGGCAGAACTGCGGATCATACCACACAAGTCTTGTACATGACCATTCATCATAGTTATAGGCATCTAAAGATTTTTATGCCCTCAGTTTCTCTTTACACTCGGTTTCTCTATAAGGTAGGTGTAGAAGTCAGACCACTCGACCGAGGTAACGTTAATCCTGTCAGATCGTCCATTGAGTGAGCGTGTAACGGCTACGGGTCGGCCAATCTGGTTCCGTCCGTTAAAATTAACTTTTGCAAATAACAATCGCGGTCCTGGACACTGAGTGACCTTGCACATTAAGATAAAACCGGATTTTCTCCAGTCATTGTTAAAAAACAAGCTAACAAAACTTGCATACTAACGTTAGGGAAGCGGCCAGAGGGATCGTTCTGCAGCCACCTAAGCTCTGCCCACAGAAAAACGTCACCATGTTTACCAACTGAAAATTGGACTATATGATGTCTATGGTCGAAATCGGCGGACTACTCAGGGATTACTTTTCACAAGTAAGATTTAACATTTAACATTACCGTACTATTAGTTGTATTTTGTGAATAAAATATTCAATGTGTCCTGTATCGTAGCTACATGTATGCGGAGTTATATTTCTAACTCCAAAAAATTAGCCACTGAACCAGCTTATAAAATCTTCTTCAAGGCTGTGCTGGTTGCATTTGAGGTAACGTTACAGGTTATGGGGTTTCTCAGATTTCGCTTGAGACTGGTAAACCTCGATAGTAGTCGTGTCTCCTTCATTGCGTATTTTTATATTTTGAATATATCCCTCCACTGTATACTGTAACCCCTTGTGCCTCGACCTGGAGGATATCGCGGAAGTATTGCTCGAAAAAAGGTCACTGACACGCACGGGTAACCTCTTCCCATCATGGCAATATGTGGTGCTGGTCGTATTTGACCATTTCTTTCTAAAAAAACACTTGTTAGGCTACTTAAAGGTAAACAGTTGTAGTTTAGTCATAAGCAGTCATTTCATAACTGAAATTAGTTGTTCCTGTTGTAAGGAAATCTTCATGGGTTAGTCACGTGACATCACCTGCCCAAAATGATTCCTTTTAAAATATACCAGTGCCGAATGACGTCTGTGGACCTAATGTGTGGAGTTTAGCGAAAGTGCGCCTGTCCCAGCTCGACGCATGCGCATATTTCATCATGTGGAGAGCGTCTAAATGTGCTCTGGCTGCCCTGCCAACAACTATTTGAGGGGACAGACACTGTAGTGGTGTCCGAAAAACCATAGTGGACGTTATTGAGTTTAGGCCTACTCGTCATTCACTGCATAACGAGTGTGTGGCTCCACTGCTGTCCGGACTCGCTCCCTCATCTCGGACTCAGTGTGTGTCTGCGCGAGCGAGAGTTCAGTAAAGTTGGCAATAAATTCACAGATTTGAACTTCCCGTGTCAATAACTCGAGCTAAACGTTTTTACTACAAAAATAACACCTCATTTAATTTTCCTCAAAAGCAGCTTTCCTTCGCAGACAGTGGACAGAATACATCGATCTCTACAGTGAAGCTGCCTTTCTGACACAGGACTCGAAATAACCCAATTTAACCACAGATCTGAAGAGTCCACAAAGTGCAAAACCCTAAAAGAGTTAGGCTACTACAAAAATATTCAATAACTTCAATGTCACACACTATTACCAAATTCAGTTCACATCACTGCTGTCCTGCTGGTTATTACAACACTTATTTTGTTGTAGGCCTAGGCTATTTTTGCATTATTTTTATTTATGAAAAATATTCAATAACTTCACTGTATTGTTGCCAAATTTAGTTCACACATCACTGCTCTCCTGATAAATATACATTATATAGCCTATAAATATTTTTTCCAAACTAAGAGTTGTAGGCTATAACCGAAGCAGTGTTGTGTGTCTGAACTGAATTTGGCAACAGTGAATTACAGTGACCGAAAGACCGAAACATTAACGGGATGTTTTAAAACAGAAAACAAAAAGAGCGATGGATGAGGTGAATATTTACAATCCGTTGTAGGAAACAAAACTTGTTTTTATAGTAAATTTATTAGTAAATAAGTTACGGATTCACCTTTATTTCATGAGATAACATTTTCAAGTTATAATTTTCAAGTTATTTTATTATTTAACAGTTATTTTTGAGTTAAGTGCTTATTGTAAATGCTTGAATTATTTTATTTACTGAACCGCTACTGAGATATCAGCGATATCAGATATCATCGATATGGAACCGGCAGAAAAACATCAGCGCATATGCAGGTTTAGTTTTCCACAAACAGACACAACCATTGGTATAGGAACATTAAAACTCACAAGCTGGCGTTATATTTAAAAATATGAAAACTTA
Organism: Chrosomus eos; assembly: GCA_036326025.1. Taxonomy (NCBI): domain Eukaryota; kingdom Metazoa; phylum Chordata; class Actinopteri; order Cypriniformes; family Leuciscidae; genus Chrosomus; species Chrosomus eos. The sequence continues at coordinate 189,700 of JAZAVI010000135.1, forward strand.
CATAAAAGTTCTGCATGGGTCTCTGTTCAGTCAGGCTTCATCAAACTCACACCGCTCGAAACGAGGGTAGCCAACTCAGTTCTGGCTCTAGAAGCGTCGCCGATGTGTGTCATTCCTCTCTCTCAATTACATTGGTTTTATTTTTAAAGGAACTGAATGAACTATAGACATTAGCTCGATTTTTCTCATCAAACAGGTTTGGCAACTTTAGCTGTCAGTGAAAGTGAAAGTAGGCGATTTCCAGAGTTTTACCATGCGCCATTTTACAGCAGTCAGAAAACTCAAGGAGCATCAAAGTGTTTAATATTTCTAGTTCCTCTGCAGGAATATACAGTTTTTGACAGGAAACACAGTCATTTTGGAAAACTGCTGTAAACTACAGTAACTCAAGGCGAGGTATTTTTGGGACAGACTCGATCGAGCCTTAGCCTATCTGCCGAATAAACTGAAAGCTCATCTCATCAGTCCCTTTATTAGATAAAAATCACAAATATATACAAATATTATACTATTTAGCATCGACCGAGAACAGGATTTCTTTTCCTTTCCCACATCTTATGTCCATGTCAACTACACAGCTGCTTTTACTTTTATATTTAGATAGTATGTATGCCACCTGGGCATTGGACAATAGATACATGCTTATTTAAATGTATTGTACAAAATAATACATAATGTTCTATTTGAACTAAGATTACACTTACACATAATGGAAATGTGTGTGGGTTTCAGATTAATTTACAGGTTTAAATATTCATACTATGTTTGTGTGACTCCCTGGTGACTAACTTCTGTGTAACTCAGCAGAGGAATGTGTGCAAACTGCTTTGTGAAGCGTTTAAACAAAGTCCCTTTAGATCTCTTAGAATCCTGTGAATTGACCTTACTGAAGCTGCTGAAGTTCATTTTCTTCCCTCAAGATGAATGAATCATCACTGAACTTACTTAAGCTGGACTATGACGCCATTTTCTGAAACAAACTTTGTTGCATTATTTTCCTGTTATCTCTGTAAAGCTGCTTTGAATCTGTATTGTAAACGCTCTATATAAATAAAGGTATCTTGACTTGACTTTATGAGCTCAAACATAGTCCAATACAGTAAATTAATGAGGACTTATAATAAGACATGAAACTGTATATGATTTTTATCAAGAAAGTGGTTTAATTTAGTTTTTTTACAATACATACTTGCAGATTTACAAACAACAGTGCAGACGACCTATTAAACAGACAAAAGAAACATATACATATTTAAATAGAAAACTGTACAAAATTTACATATGTACACACACTAACACACATACACACACTCTTTGTCGAACACAGTTTGACACAGATACACATTCACGGTCATCAGTTTAAATTAAATTAAATAGACACAATAATTCCTAGATCATGTATTATATTTTTAAGGCTGTTTTACATTAATAGTAAACACAGATACAGTAACACACAGATTCCTGAGGTAGAACTGCAGCACAAATGTTCATACGCACTGACAATTACATATATATTGCAGAAATATGTTGACGGATTCCTCTGATGGAAATGGTTTCGTTTTAAAGCAGAAAAAGCATATATACTGGACTCGGTCGAGAACAACTAGAACTTTTGGCGAGAGCGATGACCGAGTCCGACACGAGTCTGAGACAGTAGAGAACCGTCTAGAGCCGAACTCAGTTATTACTATCCATCCATCTTTGCCATTGATTACTACAGCACTAGTTTATCATGATCAGATCCTCAGCAGACCGTCTTCTGATCCTGAACTCAGTGCTTTCTCCCTCGAGTAATCTCTGTGCTGACGTCTGAATATCACGACAGCAGCCAGAACCACCAGAACCTCCAGAACCACCACAGCCACAGTCATTCCAACTGACACGATCCAATAATCTACAGATGAAGGGAAGAGGGAGAAAGTGGTAAAACAGTTTTTTTAAATGTTTACTTCAGTGTTTCAGAACTCGTGTAAAGCTCTCATGCCTCATGTTTTACTCACTTCAATGTTCAGTGTCGTCAGTTTTGTCTTCATCAGTGTCGTTCAGATTTCCCTTCCATTCTAGAACAGATTCGGTACAGAATATTGAAAGGTTAATCGTGCAGTTTAGTGTTAATTTGCTGATTAAACATAATATTTTTGCTCCACTGATCTTCTCTCACCTGTGACTGTGACTGTGATCCAGGTTTCATTATTAGAGTCCAGAGCTCTGTATGTTCCAGTGTCAGTGAGTGTAAAGTCATGAATGATCAGAGTCTGGTCACTGATGATCAGTCGATCACTGCTGACCCCGTGACCTCTCCTCCACACCTCTGTCCAGCCGGAGCGAGAGTTTCTCTCCACTTTATCAGCATTGATCAACACAACATCCAACTTCAGATCCTCTCCTTTCTTCACTGAGATCTCATCTGAGGAGACACAGAGACATTCAGCATTAATCATTACTATAAAAGTGTCATTTAATCAAGAACATAAGTGTAACAGACGTTTATATGTTAAACTCTGAAATAAAACATCAGGACAAATAAACAGCTCCGTTACTGAACATCCATTTATTTATATTCTTCCCCCTCGCACAACCTTTACTGAACTGGAGTGCCATCTAGTGTCCAGTTGGTTACACTTCACCCCCCCCCCCCCCCCCCCCCCTGTTTAGTCTGAACATCTCTTGTTATATTCCCATGTTTGTATATTTTCTTTTCTCAGGAAACAAACATCTCAATAACATATAACATTGTAATTTCTTTCCTAAGCTGGAAGCCAGGGTAGACTGCCTGGACATTCCTGACTCTGCTGAAGGGATTATTCTGCCTTTTTTCTTGACAGCAGGTCTTCCTATGCTAATTCAGCTTATAAATCCATTCTTTCTGGTGGACGGGAAATCCTACCCGACCTTGTCACTGTACCGTTGACAACTTGCTGAGTTGGTTCTGGAAGAACAGTAAGATGAGCTCTATTCCTTCTCAGTGTTCCCATCTCAGTTTCTAGCTGATACGATCTGGCTGTTTATGCTTCTCCCCGGACTGTGCCAATGGTCTTCGATGTCCTGATCCACACTTTCTGTCCAGGTATGATGACTGGTAGATTTTTCGCTCTTTGTCTAGATCTGAATGTTTCCTGTTGTTTTTCTTTTAGCATCCTATCTTTCCTTCTGAACACTTTCAGGTTAGGCCATCTTGGCGTGAGAGATTTAGGTGGAACTGGGACTGTTGACCTTATTCTCATCCCCATCAGGAGTTCTGCAGGTGATATCCCATGAGCTAATGGAGTCGATCTGTAGGCCAGAAGAGCTCTCTGAGGGTCTTGGTTCTTTCTCAGCATTTGTTTTACTGTACGCACCACTCGCTCTGCCTCTCCATTGCTCTGAGGGTATCGTGGACTGCTTGTGACATGTTCAAAGTTATAGTCTTGGGAAACTCACAAGATGCGAACTGTGGACTGTTATCTCTCACCAGTGTTTCAGGGATTCCAAACATGGCAAAGATAACCTTCAGCCTCTGCACAGTTGTTGCTGCTATGAGTTTTGGCAAGTTTGCAACCTCGATGTATCTTCAGAAATAGTCAACCACCACCAGATAATGGGAAACTCCTTCCCATTGACAGATATCAGCTGCGACTCGTTGCCAGGGTCTCGCTGGTAAAGGTGTTGGCATCAATTGCTCCGTTTTCTGCTGTAAATGCTGACAGCAGATGTCACATCTCTCCACTAACTCTCTTATGTCTCTTATAACACCTGGCCACCATATAGATTGCTGTGCTCTTGCAATACACTTCGTCATTCCTTGATGACCTTGATGAAGTCTTTTTCGAGCATCTCTCTCCGCATGGGTACCCAACAGTGATAATAGGGGTTTGTGGTCGGTATGTACTGTAAATTAGTGGTGTCAACAATAATCGATTCGGCGATGCATCGCAATGCGGGAAATGTGCGATTCTGCATCGATGCGGCAAAGTGCCATGATCGATTATGTCACTGTTTATTTTGTGGCCTTGGACAATACAGTTTTGAAGTTTCAATTACTTCCGGGGGCATAATAACAACAATAAAGATGGCTGAGGCGGAGGGAGATGACCGCGATTCACATATAGCACCTAAAAACGTGTAAAAAACGCAAGGCGCGCCGCGTTCTCCTTTATCTAAAGCGCTAGGACGAGAGCGGTTGCTCTGCGGAGGCGTCTGTTTTTGCTAAGCAACCATCAGCTGCGCTCTACGTTACAGCAAATCGTTCTTGTCACGTGACTTACGGTGCGCTTGCGGCATTCTGAAAAGTTGAGATGTTTTTATCTCGATGTGCCGTGGACCCGCTTGGTAAAAACGAGTGCGTCGCACCGCGACCGTGTCGCTTCCATTATGAGCGCGCATTTTGTGTGCCTACATTTGAAATAATGAACTTGAGTGCTCAAAAGATGCGATATATGAACAGGCTAGCTATTATAGACGGGTAATCAAAAACGCACCCAAAGCTTGGATTTAAATTTTATTTTATTTAATGATACAGAGATACAGGAGAGTTCTAATACACACATAGCAACCAATAAAATCTGTTGTTCAATATCTGACTGCTTGTATTGCCTCATGAATGCTGAAAAATTTGCCTTGTTGTGTGCAGTAGAATTTTGATGCATCACAATGCATCGTAGAATTGAATTGAATCGAATCGTTACCTGGTGAATCGTAATCGAATCGAATTGTGAGGACAGTGCCATAGCACACCCCTAGTAAATTACATTCCAAGCAAATATGAACTCGCTCACATGCCCATGTTGTCGCAAGAGCTTCTTTTTCGATTTGTGCATATCGTGTCTCTGTGGGTGTTGGACTTCTTAAGATATATACGACAGGCCTCCAATCACAATTTTTTTGTTTCTGCATGAGCACCCCACCAAGACCATAGGATGAAGCGTCGGCTGAAACTACAGTATCGTTGTTCGGACTATACTGTGCCAGTGTAGCTGGTGAGCTGAGTTCTTTCTTTACTTTTGCAAATGCTTCCTCCATGTCCAGGTGCTGTCATTCCTTAACAGGTCTCTCAGTGGCTTTGTGAGAGTCGGCAGATGAGGTGAAAACTTCCCGACGTAGTTAACCATTCCCATGAAACGTCTCACTCCTTCCACATTCTCTGGCTCAGGCATGTTGAGAATGGTTTTAATCTTGTCCTGGTCTGCTTCGATCCCTTGAGCACTGGCCTAGGCACTTCACTCTATCGACAGCGAAGACACACTTATCATTCAGCGTCAGTCCTGCTTTTTCAAACTTCTTCAGCACCTCACACAGTCTCTCATTGTTTTCTTTTCATTGTCTGCATGGCAAAGAGCTCCAGTCGTTCCTGCAATAATCTGTGAGATTCTGAGCTGGAAATGCTCCGGGGCCGAAGATATCCCAAAAGGAAGACGCCGGAAGCAGAATCTCCGGGCGTAATGAATGTTGTTAGTGGCTCGGAGTCTTCATGTAAGGGTATTTGCCAGAACCCGGATGTGGCATCTAATTTCGAGAACACAGTAAAGTCTCATCCACAGCTGGCAGTTTGTGTCTTTCTCTGCACACATTCTCGTTCAAGCTTGTGAGATCGACGCAAATCCTGATATTGCCATTCGGTTTTGGCACGACAACCATTCCAGCGCACCAGGGAATAGGCTCTTCGATTCGTCGAATGACTCCCATTTCTTCCATTCTGTGGAGTTCCAGTTTTACTTTCTCCACGAGCGGCAGAGGTACGAGGTACTCGTCGTGGGGCTGATAGTGTATACGGGACGGCTCCTTCCGACAGTTTGATCTTGTAGCTGCCCTCTAATTTTCCGAGTCCAGAGAAAACTTTGGGGAACATTGCCTTGTACTGCTCTCCAGGTTCATGTACATTGGCTACCTGTTGGAGTAACTGTAAGCTTTGGATTGCAGGCAGTACCGGCAGCGGAACCATAAATCCATTACAACATGTATATCCTGCCGGATTCTCCTTTTATCCTTCTGCAGGCATGCGCTAAACGTACCCATCACTTTCAAAGGAGTACTGTTAGATCCCAAGATCATCTTTTTATAATCTTTGAGTTTCCCTTGCTTTTCAGCTGAATACATAGATGTTGGAATTGCTGTGACTGCTGCACCTGTATCTATTTTAAAGGTGATTGGTTCATTATTCATTAGGATTTTCTGTTGCCACATATTCTCTTGTTTTTGGGTCTGGATTGTTCCCAAGAAAGCAGACTCATTGAACTGACCGGCATACTGCAGCAAACTCCGTTCTTTCTACATTTTCTGCATTCCGATTCTCAGGCTGGACACGATTTCCATGGGAAAAAAACTCTCTACTGAGTCACCAGGCTGTTGAAATCTGATGTTGAATTTCGGTCTCTCATAAATAACATTATGTCTGCCAATAAAGTGCTCACTTAAAGCCTTCTTGACTTCTTCATAACTCTTTTTCTCTTCCTCGCTTAGGGGTAACGTATATAATAAATTGTCACTTTTCTCCCCCATAATGTAAAGAAGAGAGTTTACCTGGTAGGCGGAGGGTTTTTTCTGCTAGGCCCGATGCTACTCTGAATCACTCGAAGCGGCGCATCCACTGTGGCCATGAACTGGGCTCGTCGAAATTGAAACTTCCCGGAGGAGTCAGTGAAAATATCTGATCCATATTTTGACTGTGTTCAATCGCTCTTAATCTCGGGCGCACTGCTCCGCTGTTCCTTTTCTTTTCTTTTCTTTTCACACGGCAGTTCTCAGCTTCAATTTCCTTTGTTTTTAGTCTTCTGTGTACAACATCACTCTCTTTTATCACTTACTTCTTTGTTTCCTTCTTTTTAGGTTGTGGAAACCACTTCTGGCACCATGTAACAGACGTTTATATGTTAAACTTTGAAATAAAACATCAGGACACGCAAACAGCTCGGTTACTGAACGTCCATTTATTTATATTCTTCCCCCTTGCACTCCTTAACCTTTACTAACTCGAGTGCCATCTAGTGTCCAGTTGGTTACACTACAAAAGCACATATAGGATTGGGGGAACAGATGTAAACATTTATTAGATAAAATCAGCCATTGGAAAAACCCAATCGACTCTGAATACTAAGTTTGTTCCATTCAGTGTTTCTGCTGTCCTGCATGTAATTCCTGTCGTGTGTTTTCTTTTCAGCGAGCAGTAATGACCACCGACGACTTGAATTAAAATAAAACGGTTTAAGTTTATGAACAAGATTACGCATAGATCCAGCGCACACACATGGAATCAAATCTCATTTCTCTCTTTTTTCTTTCTGCACACTCTACACTACAATGCATTATGGGTAGACTTTAACAACCTTATAAATGACCATATTTAAACTGTTTCTGTTATTATTAAAGATAATTAATTCAACATGTCTATTCTAATAAATTCATAACAATACCAACTAGGGGTGTAACGGTACATGTATTCGTATTGAACCGTTTCGGTTCGAGGCTTCCGGTTCGGTACGCATACAAACCGAACGATTCCTTGGACCATTTTTCCTGCCGACAAAATCCGCGTTGGCGCGAGCGCGACCACCACAACGTTGCGCAACATCACATGGCAAACGTAATGAAAGCGAAACGAAACTGCGCTACTCATTATATTGTGCATCACGGATCGTTTATCAGTTCGGACCAGCAACTCAGATCTGTGCAGCGCGAGCCGATCTCGATCAAGCGACACTGTTACTACACAGCGCTAAGAGATCCAGTAAAGAAAGCATTTGAATTCGCCACTGAAGTAATAACATCGCTGCGAGATCTAGTGAAAAGCGTTCACATGTCTCTGTTATTAACCGTAGATCTCTGTTAGATCAAACAGCGCTGACGTGGAAACCAGGAGAAACATTGTGCCGTGAATGAACTTTAGGACGTTCCGTGAATGAACTTGAACGTTAGGCTTTAAGTCCACAGATCAGCAACATTCACCATAGTAACACTAATTGACCCTTCGCGTGGAGCTTGATTGACAGGTGTTCTGACCAATCATACTTCGCCATCCGCCATTTTGTCGGATCAAGCTTAGTAGATTAACATGGGAGGATTTGAACTTGAAAAACTGAATATACTGGCGCCTTTCCGCGGTTTAAAACAACATTCCTTCTTATGTTAATTCATGTTTATTTGATGCTATAAATGAAGTAGAAGGAAGAGATGATCGGATCACGAGCAGCTTTAACTGATGCTCTACAGCGATCTGTCACGGCACATTAAAGAGCCACAAAACGGTATTTATTGTTTCAATTTCTTTAAAAAAATGACCACATTTGAAAGGTGAGACTTTGTTTAACATGCTTATATCAAAAGTAACCGAAAAGTATCCTGGTCTGTCCTGTCTGTCCGCGTGTTGTCAGTCTCCTCTCTGCTCCGTGATGTATTTTTCACTGCGTGAGAACATGGTGAGAGTGTGAGAGCGGCGTAGCTTGTCGGACATAGCGACAGTAACTAAGGGGGGCGGGTCTTTGCGAAGGGTCAAATTGTAGTGAAAATAGTGAAATGCTTTCAAGTACTTCACACATCTTTTTCCAGCACTTCAAAACTCAAATATTATATAAATAAATAAATATATATATATTTAAATGTCATTTTTAATGTGATGACCAAAACATTATTTATTCATCCTTCAAAAATTACCCCCATTTAAACCTGAGTTTCAAGATGTAGGAAAACTCACACTTATATAAAAAATATTTTTTCTTTTAATAAATAGGAAATTTCTCTGGCATTTCTTTTTGCTGTATCGAAAACGTACCGAACCGTGACTTTAAAACAGAGGTACGTACCGAACCGTGATTTTTGTGTACCGTTACACCCCTAATACCAACACTATTAAAGGAAATCCAGAAGCACATGATGATGGTTTGATCAGTTTTGACTTTACCATGAATATGAAGATGATATGTCCTGGTTTCTCGCTTAACTTCTGTCTGATCATTATTGTAATAAACATATAAAAAGTATTTCCCAGCGTCACTGAGTCTCAGATCGTTGATGATGACGTCACATGATCCTTCTTTACACACTCGACCGCTACAGTTTTTCTTCTCAGACACAGGGATGTGTTTCCACACACTGAATAAACTGATATCCACAATCTCTCTGTCCTCAGATCCACATGATAGAGTGACGATTCCTCCCTTTATTCCTGACACAGGTTTAGTGGAGGATCCTGCAGACACACACACTCATATTCACTCAATACACACTAGCAATACTGAGAAATAAATGTGGCGTTCCTGTCTATTTTCCTAAATCAATATGATCTTGAATATTCTAGCAGAGTTATTTTAGTAAACTGGATTAAAATAAATAAATTATGAGGGCAACAAGTAGCCAAAAATATTAGAAGTGGCACATTACACATTCATATGTTGATGACAGTATAAACCTAGAGATGAGCTACACAACAGAAAAACAATTGACTATAATAACTATAGCTTGAACTAGAACTTAAAAAAATAACATAACTGACACTGACCGCTATAACTGATAAAGCACAGAAGAAGAAGAAGAATCATCCTGATGAGAAAACAGAAGGTGTGTTATGTGACAGACACACACTACATTACACACTCACTTTCAGTTTATTGAAAGATTTTCATCCACATGTGGATCTTACATGATTAAAAAATATCAAACTATAATCTTTTTTAACTTCGTTTCTCCCATCATAGAAAGCACAGAGGGGAGAGAGAGAGAGAGAGAGAGAGAGAGAGAGAGAGAGAGAGAGAGAGAGAGAGAGAGAGAGGAGAGAGAGAGAGAGAGAGAGAGAGAGGTGTGTGTGTGTGTGTGTGTGTGTGTGTGTGTGTGTGTGTGTGTGTGTGTGTGTGTGTGTGTGTGTGTGTGTGTGTGTGTGTGTGTGTGTGTATCATGCGGATTCACTGAATTCATCCTCATACATGTTTCTATGGTTTTTAGCTGATCTCAGATCAGTTTTATTCACCTTTAGACGTTATAATTAGACATTAGAATAATTAAAAGGAATAATAGTAGTTTATAGTCCATTATTGACCTGTTTATCTGAGCCATAGAACAAACAAAACAAGCTCTGAACAATGATGAAAGAACACATATTATACAGACACTTGATATTTAATCTTAAAGGTCCCGTTCTTCGCGATCCCATGTTTCAAACTTAAGTTAGTGTGTAATGTTGTTGTTAGAGTATAAATAATATCTGTAAAATTATAAAGCTCAAAGTTCAATGACAAGCGAGATATTTTATTTAACAGAAGTGGCCTACAGCGAACGGCCGGTTTGGACTACATCCCTCTGCTTCCGTCTTTAATGACATCAGTAGAACAGTTCTCTGACTAACGTCCGCCCACAGGAATACTCCCTCAACTCGCGCACTTCTTATAACTTACTGTTTACTCAGCTCTTACGGTGATTTTCTGAAGTAAAACTGACGCTTCATCTTTTGTGTGATATACAATAAACTTTATTAAACTCATCAGTATATGTTTGATCATCATTCGGACCTGGTCTGACACAGCAGACTTGTAGGCTATTAATAAATAATGGATACATACAAGCAGATGACAAATACGTTATAATAACCGTAATTAAACTACTAAACTATACCTGTTCCATCTCTATACAGCCCTCTGACTCTGTAGGCATTATTGTCCGACTCGAAATGAACACAGTTACTGAGAGTTTCTGATGTTATCATTATTCCATGAGATGAAATTGTCATAAGAGTCTGAGTGCGAGCTCTTGAAGCTCCGCCTCCTGTGTCGTGCAGCAGCAGCTCATTTGCATTTAAAGGGCACACACTAAAACAGCGCGTTTTTCTGAGTCCTCAAAAAAGACAAATTAAACATGCTGTAAAAATGATCTGTTGGGTATTTTGAGCGGAAACTTCACAGACACACTCTGGGGACATCAGAGACTTATTTTACATCTTTTAAAAAGGGGCATAGAACGGGACCTTTAAATTAGATAAATTAATGGAATTTGATATGTTACTTTGTTATGTGTCTCTAAAAGGTGTTCTCTTACGAGAGGTTCTCTCATATTGCGTAAACTAGCTTATGCTACGGGTAAAGTCATCTTTACAGATATGAAGCCAAAAATGTATCCTTAATTTTGTATGTATTGTCAACGCAGTGCAGCAGCTAGCAGACTAGAGCAGGCGGTCTAGCGTGCTCATCGGCTGCCCTGCGGGAACTGCAGCAGCCTACCAGTGAGCCTGGCGTGACGCCACGCCCTATGAGCGCTCTTCGCACGTCATAGCCCGCCAGAATGGGTGTGGCTTAGTGTATAAAAGAACGGCTCGGGGCTGCTTCTCTGGTTTTTCATCTCTTCAGCGAAGCTCTATGCAACGCTGGATCCTAAGAGAAGCCGCCGCCGTTGAAACTAGCGACCAGCAAGCAGAGGACAGCGCAGAAGAAGCCGGTCGAATTCGCCGCCTTCAGCCATCCGTGCCTGCTACGCTATCCGGCGACATATTATTTACTGCTGATACTCATTTACATTTATATTTATTCATTTAGCTGACGCTTATCCAAAGCGACTTACAATTGCTAAATATGTCAGAGGTCGCACGCCTCTGGAGCAACTAGGGGTTAAGTGTCTTGCTCAGGGACACATTGGTGTCTCACAGTGGATTCGAACCCGGGTCTCTCAAACCAAAGGAATGTGTCTTATCCACAGCGCCATCACCACCGCCGTTGCAACACTCACGTCTATTCCTAAAAGAGCGCCAAAGGAGTCTATTCCTCACCGCCAAAGGAGCCCACCCCCAACCGTCGACAGGCCCCAGCGTCCAGACCTGCACCTTTCCTGCCAGAGCTCCATGCGGAGCTGTCTAAATAGTGGAATGCTCCGTTCTCCACGAGGCTCCACACCAATATCTCCGCGACGCTCTCCCACGTGGATGGCGCAGCCGAGAAGGGGTACACAGCCATTCCCCCAGTGGAGGAGGATGCGGATGGCATCCAGCGGATGGCGCTCAAAGTCTGCCCTCCCGTCCAAAGGGAACCAAAGGGACATGAGGGAATCTGAGCGCGCCGCCTTCATCAACACACCGCTTTCCCCTTCTGGTCTCTTCGGTCCAGCGATGAACGGGATCGTCGACCGCTTCTGCGAGGTGCAGAAAACCACACAGGCCATGAACCTTTTTCTGCCTCGACGGCGACGCTCTAGCTCCGCTGCAGGCCGCCCACGTGACAAGCCTCCTGCACGAAGCACCACTCAGCGTCCAGCCCGGCCTCCCTCTTCGCAGCGACGACAGGGCGGATGCCCTAGATCGCGCTCGTCCAGCCACCACAGGCCTCCGCCCTCACGGGGACCTCGGCCAAGGGTCCGAGTTGAAGTCTGAGCCAGCGTAGTCCTCCTAGCAGATGCAGGGAGGAAAAGACGGTTGAGTCCCGCCGCGGCCAGACCGCCGTCAAAATGCTATGTCCTGTCAGCCCCCTCAGCGAAGGCTACTGCAGTGAAATTTTCAGCAGCCAACGAGTCGGTTACAATACCGCTCACCTGCACACACGCCTGCACTCACTCATACTAACAGACATAGCCCCCACGGCGCCGCTCACATATCACAAAGCTCTCACAAAACACTCCCCATTCAAAGTAATCGGGTCATCACATATAAAACAGCTAGCCACCACTGTCAGCGAGCCGCCGTATTCGAGCACTCATACTGTTCAGGTCATGAATGTAAGTCACGTGCCCGCTCACGTGCGCTCACGCTTACTGACAGACATTTGCAAAAACAGCCCCCAGTCATAACACTCGGGACGTTACATGCAAAACAGCCAGCCATCGCTGTCAGCGAGTCGCCGTATCCGTGCACCGAGGGTTCAGTTTTCAGCCCCGGTTCAGTTTTCCGAGCCCACGAAGTGTGCCGATCGGAACCCGGAGGCCATTCTGCCCCTAGCTGCACATATAAAAGCATGGGAAGCTATGCCAGGAGTTTCAGAATGGGTGCTGAGCACAATTAGACAGGGCTATTCACTACAGTTCTAGAGACGAAAGTAAAAGCTGAAGTAGCACAACTACTTCACAAGGAAATAGCCAAACTGCTGTGCAAACAGGCCATAGAAACAGCCTTCTCTGAGCAAGTCAGGCTTCTACAGCCGTTATTCTCTCGTGCCCAAGAAGGACGGAGCTCTAAGTCCTATCTTAGACCTGAGACATCTGAACAAAGCTCTCATGAGGAGACCGTTCAAAATGCTCACGACCAGACAGATCCTCGCGCAAATTCGCCCGAAGGACTGGTTTATCTCTCTCGATCTGAAAGACGCCTACTTTCAGATCCAGATTATACCTCGTCACAGGCCATTCTTGAGATTCGCCTTCGACGGTCAGGTATATCAATACACTGTCCTCCCGTTCGGCCTGTCCTTGGCACCTCGTACATTTACGAAGTGCATGGACGCGGCTCTCGCGCCCCTGAGAAATCAGGGCATGCGAATTATGCACTATTTGGACGATTGGCTGATTCTGGCACAATCAGAGATGGAACTCTTATCTCACAGAGCAGTGCTTCTCAGTCACCAAAGCTTGGGTTTCACGGTCAACTGGACCAAGAGCTCATTAACGCCCAGTCAGTCAGTTTCTTTTCAGCGCGCACGCCGTGTTCGACACCTCGCCGCATCTTTCCAGAAGGGCAGCATCACTTCTCTGAAAACATTTCAGAGGATGCTGGGCTGTATGGCTTCAGCTGGGCTTACTGTGCATGCGCCCTCTCCAACGCTGGTTGAATGCTCGCGTGCCTCACCGAGCCTGGGCTTTAGACCACAGAGTGACTCAGAGCTGTGTTTCAGCTCGGCAGCCCTGGTTAGTGGCCGACTGGTACCAGCAGGGAGTGATGATGGGAGCTGTCTCGCACCGGAAGGTCATCTCGACAGACGCCTCCAACTCAGTGGGGATTCGAAACAGTGAATCATTTTGCGAGCCAATTGGTTCAATTGATTCTAAGCTTTGGTAAGCTTTCTCCCATCACTACAGGACACTACTAAATAAAACTAGCATGCATTTCGTACAACTGCAAAAAAAACTTGCATTATAATAAATAAATAAAAATGTTAGGCTACTTAAAGGTGAAAAGTTGAAGTTTAGACATAAGCAGTGCGACGCTGAAACTATGGTTATCTTTATGAAATAATCCATTAAATGTGCTGATGATGTGCACAATTCTCAGTTGCACACGCAGTCATGTTTAATTTAATTCATGTTTGCCTCGCCTTCAGAAACCTAAATCAATCAAAAACAGCACACACACATTTCCCGTTTTACACCTTTAATCGTGTCAATGTTAACGTTAGTTATAACTTATAACTGATATTAGTTAGTTATTCCTGCTGTAAGGAAATCTTCATGGGTTAGTCACGTGACGTCACCTCCCCATAATTATTCCTTTAAAAATAATATTTCAGATGTATTGAGGGTCATTTGTATTGTGTGGATATATGCATGCATGCATTACATTATTTAAATCATACATTTTACCATTGTTGAATAACCGAGTTCCATGCGACTGACACTATGCTGACACTAGGGGGCGAAAGGCGACAATCTTATGCGAATGCCGTGCAGTGGAAAGGCGGTTTCAGACAGACGATAGTCAGGAATGAAAACCTTGATCTGAAAAATTCTCTGAAGATCTGAAGGGAGCGTCTACAAAGTGCAAAACCCGAAAAGAGTTACTACAAAACAGTCCATCACTTCAATGTCACACACGGTACATGTCACCAAATTCAGTTCACACACCACTGCTGTCCTGCTGTTACACTACAACAGGGGGAGTATTTTTGCATAATTTTTATTTATGAAAAATGTTCTATAACTCAAACTTGTGTGAACTGAATTTGACAACAATACAGTGGATTACAGTGAAGTTATTGAATATTTTTAATAATACAAATCTTAAAAATCATGCAAAAAGCAATTTGACCAAAGTAGCCTAAGTGTGTAACAGCAGGACAGCAGTGGTGTGTGTGTGTGTGTGTGTGTGTGTGTGTGTGTGTGTGTGTGTGTGTGTGTGTGTGTGTGTGTGTGTGTGTGTGTGTGTGTGCGTGTGTGTGTGTGGTGTGTGCGTGTGTGCGTGTGTGTGTGTGTGTGTGTGACATTGAAGTTATTAAGTTGGCTTGAGAAAGCCAACTTACTGAAATCCTATTTAAACTTATTATTATTAAGTTGGCTTGTGAGAGCCAACTTACTGAAATCCTATTTAAACTTATTATTAAGTTGGCTTGGAAGAGCCAACTTACTGAAATCCTATTTAAACTTATTAAGTTGGCTTGTGAGAGCCAACTTACTGAAATCCTATTTAATTTTAGTCTCAGAAAAAGAAAAAGAATAATAATAATAATAATAAGTTTAAATAGGATTTCAGTAAGTTGGCTCTCACAAGCCAACTTAATTACTGAAATCCTATTTAAACTTATTAAGTTGGCTTGTGAGAGCCAACTTACTGAAATCCTATTTAAACTTATTATTATTATTATTATTCTTTTTCTGAGACTAAAATTTACAACTCTAACTCCTCCTAGAGCTTTAACTCCACATACTCCAAACTCGGCACGGACACTCAAACTGTTCTGACTCGGTGTGCTATATCTTTTCAGACTGATCGGACTTACGGTTTTCCTAAAAATGACGATCAAAGTCGGAAAAAAACTCCCATTGACTTAACATTGCGGAATGTTCAGATTTTCAAACTCCCCAACTGTCAAAAATTCAAATCTAAATACCTTGAAGCCCTAGACTAAATCAAACTGCCATTCTATATACTATATGAGCCATTGAGACTCATTTAAACTAATAAACTCATCTATCTATGACACTTATCTATCTAATCTTAAACTCTTAAACTCATAATAAATTAATAAACTCTAAACTTAAACTCTTAGACTCATTTAAACTTATAAACTCTAAACTCATAAACTCGTACACGTATAAACTCATGCACTTTTATGAACTCATGAATTCATAAACTCATGAACTTAAACTCATAAATTAATAAACTGAACTCTTACTCATTTAAACAAACTCTAAACTCATAAACTCATGAATTCATACACTTATGAACTCATCAACTCATAAACTTATAAACTCTAAACTCATAAACTCATGAAATCATACACTTATGAACTCATAAACTTATAAACTCTAAACTCATAAACTCGTACACATATAAACTCATACACTTATGAACTCATGAATTCATACACTTATGAACTTAAACTCATAAATTAATAAACTCTGAACTCTTACTCATTTAAACAAACTCTAAACTCATAAACTCATGAATTCATACACTTATAAACTCATAAACTTATGAACTTTCATGAATTCATACACTTATGAACTTTCATGAATTCATACACTTATGAACTTTTAAAATCATAAATAGTTCACCATAGCAACCACCCAGAAACACCCTAGCAACCACCCAAAATACCTTAGAACACCCTAGCAACCACCCAGAACACCCTAGCAACCACCCAAAATACCTTAGAACACCCTAGCAACACCATAGCAACCGCCCAAAATACCTTAGAACACCATAGCAACCACCCAGAACACCCTAGCAACCACCCAAAATACCTTTGAACACCCTAGCAACACCATAGCAACCACCCAAAATTCCTTAGAACACGCTAGCAACCCCCCAAAATACCTTAGAACACCCTAGCAACCACCCAAAATACCTTAGAACACCCTAACAACACCATAGCAACCACTCAAAATACCTTAGAACACCATAGCAACCACCCAGAACACCCTAGCAACCACCCAAAATACCTTAGAACACCCTAGCAACACCATAGCAACCACCCAAAATACCTTAGAACACCCTAGCAACACCATAGCAACCAACCAAAACACCTTAGAACACCCTAGCAACCACCCAGAACACCCTAGCAACGCCCAAAATACCTTAGAACACCCTAGCAACACCATAGCAACCACCCAAAATACCTTAGAACACCCTAGCAACACCCTAGCAACCCCCCAAAATACCTCTGAACACCCTAGCAACACCCTAGCAACCCCCCAAAATACCTCTGAACACCCTAGCAACACCATAGCAACCACCCAAAATACCTTAGAACACCCTAGCAACACCCTAGCAACAGCCCAAAATACCTTAGAACACCCTAGCAACACCCTAGCAACCAACCAAAATACCTTAGATCACCCTAGCAACCCACTAGAAACCAGTAGCAACATTAAATGACTTCAAACTATACCTTAAAATTTAAACTAAACTTTAAACTAATTTAACTTTAACATAATTTAAACTTCAAACTACTTTCAACTTTAAACTCATTTAAACTTTAAACTAATTTAAACTTTAAAATACTTCAGACTTTAAACTAATTTAAACTTTGAACTAATTTAAACTTCAAACTACTTTAAAATTCAAACTAATTTAAACTTTAAACTAATTAAAACTATAAACTAATTTAAACTTCAAAGTACTTTAAACTTCTTCAAACTTTCTGGTCCAAACTTTCACAAGCCAACTTAAAGTTTGTCTCGACGAACTTTTTAATCTAGTTATTATTCTTTTTCTGAGACTAAAATTTACAACTCTAACTCCTCCTAGAGCTTTAACTCCACATACTCCAAACTCGGCACGGACACTCAAACTGTTCTGACTCGGTGTGCTATATCTTTTCAGACTGATCGGACTTACGGTTTTCCTAAAAATGACGATCAAAGTCGGAAAAAAACTCCCATTGACTTAACATTGCGGAATGTTCAGATTTTCAAACTCCCCAACTGTCAAAAATTCAAATCTAAATACCTTGAAGCCCTAGACTAAATCAAACTGCCATTCTATATACTATATGAGCCATTGAGACTCATTTAAACTATTAAACTCATCTATCTATGACACTTATATATCTAATCTTAAATTCTCAAACTCATAATAAATTAATAAACTCTTAGACTCATTTAAACTTATAAACTCTAAACTCATTTAAACTTATAATCTCTAAACTCATAAACTCGTACACGTATAAACTCATACACTTTTATGAACTCATGAATTCATAAACTCATGAACTTAAACTCATAAATTAATAAACTGAACTCTTACTCATTTAATCATAAACTCTAAACTCATAAACTCATAAACTCTAAACTCATAAACTCATAAACTTATAAACTCTAAACTCATAAACTCATGAAATCATACACTTATAAACTCTAAACTCATAAACTCTAAACTCATAAACTCATAAACTTATAAACTCTAAACTCAGAAACTCATGAAATCATACACTTATGAACTTAAACTCATAAATTAATAAACTCTGAACTCTTACTCATTTAAACAAACTCTAAACTCATAAACTTATGAATTCATACACTTATAAACTCATAAACTTATGAACTTTCATGAATTCATACACTTATAAACTCATAAACTTATAAACTTTCATGAATTCATACACTTATGAACTTGCATGAATTCATACACTTATGAACTTTTAAAATCATAAATAGTTCACCATAGCAACCACCCAGAACACCCTAGCAACCACCCAAAATACATTAGAACACCCTAGCAACCACCCAGAACACCCTAGCAACCACCCAAAATACCTTTAGAACACCCTAGCAACCGCCCCAAAATACCTTAGAACACCATAGCAACCACCCAGAACACCCTAGCAACCACCCAAAATACCTTAGAACACCCTAGCAACCGCCCAAAATACCTTAGAACACCATAGCAACAACCCAGAACACCCTAGCAACCACCCAAAATACCTTAGAAACACCCTAGCAACACCATAGCAACCACCCAAAATTCCTTATAACACGCTAGCAACCCCCAAAATACCTTAGAACACCCTAGCAACCACCCAAAAATACCTTAGAACACCCTAACAACACCATAGCAACCACTCAAAATACCTTAGAACAGCATAGCAACCACCATAACACCCTAGCAACCACCCGAAAATACCTTAGAACACCCTAGCAACACCATAGCAACCACCCAAAATACCTTAGAACACCCTAGCAACACCATAGCAACCACCCAAAAAACCTTAGAACACCCTAGCAACCACCCGAAACACCCTAGCAACCACCCAAAATAACCTTAGAACACCCTAGCAACACCATAGCAACCACCCAAAATACCTTAGAACACACCCAGCAACCACCCAGAACACCCTAGCAACCACCCAAAATACCTTAGAACACCCTAGTAACACCATAGCAACCACCCAGAAACCATAGCAACCACCCAAAATACCTTAGAACACACCTAGCAACCACCCAAAATACCTTAGAACACCCTAGCAACACCATAGCAACCACCCAGAACACCCTAGCAACCACCCAAAATACCTTAGAACACCCTAGCAACCACCCGGAACACCTAGCAACCAACCAAAATACCTTAGAACACCCTAGCAACACCATAGCAACCACCCAAAATACCTTAGAACACCCTAGCAACCACCCAGAACACCCTAGCAACCACCCAAAATACATTAGAACACCCTAGCAACACCATAGCAACCACCCAAAATACCTTAGAACACCCTAGCAACACCATAGCAACCACCAAAAATACCTTAGAACACCCTAGCAACCCCCCAGAACACCCTAGCAACCACCCAAAATACCTTAGAACACCCTACCAACACCATAGCAACCACCCAAAATACCTTAGAACACCATAGCAACCATCCAGATCACCCTAGCAACCACCCAAAATACCTTAGAAGACCCTAGCAACCCCATAGCAACCACCCAAAATACCTTAGAAACACCTAGCAACACCATAGCAACCACCCAAAATACCTTAGAACACCCTAGCAACCACCCAGAACACCCTAGCAACCGCCCAAAATACCTTAGAACACCCTAGCAACACCATAGCAACCACCCAAAATACCTTAGAACACCCTAGCAACCACCCAGAACACCCTAGCAACCACCCAAAATACCTTAGAACACCCTAGCAACACCATAGCAACCACCCAAAATACCTTAGAACACCATAGCAACCACCCAGAACACCCTAGCAACCACCCAAAATACCTTACAAAACCCTAGCAACACCATAGCAACCACCCAAAATTCCTTAGAACACCCTAGCAACCCCCCGAAATACCTTAGAACACCCTAGCAACCACCCAGAATACCCTAGCAACCCCCCAAAATACCTTAGAACACCCTAGCAACCACCCAGAACACCCTAGCAACCACCCAAAATACCTTAGAACACCCTAGCAACCACCCAGAATACCCTAGGAACCCCCCAAATATACCTTAGAACACCCTAGCAACACCATAGCAACCACCCAAAATACCTTAGAACACCATAGCAACCACCCAGAACACCCTAGCAACCACCCAAAATATCTTAGAACACCATAGCAACTACCCAAAATACCTTAGAACACCCTAGCAACACCATAGCAACCACCCAAAATACATTAAAACACCATAGGAACCACCCAGAACACCCTAGCAACCACCCAAAATACCTTAGAACACCCTAGAAACACCATAGCAACCACCCAAAATTCCTTAGAACACCCTAGTAACACAATAGCAACCACCCAAAATACCTTAGAACACCCTAGCAACACCCTAGCAACCACCCAAAATACCTTAGAACACCCTAGCAACCGCCCAAAATACCTTAGAACACCATAGCAACCACCCAGAACACCCTAGCAACCACCCAAAATACATTAGAACACCATAGCAACCACCCAGAACCCCCTAGCAACCACCCAAAATACCTTAGAACACCCTAGCAACACCATAGCAACCACCCAAAATTCCTTAGAACACCCTAGCAACACCATAGCGACCACCCAAAATTCCTAAGAACACCTAGCAACCCCCAAAATACCTTAGAACACCCTAGCAACCCACTAGAAACACAGTAGCAACATTAAATGACTTCAAACTATACCTTAAAATTTAAACTAAACTTTAAACTAATTTAACTTAAAATAATTTAAACTTCAAACTACTTTAAACTTTGAACTCATTAAAACTTTAAACTAATTTAAACTTTAAAATACTTTAGACTTTAAACTACTTTAAACTTTGAACTAATTTAAACTTCAAACTACTTTAAAATTCAAACTAATTTAAACTTTAAACTAATTAAAACTATAAACTAATTTAAACTTCAAAGTACTTTAAACTTCTTTAAACTTTCTGGTCCAAACTTTCACAAGCCAACTTAAAGTTTGTCTCGACGAACTTTTTAATCTAGTTATTATTCTTCTTCTTGCAGGTAAAATTTACAACTCTATCTCCTCCTAGAGCTTTAACTCCACATACTCCAAACTCGGCACGGACACTCAAACTGTTCTGACTCGGTGTGCTATATCTTTTCAGACTGATCGGACTTACGGTTTTCCTAAAAATGACGATCAAAACTCGGAAAAAACCATTTGAAATTCCCATTGACTTTACATTGCGGAATGTTCAGATTTTCAAACTGGCCAACTGCCAAAAATTCAAATCTAAATACCTTGAAGCCCTAGACTGAATCAAACTGCCATTCTATACACTATATGAGCCATTGAGACTCATTTAAACTAATAAACTCATCTATCTATGACACTTATCTATCTAATCTTAAACTCTTAAACTCATAATAAATTAATAAACTCTAAACTTAAACTCTTAGACTCATTTAAACTTATAAACTCTAAACTCATAAACTCATAAACTCGTAAACTCTAAACTCATAAACTTATTAACTCATATACTCATAAACTTATAAACTCATAAACTTATAAACTCTATACTCATAAACTTATAAACTCTAAACTCATAAACTCGTACACCTATAAACTCATACACTTATGAACTCATGAATTCATACACTTATGAACTTAAACTCATAAATTAATAAACTCTGAACTCTTACTCATTTAAACAAACTCTAAACACATAAACTCGTGAATTCATACACTTATAAACTCATAAACTTATAAACTTTCATGAATTTATACACTTATGAACTTTTAAACTCATAAATAGTTCACCATAGCAACCACCTAGAAAACCCTAGCAACCACCCAAAATATCTTAGAACACCCTAGCAACCACCCAGAACACCCTAGCAACCACCCAAAATGTCTTAGAACACCCTAGCAACCACCCAGAACACCATAGCAACCACTCAAAATACCTTAGAACACCCTAGCAACACCATAGCAACCACCCAAAATACCTTAGAACACCCTAGCAACCACCAAGAACACCCTAGCAACCACCCAAAATACCTTAGAACACCCTAGCAACACCATAGCAACCACCCAAAATTCATTAAACACCCTAGCAACCTCCCAACATACCTTAGAACACACTAGCAACCACCCAGAACACCCTAGCAACCACCCAAAACACCTTAGAACACCCTAGCAACCACCCAGAACACCCTAGCAACCCCCCAAAATACCTTAGAACACCCTAGCAACCACCCAAAACACCCTAGCAACCACCCAAAATACCTCAGGACACCCTAGCAACACCATAGCAACCACTCAAAATTCATTAGAACAC
Source organism: Chrosomus eos (assembly GCA_036326025.1). NCBI lineage: Eukaryota > Metazoa > Chordata > Actinopteri > Cypriniformes > Leuciscidae > Chrosomus > Chrosomus eos. The sequence goes on from JAZAVI010000135.1 coordinate 212,212, forward strand.
CCTAGCAACCATCCAGAACACCCTATCAACCACCCAAAATACCTTAGAACACCCTAGCAACACCATAGCAACCACCCAGAACACCCTAGCAACTGCCTAGCAACTGCCCAGAACACCCTAGCAACCACCCAAAATACCTTAGAACACCCTAGCAACACCCTTGAAACCACCCAAAATACCTTAGAACACCCTAGCAACACCATAGCAACCAACCAAAAATCCTTGGAACACCCTAGCAACACCCTAGCAACCACCCAAAAGACCTTAGAACAACCTAACAACACCATAGCAACCACCCAGAACACCCTAGCAACTGCCTAAACACCCAGAACACCCTAGCAACCACCCAAATAACCTTAGCAATCGCCTAACAACCACCCAGAACAACTTGGCAAACCCACTAGAAACACCGTAGCATCTTTAAATTACTTAAAACTATACTTTAAACTACTTTAAACATTAAACTAATTTAAACTTCAAACTAATTTAAACTTTAAACTAATTTAAACTTTAAACTAATTTAAACTTTAAACTACTTTTAAATTCAAACTAATTTAAACTTTAAACTAATTCAAACTTTAAACTACTTTAAACTTTGAACTAATTTAAACTTCAAACTACTTTAAAATTCAAACAAATTTAAACTTTAGACTAATTTAAACTTTAAACTATAAACTAAACTAATTTAAACTTCAAACTACTTTAAAATTCAAACTAATTTAAACTTTAGACTAATTTAAACTTTAAACTAATTTAAACTTTAAACTTCTTCAAACTTTCTGGTCCAAACTTTCACAAGCCAACTTAAAGTTTGTCTCGACGAACTTTTTCTAGTTATTATTAAGTTGGCTTGAGAAAGCCAACTTACTGAAATCCTATTTAAACTTATTATTATTATTATTCTTCTGACTCTAAAATTTAAACTCTAACTCGTCCTAGAGCTTTAACTCTACAAACTCCAAACTCGGGTCAGACCTTCAAACTGTTCTGACTTAGTGTGCTATATCTTTTCAGACTGATTTGACTTTCAGATTTCTTAAAAATTAATATTAAAAATCATAAAAATCCCATTGACTTTCATTGGAACAGTTCAAAATGAGCCAAGACTACGGTGGCCCAGTAGTCTACACCAAATAAACTCAAATCTAAATTCCCTAAAGCCTTGGACTCAATTAAACTCCCATTCTATATGTACTAATGAACTCTATCTATCTATCTATCTATCTATCTATCTATCTATCTATCTATCTATCTATCTATCTATCTATCTATCTATCTATCTATCTTTCTTTCTTTCTTTCTTTCTTTCTAACTAATCTATCTTTCTTTCTTTCTAACTAATCTATCTATCTATCTATCTATCTATCTATCTATCTATCTATCTATCTATCTTTCTTTCTTTCTTTCTTTCTTTCTAACTAATCTATCTTTCTTTCTAACTAATCTATCTCTTTCTAACTAATCAATCTCTTTCTAACTAATCTATCTATCTATCTATCTATCTATCTATCTATCTATCTATCTATCTATCTATCTATCTATCTATCTATCTATCTATCTATCTATCTATCTTTCAAACTAATCTTTCTTTCTTTCTAACTAATCTTTCTTTCTCTTTCTTTCTAATCAATCTATCTAATCTATCTCTTTCTAACTAATCGATCTCTTTCTAACTAATCTATCTATCTATCTATCTATCTATCTATCTATCTATCTATCTATCTATCTATCTATCTATCTATCTTTCAAACTAATCTTTCTTTCTTTCTAACTAATCTTTCTTTCTCTTTCTTTCTAATCAATCTATCTTTCTTTCTAACAAATCTTTACTTCTTTCTAACTTTCTATCTTTCTAACTAATCTTTCATTCTAACTAATCTATCTGTTTTTAACTATCTATCTTTCTAACTAATCTTTCTTTCTCTTTCTAACCAATCTACTTTTCTTTCAAACAAATCTTTCTATCTTTCTAACTAATCTTTCTTTCTTTCTAACTAATCTATCTTTTTCTAACTATCTATCTTTCTAATGTATCTTTCTTTCTAACTAATCTATATATCTTTCTAACTAATCTATCTTTCTTTCTTTCTAACCAATCTTTCTTTCTTTCTTTTTCTTTTCTTTTCTTTCTTCTTCTTTCTTCTTCTTTCTTATTCTTCTTTCTTTCTATTTTTTCTTTCCATCTATCTATCTTTCTTTTAACAATATATTTTCTTTCCAACTAATCTATCTTTTCTTTCTTTCTAACTAATATATCTTTCTTTCCAACTAATCTATCTTTCTTTCTATCTTCTTTCTAACTAATATATCTATCTTTTTTCTAACTAATCTATCTATCTTTCTTTCTATCTTTTTTCTAACTAATCTATCTTCTTTCTTTCTAACTAATCTATCTATCTATCTTTCTAACTAATCTATCTTTTCTTTCTATTCTTCTAACTATAATCTATCTTTCTTTCTTTCTAACTAATCTATCTTTCTTTCTTTCTAACTAATCTCTTTCTTTCTTACTAATCTTTCTTTCATTCTAACTAATCTATCTTTCTTTCTAACTAATCTATCTATCTTTCTTTCTAACTAATCTTTCTTTCTTTTAACTAATCTATCTTTCTTTCTTTCTAACTAATCTATCTTTCTTTCTTTCTAACTAATCTATCTTTCTTTCTTTCTAACTAATCTATCTATCTTTTCTTTCTAACTAATCTATCTTTTCTTTCTAACTAATCTATTTTTCTTTCTTTCTAACTAATCTTTCTTTCTAACTAATCTATCTTTCTTTCTTTCTTTCTAACATTCTCTTTATTTTTTCTAACTAATCTGTCTATCTTTCTTTCTTTCTAACTAATCTATTTTTTTCCTTTCTAACTAATCTATCTTTCTTTCTAACTAATCTATCTATCTTTTTCTTTCTAACGAATCTATCTTTCTTTCTAACTAATCTATCTTTCTTTCTTACTAATCTATCTTTCTTTATTCTAACTAATCTATCTTTCTTTCTAACTAATCTATCTATCTTTCTTCTAATAATCTTTCTTTCTTTCTAACTAATCTATCTTTCTTTCTTTCTAACTAATCTATCTTTCTTTCTTTCTAACTAATCTATCTTTCTTTCTTCTAACTAATCTATCTTTCTTTCTTTCTTTCTTTCTAACTAATCTATCTTTCTTTCTAACTAATCTCTTTCTTTCTTACTAATCTATCTTTCTTTCTAACTAATCTATCTATCTTTTCTTTCTAACTAATCTATCTTTCTTTCTTTCTAACTAATCTATCTTTCTTTCTTTCTAACTAATCTATCTTTCTTTCTTTCTAACTAATCTCTTTCTTCTTACTAATCTATCTTTCTTTCTAACTAATCTATCTATCTTTCTTTCTAACTAATCTATCTTTTCTTTCTAACTAATCTATTTTTCTTTCTTTCTAACTAATCTTTCTTTCTAACTAATCTACTTTTCTTTCTCTTCTTTTTTCTAACAACTATTTTTTCTTTTATTTTTTTTTTCTAACTAATCTATCTTTCTTTCTTCTTCTTTCTAACTATCTATTTTTCTTTCTTTCTAACTAATCTATCTTTCTTTCTAACTAATCTATCTATCTTTCTTTCTTTCTAACTAATCTATCTTTCTTTCTAACTAAATCTTCTTCTTTCTTTTACTAATCTATCTTTCTTTCATTCTAACTAATCTATCTTTCTTTCTAACTAATCTATCTATCTTTCTTTCTAACTAATCTTTTTTCTTTCTTTCTAACTAATCTATCTTTCTTTCATTCAACAAATCTATCTTTTTCTTTCTAACTAATCTATCTTTCTTCTTCTTTCTTTAACTAATCTATCTTTCTTTTTTCTTTCTTTAACTAATCTATCTTTCTTTCTAACTAATCTTCTTCTTTCTTTCTTTCTACATTTCTTTCTACTAATCTTTCTTTCTTTCTAATATCTATCTTTCTTTCTAACTAATTCTTTTTTCTATCATTCTTTCTAACTAATTTTCTATTCTTTCTTTCTAACTAATCTATCTTCTTTCTAACTATCTATTTTTTTCTTTCTAACTAATCTATCTTTCTTCTACTAATTACTTTTCTTTCTAACTATTCTCTTTATTTTTTCTAACTAATCTATCTTCTTTCTACTATCTATCTTTCTTTAACTAATATCTATCTTTTTCTTTCCTTTCTAACTAATCTATCTTTCTTTCTAACTAATCTATCTTTCTTTCTTTCTAACAATCTATCTTTCTTTCTAACTAATCTATCTTTTTTCTTTTAACTAATCTATCTTTCTTTCTTCTTTCAACAATCTATCTATCTTTCTTTCTTCTTCTTTCTAACTAATCTCTATCTTTCTTCTAACTATCTTCTTCTTTCTTTCTTTCTTTCTAACTAACTCTTTCTTTCTTTCTTTCTAACTAATCATCTTTCTTTCTTTCTTTCTTTCTACTTATCTAACTACTTACTTTCTTTCTAACTAATTTCTTTTCTTTCTTTCTTATCTTTTTCTCTTCTTTCTTTCTTTCTAACTAATCTTCTTTCTTTCTAACTAATCTATCTTTCTGTCCTTTCTTTCTAACTAATCTTCTTTCTTTCTAACTAATCTATTTTCTTTCTTTCTTCTCTTTCTTTCTTCTTTCTTTCTTTCTTTCTTTCTTTCTTTCTAACTAATCTTCTTTCTTTCTAACTAATTCTCTTACTTTCTTTCTTTCTAACTAATCTATCTTTCTTTCTTTCTAACTAATCTTCTTTCTTTCTAACTAAAATCTAATCTATCTTTCTTTCTAATCTATCTTTCTTTCTAACTAATCTATCTTTCTTTCTAACTAATCTTTCTTTCTTTCTAACTAATCTATCTTTCTTTCATTCAACAAATCTATCTTTTTTCTTTCTAACTAATCTATCTTTCTTTCTTTCTAACTAATCTATCTTTCTTTCTTTCTTTCTTTCTAACTAATCTATCTTTCTTTCTTTCTAACTAATCTATCTTTCTTTCTTTCTAACTAATCTATCTTTCTTTCTTTCTTTCTAACTAATCTATCCTTCTTTCTTTCTAACTAATCTCTTTCTTTCTTACTAATCTATCTTTCTTTCTAACTAATCTATCTTTCTTTTCTTTCTAACTAATCTATCTTTCTTTCTTTCTAACTAATCTATCTTTCTTTCTTTCTAACTAATCTATCTTTCTTTCTAACTAATCTATCGTTTCTTTCTTTCTAACTAATCTATCTTTCTTTCTTTCTAACTAATCTATCTTTCTTTCTTTCTAACGAATCTAGCTTTCTTTCTTTCTAACTAATCTAGCTTTCTTTCTTTCTTTCTAACTAATCTATCTTTCTTTCTTTCTAACTAATCTATCTTTCTTTCTAACTAATTTATCTTTCTTTCTTTCTTTCTAACTAATCTCTTTCTTTCTTACTAATCTATCTTTCTTTCTAACTAATCTATCTATCTTTCTTTCTAACTAATCTATCTTTCTTTCTTCTAACTAATCTATCGTTCTTTTCTTTCTAACTAATCTATCTTTCTTTCTTTCTTTCTTTCTTCTTTCTTTCTTTCTTTCTTTCTTTCTTTCTTTCTAACTAATCTATCTTTCTTTCTTTCTAACTAATCTATCTTTCTTTCTTTCTAACTAATCTATCTTTCTTTCTTTCTTTCTAACTAATCTATCTTTTTCTAACTAATCTCTTTCTTTCTTACTAATCTATCTTTCTTTCTAACTAATCTATCTTTCTTTTCTTTCTAACTAATCTATCTTTCTTTCTTTCTAACTAATCTATCTTTCTTCTTTCTAACTAATCTATCTTTCTTTCTTTCTAACTAATCTCTTTCTTTCTTACTAATCTATCTTTCTTTCTAACTAATCTATCTATCTTTCTTTCTAACTAATCTATCTTTTCTTTCTAACTAATCTATTTTCTTTCTTTCTAACTAATCTTTCTTTCTAACTAATCTATCTTTCTTTCTTTCTTTCTAACATTCTCTTTATTTTTTCTAACTAATCTGTCTATCTTTCTTTCTTTCTAACTAATCTATTTTTCTTCCTTTCTAACTAATCTATCTTTCTTTCTAACTAATCTATCTATCTTTCTTTCTTTCTAACGAATCTATCTTTTTTAACTAATCTATCTTTCTTTCTTACTAATCTATCTTTCTTTCATTCTAACTAATCTATCTTTCTTTCTAACTAATCTATCTATCTTTCTTTCTAACTAATCTTTCTTTCATTCTAACTAATCTATCTTTCTTTCATTCCAACAAATCTATCTTTTTCTTTCTAACTAATCTATCTTTCTTTTCTTTCTAACTAATCTATCTTTCTTTCTTTCTAACTAATCTATCTTTCTTTCTTTCTAACTAATCTATCTTTCTTTCTTTCTTTCTAACTAATCTATCTTTCTTTCTTTCTTTCTTTCTAACTAATCTATCTTTCTTTCTAACAATCTCTTTCTTTTTACTAATCTATCTTTCTTTCTAACTAATCTATCTATCTTTCTTTAACTAATCTATCTTTTCTTTCGAACTAATCTATTTTTATTTCTTTCTAACTAATCTATCTTTTCTTTCTAACTAATCTATCTTTCTTTCTTTCTAACTAATCTCTTTATTTTTTCTAACTAATCTATTTTTCTTCCTTTCTAACTAATCTATCTTTCTTTCTAAACAATCTATCTATCTTTCTTTCTTTCTTTCTAACGAATCTATCTTTCTTTCTAACTAATCTATCTTTCTTTCTTACTAATCTATCTATCTTTCTTTCTAACTAATCTATCTTTCTTTCTTCTAACTATCTATCTTTCTTTCTTTAACTAATCTATCTTTCTTTCTCTTTCTTTCTTTCTAACTAATCTCTTACTTTCTTTCTTTCTAACTAATCTATCTATCTTTCTTTCTAACTAATCTATCTTTTTCTTTCTTTCTAACTAATCTATCTTTCTTTCTAACTAATCTATCTTTCTTTCTTTCTAACTAATTTATCTTTCTTTCTAACTAATCTATCTTTCTTTCTTTCTAACTAATCTATCTTTTTTCTTTCTTTCTAAATAATCTATCTTTCTTTCATTCTAACTAATCTGTCTTTCTTTCTAACTAATCTATCTATCTTTTCTTTCTAACTAATCTATCCTTTCTTTCTAACTAATCTATCTTTCTTTCCTTCTTCTTTTAACTAATCTATCTTTCATTCTAACTAATCTATCTTTCTTTTCTTTCTTTCTAACTAATCTTTCTTTCTTTCTTTCTAACTAATCTTCTTTCTTTCTTTCTTTCTTTCTTTCTTTCTAACTAATTTTTTTCTTTCTTTCTAACTAATCTATCTATCTATCTATCTATCTTTTCTTTCTAACTAATCTATCTTTCTTTCTTTCTTTTAACTATTCTCTTTATTTTTTCTAACTAATCTATCTATCTTTCTTTCTTTCTAACTAATCTATTTTTCTTCCTTTCTAACTAATCTATCTTTCTTTCGAACTAATCTATCTATCTTTCTTTCTAACGAATCTATCTTTCTTTCTAACTAATCTATCTTTCTTTCTTACTAATCTCTTTCATTCTAACTAATCTATCTTTCTTTCTAACTAATCTATCTATCTTTCTTTCTAACTAATCTATCTTTCTTTTCTTTCTAACTAATCTATCTTTCTTTCTTTCTTTCTAACTAATCTATCTTTCTTTCTCTTTCTTTCTTTCTAACTAATCTCTTACTTTCTTTCTTTCTAACTAATCTATCTATCTTTCTTTCTAACTAATCTATCTTTCTTTCTTTCTTTCTAACTAATCTATCTTTCTTTCTAACTAATCTATCTTTCTTTCTTTCTAACTAATTTATCTTTCTTTCTAACTAATCTATCTTTCTTTCTTTCTAACTAATCTATCTTTCTTTCTTTCTAAATAATCTATCTTTCTTTCATTCTAACTAATCTGTCTTTCTTTCTAACTAATCTATCTATCTTTCTTTCTAACTAATCTATCCTTTCTTTCTAACTAATCTATCTTTCTTTCTTTACTTCTTTCTAACTAATCTATCTTTCATTCTAACTAATCTATCTTTCTTTCTTTCTTTCTAACTAATCTTTCTTTCTTTCTAACTAATCTTTCTTTCTTTCTTTCTTTCTAACTAATCTCTTTCTTTCTTTCTAACTAATCTATCTATCTTTCTTTCTTTCTTTCTAACTAATCTCTTTCTTTCTAACTAATCTATCTTTCTTTCTTTCTAACTAATCTATCCTTCTCTCTTTCTTTCTAACTAATTTATCTTTCTAATCTATCTATCTTTCTACCTAATCTTTCCTTTCTTTCTAACCAATCGTTTTCTTTTTTTAGAACTATTCTTTCTTTCTAACTAATTCATCTATCAAACTTCAAACTACTTTAAACTTCTTCAAACTCTCTGGTCCGGCTTTCTCAAGCCAACTTAAAGTTTGTCTCATCAAACTTTTTTTCTAGTTATTATTATTCTTTTTCTGAGACTAAAATTTACAACTCTAACTCCTCCTAGAGCTTTAACTCCACATACTCCAAACTCGGCACGGACACTCAAACTGTTCTGACTCGGTGTGCTATATCTTTTCAGACTGATCGGACTTACGGTTTTCCTAAAAATGACGATCAAAGTCGGAAAAAACTCCCATTGACTTAACATTGCGGAATGTTCAGATTTTCAAACTCCCCAACTGTCAAAAATTCAAATCTAAATACCTTGAAGCCCTAGACTAAATCAAACTGCCATTCTATATACTATATGAGCCATTGAGACTCATTTAAACTAATAAACTCATCTATCTATGACACTTATCTATCTAATCTTAAACTCATAATAAATTAATAAAACTCTAAACTTAAACTCTTAGACTCATTTAAACTTATAAACTCTAAACTCATTTAAACTTATAAACTCTAAACTCATAAACTCGTACACGTATAAACTCATACACTTTTATGAACTCATGAATTCATAAACTCATGAACTTAAACTCATAAATTAATAAACTGAACTCTTACTCATTTAAACAAACTCTAAACTCATAAACTCATGAATTCATACACTTATGAACTCATCAACTCATAAACTTATAAACTCTAAACTCATAAACTCATGAAATCATACACTTATGAACTCATAAACTTATAAACTCTAAACTCATAAACTCGTACACATATAAACTCATACACTTATGAACTCATGAATTCATACACTTATGAACTTAAACTCATAAATTAATAAACTCTGAACTCTTACTCATTTAAACAAACTCTAAACTCATAAACTCATGAATTCATACACTTATAAACTCATAAACTTATGAACTTTCATGAATTCATACACTTATGAACTTTCATGAATTCATACACTTATGAACTTTTAAAATCATAAATAGTTCACCATAGCAACCACCCAGAACACCCTAGCAACCACCCAAAATACCTTAGAACACCCTAGCAACCACCCAGAACACCCTAGCAACCACCCAAAATACCTTAGAACACCCTAACAACACCATAGCAACCGCCCAAAATACCTTAGAACACCATAGCAACCACCCAGAACACCCTAGCAACCACCCAAAATACCTTTGAACACCCTAGCAACACCATAGCAACCACCCAAAATTCCTTAGAACACGCTAGCAACCCCCCAAAATACCTTAGAACACCCTAGCAACCACCCAAAATACCTTAGAACACCCTAACAACACCATAGCAACCACTCAAAATACCTTAGAACACCATAGCAACCACCCAGAACACCCTAGCAACCACCCAAAATACCTTAGAACACCCTAGCAACACCATAGCAACCACCCAAAATACCTTAGAACACCCTAGCAACACCATAGCAACCAACCAAAACACCTTAGAACACCCTAGCAACCACCCAGAACACCCTAGCAAACCGCCCAAAATACCTTAGAACACCCTAGCAACACCATAGCAACCACCCAAAATACCTTAGAACACCCTAGCAACACCCTAGCAACCCCCCAAAATACCTCTGAACACCCTAGCAACACCATAGCAACCACCCAAAATACCTTAGAACACCCTAGCAACACCCTAGCAAACCGCCCAAAATACCTTAGAACACCCTAGCAACACCCTAGCAACCAACCAAAATACCTTAGAACACCCTAGCAACACCCTAGCAACCAACCAAAATACCTTAGATCACCCTAGCAACCACCCAGAACATCCTAGCAACCACCCAAAATACCTTAGATTACCCAAGCAACACCATAGCAACTGCTCAAAATACCTCAGAACACCATAGCAACCACCCAGAACACCCTAACAACCACCCAAAATACCTTAGAACACCCTAGCAACACCATAGCAACCAACCAAAATACCTTAGAACACCCTAGCAACACCATAGCAACCAACCAAAATACCTTAGAACACCCTAGCAACCCCCCAAAATAGCTTAGAACACCCTAGCAACCCACTAGAAACACAGTAGCAACATTAAATGACTTCAAACTATACCTTAAAATTTAAACTAAACTTTAAACTAACTTTAAAATAATTTAAACTTCAAACTACTTTCAACTTTAAACTCATTTAAACTTTAAACTAATTTAAACTTTAAAATACTTCAGACTTTAAACTAATTTAAACTTTGAACTAATTTAAACTTCAAACTACTTTAAAATTCAAACTAATTTAAACTTTAAACTAATTAAAACTATAAACTAATTTAAACTTCAAAGTACTTTAAACTTCTTCAAACTTTCTGGTCCAAACTTTCACAAGCCAACTTAAAGTTTGTCTCGACGAACTTTTTAATCTAGTTATTATTATTATTAAGTTGGCTTGAGAAAGCCAACTTACTGAAATTACCTATTTTATAAACTTATTAATTTAATTATTATTATTATTATTAAGTTGGCTTGTGAGAGCCAACTTACTGAAATCCTATTTAACTTATTACTTATTAAGTCTTGGATTATGAAATCTATAACTATAGTGGTGTGAGAGCCAACTTACTGAAATCCTATTTAAACTTATTATTATTCTTTTTCTGAGACTAAAATTTACAACTCTAACTCCTCCTAGAGCTTTAACTCCACATACTCCAAACTCGGCACGTACACTCAAACTGTTCTGACTCGGTGTGCTATATCTTTTCAGACTGATCGGACTTACGGTTTTCCTAAAAATGACGATCAAAGTGGGAAAAAACTCCCTTTGACTTAACATTGCGGAATGTTCAGATTTTCAAACTCCCCAACTGTCAAAAATTCAAATCTAAATACCTTGAAGCCCTAGACTAAATCAAACTGCCATTCTATATACTATATGAGCCATTGAGACTCATTTAAACTATTAAACTCATCTATCTATGACACTTATCCATCTAATCTTAAACTCTTAAACTCATAATAAATTAATAAAACTCTAAACTTAAACTCTTAGACTCATTTAAACTTATAAACTCTAAACTCATTTAAACTCATAAACTATAAACTAATAAACTTATAAACTTATAAACTCTAAACTCATTTAAACTTATAAACTCTAAACTCATAAACTCGTACACGTATAAACTCATACACTTTTATGAACTCATGAATTCATAAACTCATGAACTTAAACTCATAAATTAATAAACTGAACTCTTACTCATTTAAACAAACTCTAAACTCATAAACTCATGAATTCATACACTTATGAACTCATCAACTCATAAACTTATAAACTCTAAACTCATAAACTCATGAAATCATACACTTATGAACTCATAAACTTATAAACTCTAAACTCATAAACTCGTACACATATAAATCATACACTTATGAACTCATGAATTCATACACTTATGAACTTAAACTCATAAATTAATAAACTCTGAACTCTTACTCATTTAAACAAACTCTAAACTCATAAACTCATGAATTCATACACTTATAAACTCATAAACTTATGAACTTTCATGAATTCATACACTTATGAACTTTCATGAATTCATACACTTATGAACTTTTAAAATCATAAATAGTTCACCATAGCAACCACCCAGAACACCCTAGCAACCACCCAAAATACCTTCGAACACCCTAGCAACCACCCAGAACACCCTAGCAACCACCCAAAATACCTTAGAACACCCTAGCAACACCATAGCAACCGCCCAAAATACCTTAGAACACCATAGCAACCACCCAGAAACACCTAGCAACCACCCAAAATACCTTTGAACACCCTAGCAACACCATAGCAACCACCCAAAATTCCTTAGAACACGCTAGCAACCCCCCAAAATACCTTAGAACACCCTAGCAACCACCCAAAATACCTTAGAACACCCTAACAACACCATAGCAACCACTCAAAATACCTTAGAACACCATAGCAACCACCCAGAACACCCTAGCAACCACCCAAAATACCTTAGAACACCCTAGCAACACCATAGCAACCACCCAAAATACCTTAGAACAACCCTAGCAACACCATAGCAACCAACCAAAACACCTTAGAACACCCTAGCAACCACCCAGAACACCCTAGCAACCGCCCAAAATACCTTAGAACACCCTAGCAACACCATAGCAACCACCCAAAATACCTTAGAACAACCCTAGCAACACCCTAGCAACCCCCAAAATACCTCTGAACACCCTAGCAACACCATAGCAACCACCCAAAATACCTTAGAACACCCTAGCAACACCCTAGCAACAGCCCAAAATACCTTAGAACACCCTAGCAACACCCTAGCAACCAACCAAAATACCTTAGAACACCCTAGCAACACCCTAGCAACCAACCAAAATACCTTAGATCACCCTAGCAACCACCCAGAACACCCTAGCAACAACCCAAAATACCTTAGATTACCCTAGCAACACCATAGCAACTGCTCAAAATACCTCAGAACACCATAGCAACCACCCAGAACACCCTAACAACCACCCAAAATACCTTAGAACACCCTAGCAACACCATAGCAACCAACCAAAATACCTTAGAACACCCTAGCAACACCATAGCAACCAACCAAAATACCTTAGAACACCCTAGCAACCCCCAAAATAGCTTAGAAAACCCTAGCAACCCACTAGAAACACAGTAGCAACATTAAATGACTTCAAACTATACCTTAAAATTTAAACTAAACTTTAAACTAATTTAACTTTAAAATAATTTAAACTTCAAACTACTTTCAACTTTAAACTCATTTAAACTTTAAACTAATTTAAACTTTAAAATACTTCAGACTTTAAACTAATTTAAACTTTGAACTAATTTAAACTTCAAACTACTTTAAAATTCAAACTAATTTAAACTTTAAACTAATTAAAACTATAAACTAATTTAAACTTCAAAGTACTTTAAACTTCTTCAAACTTTCTGGTCCAAACTTTCACAAGCCAACTTAAAGTTTGTCTCGACGAACTTTTTAATCTAGTTAAGTTGGCTTGTGAGAGCCAACTTAGTGAAATCCTACTTAAACTTATTATTATTATTATTATTATTATTATTCTGTCGCTAAATTTCTATATCAAACTCCTCCTAGAGCTTTAACTCCACATACTCCAAACTCGGCACGGACACTCAGACTGTTCTGACTCGAGTTGCTATATCTTTTCGAACTGATCGGACTTACGGTTTTCCTAAAAATGACGATCAAAGTCGGAAAAAACTCCCATTGACTTAACATTGCGGAATGTTCAGATTTTCAAACTGGCCAACTGCCAAAAATTCAAATCTAAATACCTTGAAGCCCTAGACTAAATCAAACTGCCATTTTATATACTATATGAGCCATTGAGACTCATTTAAACTATTAAACTCATCTATCTATGACACTTATCTATCTAATCTTAAATTCTTAAATCATAATAAATTAATAAACTCTAAACTTAAACTCTTAGACTCATTTAAACTTATAAACTCTAAACGCATTTAAACTTATAAACTCTAAACTCATAAACTCGTACACGTATAAACTCATACACTTTTATGAACTCATGAATTCATAAACTCATGAACTTAAACTCATAAATTAATAAACTGAACTCTTACTCATTTAATCATAAACTCTAAACTCATAAACTCTAAACTCATAAACTCATAAACTTATAAACTCTAAACTCATAAACTCATGAAATCATACACTTATGAACTCATAAACTTATAAACTCTAAACTCATAAACTCTAAACTCAAACTCATAAACTCATAAACTTATAAACTCTAAACTCATAAACTCATGAAATCATACACTTATGAACTCATAAACTTATAAACTCTAAACTCATAAACTCGTACACATATAAACTCATACACTTATGAACCCATGAATTCATACACTTATGAACTTAAACTCATAAATTAATAAACTCTGAACTCTTACTCATTTAAACAAACTCTAAACTCATAAACTTATGAATTCATACACTTATAAACTCATAAACTTATGAACTTTCATGAATTCATACACTTATAAACTCATAAACTTATAAACTTTCATGAATTCATACACTTATGAACTTGCATGAATTCATACACTTATGAACTTTTAAAATCATAAATAGTTCACCATAGCAACCACCCAGAACACCCTAGCAACCCCCCAAAATACCTTAGAAACACCCTAGCAACCACCCAAAATACATTAGAAAACCCTAGCAACACCATAACAACCACCCAAAATTCCTTAGAACACCCTAGCAACCTCCCAAAATACCTTAGAACACCCAAGCAACCACCCAGAACACCCTAGCAACCACCCAAAATACCTTAGAACACCCTAGCAACACCATAGCAACCACCCAAAATACCTTAGAACACCCTAGCAACACCATAGCAACCACCCAAAATACCTTAGAACACCCTAGCAACCACCCAAAACACCCTAGCAACCACCCAAAATACCTTAGAACACCCTAGCAACACCATAGCAACCACCCAAAATACCTTAGAACACCCTAGCAACACCATAGCAACCACCCAAAATACCTTAGAACACCCTAGCAACCACCCAGAACACCCTAGCAACCACCCAAAATACCTTAGAACTCCCTAGTAACACCATAGCAACCACCCAAAATACCTTAGAACACCCTAGCAACCACCCAGAACACCCTAGCAACCACCCAAAATACCTTTGAACACCCTAGCAACCACCCAAAACACCCTAGCAACCACCCAAAATACCTTAGAACACCATAGCAACACCATAGCAACCACCCAAAATACCTTATAACACCCTAGCAACACCATAGCAACCACCCAAAATACCTTAGAACACCCTAGCAACCACCCAAAAATACCTTAGAAACACCCTAGCAACACCATAGCAACCACCCAAAATACCTTAGAACACCCTAGCAACACCATAGCAACCACCCAAAATACATTAGAACACCCTAGCAACCACCCAAAATACCCTAGCAACCACCCAAAATACCTTAGAACACCCTAGCAACACCATAGCAACCACCCAAAATACCTTAGAACACCCTAGCAACACCATAGCAACCACCCAAAATACCTTAGAACACCCTAGCAAACACCCAGAACAC
>JAZAVI010000136.1:0-60000 GCA_036326025.1 Chrosomus eos
TACCCGGGTAGATGGACTTTGGTTTATTATTTTGAGGTTATTTAATCAGAGCTCTGAGTTTATTTTATTTCATATTTTCTCAACTTGTGTGAAAAAAAGTTGAAACTAAGAGAAACACTGATTTTCACAACTAAAAGGACAATACAAAGAAAAGATAAACAAGGTCATACTGGTTGATATTTGATGTTCAATAAATGCCGGCTATATGTTCTGAGTAAACTATTTTGGTACTTTCATTTGTCTACTCCTCTTGTGAAAAGTTCCTTAGAAAGGTAGCACTTCACTGTACATTATAATAAGTGCCCCTTACATAATTTGGCGAGCCAGTGGCCAGGAGGAGAAATTAGATTAAATTAGTACTTGTTTACATTGCCGGTTAAACCTG
Source organism: Chrosomus eos (assembly GCA_036326025.1). NCBI lineage: Eukaryota > Metazoa > Chordata > Actinopteri > Cypriniformes > Leuciscidae > Chrosomus > Chrosomus eos. Next base: position 386 of record JAZAVI010000136.1, read on the forward strand.
ATTATTGACCCATTGTAATATTTTTTTTTATTGTAAACATTTTTTTTTTCAGGTTGCTTTTGTAAATTGTGTCAAATTCAATGCAGTCATGGATACTGAACAAAAGTATGGTGTGAATTTGAAAATGGCTGTGTACGTTGAGGGTATTACCACATCTGATACTGATGAACAGATAACTGAATCCTGTTCAGCTTTTGGGCCTGTGAACAAAGTTCTTAGGGTGAGGCAGACAGGACAAGAGAATGGAGTTAAAGCTCTAGTTGAGTTTGAGTCTGAGCAATCAGTCATAGACCTAGCTCCTAACCTCCCACAATATCTATCTAGTGTTAGAGATCCTAACATTATGTGGCGTATGGATAGGGCTTATAAAGTGGCTCCTACTCCTGAGAAATCCCTACCCACAGTGCGAGCAGAGCTTTTAGACTTGAGTAACAGTTCAAACTCTGATAGTGAGGCAGATTCTGATGACAGTAGGACCCCTTTAGTCCATAAAGCACACACTAAGTTTTACCCAACCCAACATGCTTCCCCTACATTCACCACTAAAACAAGGAAACAGACAACAAAGTCAGCTCAAATCCACCAACGAGGCTCAGACAGTGACATAATCAATCCACCTGACGTTCAGAGGATCATCGTAGAGCATGTTATTAAAAATGACAACTCCAATGCCTCAAGCCAGGGATCTAAGCGACTTCGTCCTTTTTCAGGCAAACTTCCTAAACCTACAAATGAAGCTGACTTTCAGACATGGTCTCTTCATGTGGAGCTTATGATTCAGGATAAAACCCCTGTTGACATGCAGCGACGTAAAATCCTAGAAAGCCTGCTTCCACCAGCCTCTGATTTAATCAGGCAGCTAGGCCCAGATGCTACTCCTCGTGATTATGTGAAGCTCCTCGACTCAGCATATGGGTTAGTGGAGGATGGGGAAGAAATTTTTGCAAGGTTCCTTAGCACTCATCAAAACACAGGAGAAAAAGCCTCAGAATACCTGCAGCGGTTACAGGTGCTGATCACTACAGCTATGCAGAGGGGTGGCATTGCGAAAGCAGACGCCAATAAACAGCTGTTGCGACAGTTTCGGCGTGGCTGTTGGGACCAGTCCCTTATTCTGGCACTGCAATTAGGGCTTAAAACAGAAAACCCACCTGATTTCTCTGATTTCCTGCTACAAGTTAGAACAGAGGAAGACAGGAGAACTGCGAAGCAGGATCGCATGCAACGCCATTTAGGGAACACAAAGCCCAGGTCCTCTATGAATATGCAACTCGTGCCTGAACCGCCTTTCTCTGATGATGCAAGCGCAAATGTCCTCCAGACATACATCACAGAAACTGAAGGTTTACGGAAACAAGTCTCTGAACTAAAAATGCAACTTACCAAAAAGAAAGATCTAAGGAGGCAAAAGCATGCTAACAAAATCCAGGACTCAGCACAAGATTCCCCCTCAGTTAGGGTAGCTGAAATTCAAGCCCAACAAACAGCGCCAAAACCCAGGCCGAAGGCTTGGTTCTGTTTCAAATGTGGCAATGATGGCCATCTAGCACGACAGTGTGAAAATCCCCCAAATAAGCTGTTGGTTGATCAGAAATATAAAGAACTCAAAGCAAGACAAAATGAATGGGAAACCAAATATGACCATTTAAACTGGACAGGGTCGCAGTGGAGGGACTAACTGCACCCGGAAATAAAATGAAACGTCCCACACGAAACAAAGGCATGAAAACAGTCGTCTGTGAAACACATTCCTCAGCTCAGTCGTTGGATGGTGCTCTCCCATGAGGGTTGATAGGGCCAAAATGTACATCAACTGTTGTAGTTGAAGGAGTTCAGTGTGATAGCCTTCTAGATTCAGGTTCCCAGGTTAGCACAATTTCAAAGTCTTTTCATGAGAGTTACCTTTCACATCAGCCCATTTTCCCCATTCAAGACCTATTAGACATAGAAGGTGCTGGTGGTCAGGAAGTACCCTATCTAGGTTACATCCAAGTCGACATAAACTTTCCAGAGCACATCATGGGAAAACCTGTAAAGATTCTTACCTTAGCACTTGTCGTGCCTGACCACAGAACAAACATGGACGTCCCCTTGTTGATAGGCACCAACACACTGGATCCACTGTATGAAAAGTGTGCACTTATTCAGGATGACTGCGTAAAATACAGGACCAACGGTGGTCAATGCTCCCCACTTGTGAAACATTTGTATCACAGATTCAAAATAAATCAACAAAATGGCAGAGTTGGGACTGTGAAGCTGCAGAGCAAAAAGACTGTCATCATTCCTGCAGGTGAAAAAGTGGCTTTAACTGGATACGCAAAGCATGTCCCAGTAACTACCGATACTCCCCTTATGGTAGAGCCCCCCCAATCCAACTTACCTGCTGGCCTCTTGTTCTGTAGCTACGTCATGACAAGCCCGCCATTTCCATCCTTCAAGATGCCTGTTTTGGTGAAAAATGAGACCGCACATGACATCAAAATATCAGCAGGTCATAGCATTGCTGAGTTATTTTTTCCTAAAGCTGTGTCATTCTTACCAGGTCATGATGACAGAGTCACATTGAGTGAGCCATCCCACCTGACTTCATCCTTCGCGACATGCAACTCCATGCATGTGTCTGATTCCGGGAAACTCACTTTTGACTTTGCAGACTCTCCCTTGTCTGAAGAGTGGAAGGAGAGAATTACCAGGAAGCTGAATTCAATGTCAGATGTTTTTGTACTCAATGACCTTGATTTTGGTCATACCACTGAGATCAAACACAAGATACGCTTGTTGGATCCATCTCCATTTAAACAGAGGCCCAGACCGATTCATCCCTCTGATTATGAGGCTGTCAGACGTCATTTAAAAGAGCTTCAAGATGCGAACATCATACGTGAGTCAGAAAGCCCCTTCGCTTCACCAATTGTAGTGGTGAAGAAAAAGAACGGTGATATTAGGCTATGCGTCGATTACAGAAAACTGAATAGGCAAACCATCAAAGACCCATATGCATTACCCAACATAGAAGAAGCCTTCTCAGCCTTGAATGGGTCCAAGTGGTTTTCTATTATGGATCTCAAGTCGGGCTACTATCAAGTAGAAATGGAGGAGGGGGACAAGTGCAAAACAGCTTTTGTGACACCTATGGGGTTCTGGGAGTTCAACAGGATGCCACAGGGAGTTACGAATGCCCCCAGTACTTTTCAGAGAGTAATGGAGAAGTGTATGGGTGGAATGAACTTGAGAGAAGTCTTAGTCTTTCTTGATGATGTTATCGTTTTCTCGCTACACTTGAAGAACATGAAGATCGATTACTCAGAGTTCTCCAGAGGTTGAAGGAATTTGGCTTAAAGCTGTCACCTGAGAAATGTCAATTCTTCAGAACATCTGTGAAATACCTCGGTCATGTTGTGTCTGCTACTGGGGTAGAGACCGACCCAGCCAAGATAGCTGCTCTGACGACGTGGCCTAGGCCTAATAACATCAAAGAGCTTAAGTCATTCCTTGGATTTGCTGGATATTATAGGAGGTTCATAAAGGACTATTCCAAAATCGCAAGGCCTCTAAACGACTTAACAGCTGGTTACCTGCCACCAAAAAGGAAATCCGCCTCCTCATATAGCAGCTCAACACGTCTCTCAAGTGTAGATTTCAGAAGACCGTTTAACGAGAAATGGACATCAGCCTGCGAAGACGCATTCAAGACTCTCATTCAAAAGCTCACAACAGCTCCGATCCTTGGGTTTGCCGACCCGAAGAAGCCGTACGTGGTACATACAGACGCAAGCACTCATGGTCTTGGTGCGGCTTTATATCAAGAGCAGGAAGGCAAATTGAGAGTAATAGCCTATGCGAGCAGGGGACTCAACCGCTGTGAACGAAGGTACCCTGCACACAAACTCGAATATCTCTCTTTAAAGTGGGCTCTCACAGAGAAGTTTTTTGATTATCTCTACGGAGCAAAATTCACTGTTGTGACAGACAACAACCCACTGACGTATGTACTGACGTCTGCCAAGCTTGATGCTGCAGGCCACCGCTGGCTGGCTGCCCTTTCCAGCTTTGACTTTAACATCCAGTATAGAGCTGGGAGGAAGAACCAAGACGCAGACGGTCTCTCAAGGCGTCCACATCCTCATGACGAATACCAACCTGACTTCACTTCGCAGGATGAGGATAATCGCATTCAGCGCTTCCTTGCCCAGTTCCTACAGAACGACAGAGGAGCCGATTTTCCATCTGATGCTGTGAAGGCAGTGTGTCAGAGATACCAGCACATCTCAGCTGCAAGTACAGAACCGGACTTCCAAACGCCGGTACCAGTGGAATGTTTAGCAATTGAGGCCTCTGCCATTCCTGTAGAATTCTGTCAAGCTGATGCACTTGGGTCATGTACGTTGCCGCAAATGTCACTTCAAGATGTGAGCAAAGGCAAGATCCAGTCATCAGTAGAGTAATAGAGCTTGTCAAAGCAAGAAAGCGACTTCCATATAGGTTGAGGCGTCAGGAGGATCGAGAGGTCCAGTTGATGTTGAGAATAATGGAGCAACTGGTCTTCTCTGATGAAGTCCTATACCGAAAACGCATGAGTCAAGGTGAGCCTTTCCATCAGCTTGTCCTTCCGATGAAATACAGAAAGACAGCTCTAGAGAACCTCCATGATGCTGTCGGACACCTGGGTACTGACAGAACTTTGGACTTGGTTCGTGCCCGATTCTATTGGCCTCGTATGGCCATGGACGTGACTGAGAAAATCAGGACCTGTGAAAGATGTATACGGAGAAAGGCACGGGCTGAGAGAAGCGCTCCCTTGGTGAACATAAAAACAAGCCGTCCTTTGGAGTTGGTCTGTATGGACTATCTTTCACTGGAGCCTGATGGAAAAGGAACAAAGGATATTTTGGTCATAACGGACCATTTCACTAAGTATGCCGTAGCGGTTCCAACAGCAGATCAAAAGTCAAAAACAGTGGCGAAAGCTCTATGGAACAACTTTTTCATTCATTACGGATTCCCAGAGCGGTTGCACAGTGACCAAGGTCGTGACTTTGAATCAGCCCTGATCAAAGACCTGTGTATGCTACTTGGCATTAAAAAGACGAGGACAACACCTTACCACCCACGTGGAAATCCCGTGGAGCGGTTTAACAGAACACTTCTTGAGATGCTGGGTACATTAGAAGAGGGAGACAAAGTGAGGTGGAGGGAATTTGTGCAGCCCCTTGTCCATGCGTATAACTGCACTAAAAATGATACTACTGGCTATTCCCCATATCAGCTGATGTTTGGTCGCCAGCCGAGACTCCCGGTTGACATCGCTTTTGGGCTGACCCCTGAGGGAAGCAGTAAACTATCCCACTCTGAATACGTCAAGAAGCTGACGGAGAGTCTAACTGAAAGCTATCGACTGGCCACTGAACACAGTCTGAAGAATGCTTTACAGAACAAACAGAGATTTGACAGTAAAGTGAGAGAGTCCACACTGGTAGCAGGAGACAGAGTCCTTGTGCGGAATGTCGACATCCGAGGGAAGCATAAAATCGCTGATCGATGGAGTGAAACCATATACACTGTTGTCAAACAGATCCAAGACTCCCCTGTCTATGTCATCATCCCAGAACACACAAGTGGACCTGAAAGAGTTTTACATAGAGACCTGCTTTTGCCATGTGGATTTCTTCCATCCACTGTCAAGGAAGTATGTCCCAGAGAGTCTAAGTCCAGACAGAAACATGATCACTCACCTTTTCCTGCTGATGATGGAGCTGAAGAAGATGGAGAACTGTCCGAAGAGGAGGATGAGGCTGAGTATTACTCCCTTTACGACCAACCTTCGACTTGCACTATTGCTGAACAGGATGGAGGGATTCTGCAAGAAGAAACCAGACTAAAGCAAAGGTCTCATGCGGTAGAATTCACTGAAGAGGATACCCAGATGGGAAAGGAGCCGGTCTCTGGAAGTCAGGAAGCTAATGTGAGTTTTGATGTCTCCACACTGAACCCTGCAGCTCCAGCATTCGAACCTGAGGGTGTTGGAGGTGATAGAAATAGTGAGGCTAGTCAAGTTCAATACTCACCTGCACCTGATATTGTGCGAGCTGAAGGAAATCCTCCTAATGTTCCTGCAACAAGCCTGAGTGAGCATTGTAGTCCTAGAGATGGATCAGGAATTGGATCGGTGTTGACAGAAGAAAGTGGAAATGAAAAAGAACACAACAAGGTTGCCCCTGAAGAAGAGGTGGCGTTGAGAAGATCCTCAAGGGAAAAAACAGCTCCCAAAAAGCTGACCTACCCAACTTTAGGGAACCCATTAGTCACAGTTATGCACTCCATTTTAACTGGGTTAGACCAAGCTTTCTCCCAAACCCTTTCCCTTGACACTGTACCTTACATATGTCATTTAACACCCTTAGCATCTGAAATGGTGTAGCATGCAACATGCAAGGATGCATGTAGATTAAGGTGGGGAGGATGTAACCCACTTGAAAATAGCCTACTAGCAGGATTACGTTATTCTAGTTTAATACCTGGTTTCTTGATTACTTTTAGTTATGTTTTCCCTGCACACCATATTTGTCCAGTAGGTGGCAGTGGTGGCGCTGCGTAGAGAGGAAACTGCTACACTGATTTTCAGAGAAGAATACAGAAATCGCGTGCAGCAGCAGAACGATAGATCTGAAGCCCTATTTTGATTAATAAAGTATTAAAGTTAAGAAAATAACATTTAAGAGCTAGTTAAAAGGGTTTTTTCCACCAAACCCACTTCTAAGGCGGAAATAACAGAGGAAAAAAGTCGAAATTACGACAAGGAGTTTACCTACTTTTATGATTTTTCTCTGGTTGGTTTTTTTTGGATGCATGATTTGAGAAGGAGTTCCATTGGACAAATTCACCATTGGACACGCGAGGCAGAAGAGCAGAGGGCGCTAATGATCATCTTGCCTGAAACACGAATGCTTCTACTCACCATTTCTTCATTGCATCGAACAGATAAGCGCGAGATCTCACTCCACTTTAAAAAAAACATACTACCCGGGTAGATGGACTTTGGTTTATTATTTTGAGGTTATTTAATCAGAGCTCTGAGTTTATTTTATTTCATATTTTCTCAACTTGTGTGAAAAAAAGTTGAAACTAAGAGAAACACTGATTTTCACAACTAAAAGGACAATACAAAGAAAAGATAAACAAGGTCATACTGGTTGATATTTGATGTTCAATAAATGCCGGCTATATGTTCTGAGTAAACTATTTTGGTACTTTCATTTGTCTACTCCTCTTGTGAAAAGTTCCTTAGAAAGGTAGCACTTCACTGTACATTATAATAAGTGCCCCTTACATATAAATCAGATAAAGGGAGAAAAGAGCTTAATATCTTAATGGAAGAAAATGATCTAATTGATGTATGGAGGGAAAGAAATGAGAAAAAAAGAGAATACTCAAGACAGCAGATAGTACAAAACTTCCTGTGTCAAACTAGAATTGATTTTATTTTAATTAAAAGAGCTCTGGGAAAATATGTAGAGAAGGTTTACTATAAAGAGACAACTCTGAGTGATCATAAGTTTTTTGTTTGTACAGATGGATTTTAATGAATTTGAGCGAGGGCCAGGAGTATGGATTCTAAATTCAGGAATTTTAAGGAAAAACGATTATAGGATGGAAGTAGAAAGACTACTAGAAAATAGAGAAGAAAATAGAATGTATAAAGAAGACAAAATAATTTGGTGGGATAATATAAAGTATGATATAAAGAAATATTCAATAGAGTATAGTAATTTAATACAGAGGGTAAAAGGAATGAAGGAAAGACAAGTGAGAAAGAATTTAAAGGAGGAATTAAGTAAAGAAGAAAGTAATCTGCAAAAAAGAATAATGCTGGAAGAAAAATTAAGTGAAATAGAAGAAGACAAGTACAGAGGTGCTATGATAAGAAGTAAAGCAAGGTATACAGTAGAAGGGGAAAAATGCACCAAGTTTTTTTCAATTTAGAACAAAGTAGGGGAAAAGCAGATACAATAAAAGAAATAAGGGGGGGGGGGGGGGGGGGTGAAATGCTGTTTCATGCATAGTGAGTTTTTTACACTGTTAAAGAGTTGGGTTCCCATGCTAAACATGGACAAAGTTTCAAAACTGAAGTTGTAAGTTTGATGGAGTACTTTTGTTCCAAAAATACTCCTTCCGGTTTGTCACAAGTTTCGGAAAGTTTTTTTCGAGTATGGGTCTGTGTGACGTCAGGGGCGGAATTTCCTTATACGGGTCTTAAGGGCACTTCTCCCGGAAGGGCGCGCGCGCAGCTGTAGCCTAGAGCGTACGAGAGATCAGAGAGATCAGAGCGCTGGGCTCAGCTGCGCTACAATCAAAAAAATGGCACCAAAATAGTGTGTTTTTGGTTGCCAGGGCAAGACAACACTGCACAAATTTCCAAAGAACCCAGCGTTAAGGGACCTGTGGATGGATTTTGTTTTTCCAGAGCAGCAACTGAGTTGTGCAAGTGTTCTTGTTTGTTCCCTTCATTTCGACGGCTATAGTTATAGGCCCAGTTCAAAGCCGGATTTGCAGATCGCCTAATACTTAAAGATGGAGCAGTCCCAATGATAAAGGATCACGGTCGTGCGTTGGAACCGCAGGCGGTGAGTAAAACTGCTTCAAATGTCTGTGTGTTGTTAACTATCGGCGTGTAACGTTAAGCACAGCAAGTAAACAACATGATCACGTACAGATAATGTATCGATGGAGCATGCGATGTATGGTGTGTGTGTGTGTGTGTTTGTCTGTTTAAATACATTTGTTTAGCTGGCCACTGTAGGTGTCAGTTTGTTTATTGTAAAAATAAGTCATGTCCTCATAAACCACGAGTCTGTCTGTTTACAACACACGCAAAAGCTTCGCGCGCTCCCGCCCACACGGCACGCCTCCACCCGCTCGGGTTTTTCCGGAAAGACTCGGTACAGCCTGTCTTTCTTTTATAAATATAATAAAACTAAAGACTTTTTGGAGATATGAAGGATGCAGTACTACTCTATAGGTACTCAAGATTAACATGAGATTGAGTGAAACTGAGTGTTTCACCCCCCTTTAAGGAAGCAAAATAAATACTTAAAGAAATAAAAGACTATTATGAAGACTTGTTTAATGGAAAAGGAATAGATCAAATGAGGAAAAAGTTTTTATTAAAACATATCACATCAAAAGTAGAAGAACAAGAAAAAGAAGCAGGAGAAAAGGAGATACAAAAGGAAGAAATTGAAATGGCAATAGTGCAATTAAAAGGAGGGAAAAGTCCAGGAGTAGATGGTTTAACGAATGAGTTTTATAAGGTTTTTAAAGATAAGCTAATACCATATTTTAAAAGAAGTATATGATGACATTTTTAAGAAAGAAGAATTGAGTAAAGTTATGAGGATGGGTTTAGTGAAAATTATATATAAAAAGAGAGGGGATAAAATCAGCTTTGAAAAATTTTAGACCTATCACAATGTTAAATAGTGATTTCAAAATTTTAGCTAAAATATTAGCAAACAGATTGAAGAATATTTTACCAAAAATAATTGAAACAAACCAAGCATATGCTGTTAAAGGAAGAAGAGATATATCGGATACGATTAATAATGTGAGAGATATGATAAGCTACACAGAAACAGAAAAGAAGAGTGGATATGTTATTAGTCTGGATTTAGAAAAGGCTTTTGATAGAGTGGAACATGAGTTTTTATTTGATATTTTAAAGAAATTTGGTTTTGGAGAGAATTTTATTAAGTGGATTAAAGTTTTATATAAAGGAGCAATGAGTAAGATAAAGTGCAATGGGTTTTTAACAAATGCTTTTAAAATAACAAGGTCAATTAGACAAGGTTGTCCATTGTCACCTCAGCTTTATTCTTTGGTTGCAGAGCCCTTAGGCATTGCTATTCAAAGAAATATTTACAGTGACTTACAGTGACAACAGGAAAATGATTCAATGCTCCTTTTCTGCGCATGCGCGTGCGGTCTGTGTTTGTGTTTGGAGCTCCGTCGAATTGATTCAGTAATCCTTGATTTTCTTCTTTACCACTCAATTATAAACAGGCACTTTCTATTTTTATATCATGTGAACTTATCCTCGATACTATTCCTTATAAAAAACAATCGGATTGCTTTGATATCGCTACTTAGATCCAACTTTTAGATCCAACTTTCCGAATCTCGGCTACTAGCCTTTAGCCCGCTAGCATTTCACGCGTGGCCTCGCGCCTATCGAGCGTCTCATTTTACACCCGTTTCTCTGAAAGGATACGGGTTATATCCATCATTTCAGTCCTAAATTAGAAGTGATATTGGTAGTATCACTACTAATTTACTGCTCATCTGTTATAATGGCGAACATATCGGATGTGTGTCTAACGTTACCTCTGAGTGCAGGTGAGGACACATTCGAGCTGATTTCGGTACGGCTGGAGCTGGAGTCGGTGGAGAAGCAGATCCGTGTTCTGCTGGAGAACCAAGCCGAGCTGCGAGATCGGCGATCAGCGCTTGAAGCATCACGCGCCGATACTCACAAGTCAGTGGTTAGTAACTTTTTGACTTTGACTTCGTCTACTCCGTGCGTTTCTCTGCCCAGGAGGACGCGATCATCTCTGCCTTCAATCACTCCTGCACCCTGGGTCACGACACGAGCCAGGACCAAAGCAAGAACCTCTCCGCCCCTCCCGGTCTTCGAGATCTCCACCCGGAACCGCTTCTCCCCTCTTCGCGAGTCGGAACGCGACGACGCCGTGATCATCGGCACTTCCATGGTCCGTCATGTCCGTGCTACCTCGGGTAAAGGTAAGGTGCGCACTCACTGCTTTCCTGGTGCTCGTGTTCTTGATGTCGCTGCGCAGGTTCCCGAGATCCTGAACGGTGACGAGCGCGTCGGAGCTGTCGTGCTGCATGCGGGGACGAATGACATCAGGCTGCGGCAGACGGAGGTTCTGAAGAAGGACTACAGGAGCCTGATCGAGACGGTACGCAGCACATCGCCTAGAGCAACGATCGTCGTGTCTGGACCGCTTCCCACGTACCGACTTGGACAAGAAAGGTTCAGTAGATTATTTGCTTTAAATGAATGGTTAATGTCATGGTGTAATGAACAGAAACTGCTCTTTGTAAATAATTGGAATCTGTTTTGGGAGCGACCTAGGCTCTTCCGTCCTGATGGCCTGCACCCCAGCAGAGTCGGAGCGGCTGTTCTGTCGGACAACATCTCCAAGACGCTACACACCATCTGACTAGTAAGTCAAAGTCCAAATCACAGTCTTTGGTGTCCCAACTTAATTGATATAAGTACCAATGTAGAACATTATATAGAAACTGTGTCTATTCCTCGCTTAGTGAGGCCAAACAATAAATCTACTGTAGGATCTAGCAAGAATATTATTGTAATTAAACCAGAAAATCTAAATATCAGTGAACAAGGCTAGGTCTTCTAAACATCAGATCGCTCACACCTAAGGCGGTTATTGTAAATGAAATGGTCACAGATAATAATTTCGATGTTCTGTGCCTTACTGAAACCTGGCTTAAACCAAATGATTATTTCGGTCTAAATGAGTCTACTCCACCAGGATACTGTTATAAGCATGAGCCCAGTCTGATCGGTCGTGGCGGCGGTGTTGCGACAATCTATAGAGAGATTCTTAATGTTACTCGGAAAACAGGTCACAGGTTTAATTCGTTTGAAGTACTTGTGCTAAATGTTACGCTCTTAGATGTAAGAAAGAAATCCTTATTATCTCTAGCCTTGGCTACCGTATATAGACCGTCAGGGCCATATGCTGATTTCCTAAAAGATTTTGCAGACTTTCTCTCAGACCTATTGGTCAATGTCGATAAAGCAATAATTGTTGGCGACTTTAACATACACGTAGATAATACAAATGATGCGTTAGGGGCTGCGTTTACAGATTTATTAAACTCTTTTGGGGTGAAGCAAAACGTCAGTGGTCCCACTCATCGTCTAAATCATACACTAGATTTAATTATATCATATGGAACCGATCCAACCGATATAGATATTATACCGCAAAGTGACGATCTCACTGATCATTACATGGTAACTTGCATAATACTTACTGCTGAAATTTGTCATGTTGCACCACGTTATAGACCAGGCAGAACAATCCTTCCAACCACTATAGATAGATTCTCAAATAGCTTACCTGATCTATCTCAGCTGCTCAGTGAACCCAAACAAACAGATGAACTAGAGGAAATGACTAGCAGTTTGAGCACCGTTTTCTCTAGTACTCTAGATATTGTTGCACCAATTAGATTAAAAAAGGTTAGAGAGAAAACTAAAGCACCATGGTACAACAGTGCTACGCATGCTATCAAGAGAGAAACTCGTAACTTAGAGCGTAAATGGAAACAAACTAATTTAGAGGTCTTTAGAATCGCGTGGAAAGACAGTATGTCACGTTATAAAAGGGCTCTAAAATCAGCCAGGGCTGAGCATCTCCGCAAACTAATAGAAAATAACCAAAATAATCCAAGGTTTTTATTTAACACCGTGGCTAGACTAACAAATAATCAGACATCTCCAGAGCAAAATATTCCGTTACAATATAGTAGTAATGATTTTATGAATTACTTCGATGAGAAAATAGAAAGCATCAGAAACACAATTGTAAATGTCCAATCCTCTATGGTGTCTTATGACTCAGCCTCAATTATGGCCCCTCTAGAACAACTAAACCGCTTTACAACTATAGGACAGGAAGAGCTAAATAAACTTATCATTGCATCTAAACCAACAACATGTTTATTAGATCCAATACCCACTAAACTACTTAAAGAAGTGTTATCCGTAGTGGAAGAGCCTCTTCTCAATATTATTAACTCGTCTTTATTTTTAGGTCATGTTCCAAAAATATTCAAGCTGGCAGTAATAAAACCTCTCATTAAGAAACCGCAATTAGATCTCAATAACCTAGCAAATTACAGACCCATCTCAAATCTTCCATTTATGTCTAAAATACTAGAAAAAATTGTGTCCGCTCAATTGTGTTCTTTCTTGCAAGAAAATGATATTTATGAAAAATTTCAGTCGGGATTCAGACCGCATCATAGCACAGAAACTGCGCTAGTTAAAATTACAAATGATTTACTCTTAGCCTCTGACCAAGGCTGTATCTCAATACTAGTTCTACTTGATCTTAGTGCTGCGTTCGACACTATAGATCATAAAATACTCTTAGATCGACTACAAAACTACACTGGTGTTCAGGGACAGGCATTAAGCTGGTTTAGATCGTACTTATCAGACCGTTACCATTTTGTCTGTTTAAATGGGGAAAAATCAAAGATAACATCAGTAGACTATGGAGTGCCGCAAGGATCTGTCCTAGGCCCTCTGCTATTCTCAATATATATGCTGCCACTTGGTAATATTATAAGAAAACATGGAATTAATTTTCACTGTTATGCTGATGACACTCAATTATATATCTCATCACGACCAGATGAAAACACTAACTTATCTAACTTGACAGAGTGTCTAAAAGATATAAAATGCTGGATGATGTGTAATTTCCTGCTATTAAATTCAGATAAAACTGAGGTATTACTTATTGGTCCAAAAAACTACCCACAAAATCCCTTACAATACAACTTTAATTTAGAAGGATGTCCTGTTACTTTATCCACTACAGTAAAAGACCTGGGTGTTATACTAGACCGCAACTTGACTTTTGAAAATCGTATTTCGTATGTTACAAGAACAGCCTTTTTCCACCTTAGAAACATTGCTAAGCTACGTAACATGCTATCTGTTTCTGATGCAGAAAAGTTAGTTCATGCATTCATGACCTCGAGACTAGATTACTGTAATGCTTTATTAGCTGGTTGTCCTGCATCGTCAATAAACAAGCTACAGTCAGTGCAAAATGCAGCCGCTAGAGTTCTTACTAGATCAAGAAAATATGATCATATAACACCAATTCTATCATCTCTACACTGGTTACCTATTAAGTTCCGTATCAATTACAAAGTATTACTATTGACCTATAAAGCTCTAAATGGTTTAGCTCCTGTGTATTTAACAGACCTTCTATCGCCCTACAATCCATTGCGCTCTTTAAGATCACTAAATTCAAGGCTTCTGGTCATTCCTAGGATATCTAAGTCCACTAAAGGAGGGAGGGCGTTCTCACATTTAGCTCCTAAACTCTGGAATAGCCTTCCTGATATTGTTCGAGACTCAGACTCGCTGTCCAGTTTAAAACTAGATAAAAGACGCATCTTTTTAACCAAGCATTCACTTAATGCTTACCTTTTATACTACTGCTGAATCAGTTCGAATGCATTAACATTATGAACATCAGCTATGCTAATTATTTTCCATCTGCTTTTCTGCTGTTATCTCGGGACGCTAGTCCCGAGGTAAATAGCGTTCGTCAGCTCCAGTTTGTATCCAGCCTCTCACGGAGACTTCAGATGCCCCAACACCTGTGATGAGACGACTAAACGCCTGTGGAGAGACGACTCGACGCCTGTGAAGAGACGACTCAACGCCGGCACTATGTTATGCCCTAAATTAATACATGATTAACTAACTGTATTTTTCTATGTACATTTCTGAAATGCACTTTCTGTAAAGCTGCTTTGAGACAATGTGTATTGTGAAAAGCGCTATACAAATAAATTTGAATTGAATTGAAATATAGATATTAAAGGAATAAAAATTGGGGGTGACATAGAAGCACAAAAAGTCTTCCAATATGCGGATGATATAACATTAATAGTGAAAGATGTGGAAAGTATAAGTAAAGCAATAGAGACTGTGCAAACATATTGTAGAGGTTCTGGGGCTAAGGTGAATGTGGAAAAATCAGTGTTTATCAGGATTGGCAGCCCGATCTCATGAAAGTGCGTATGAATACCACGAATGTTATTTCTCGTGGCATTTATACGCCAAAATCAGTTTTGGCGTTTATATGATACGCAGTTTTCGCGTGCATATGATACGCACTTTATGGTGTTATCAGTAATGCCCATGCAAATATGGGTGGAAAAGAGATTAAAAAAAAAATATTTTAAACTTTTTATGGGATGGCAAGCCTTCGAGAATAGCATATGATACGCTAATTGGACCAGTCGAGGAGGGAGGTTTTGGATTGATGGATGTGGAGCAAAGGAAAAAAAGTATGAGAATTAAAATAGTAGGAAAATATTTAAATGAAGAAAATAAGGGTGACTGGAAAATAATAATGAAATATTTTCTGAATAAATGTGGGGACATGGGGTTGGAAGATGATATTTTGTGGATGAAACGTCTCATTTTACGTTTTTAGAAGTATAAAGGGGATTCCGGATTTTTATAAAGAAGTTTTAGATGCGTGGATTGATTTTTTACCACATGTTTCTTTTAACCCACAAGGAAAAGAAGTGATTTTAAATCAACCATTGTTTTTAAAATTAACACATTATATTGAAAAACAAAGAGGTTTTTTATAAAAAGTGGTTTGAGGTGGGGATTAAAAAAGTTAAGGATGTTTTATATGAAGTAAAAGAAGGTTTTTTGCAGTACAAGTAGTAGTAGATGCTATGGTTGAGGCAAAAGAAGATTTTGAGATGACTATTTAAAAAAATATATATATGAGGATTTAAAACAAGCAATACCACAAGAATGGGTTAAAAGAATAGAGAGTAAAGAAAGGGAAGATAACAAAATGGAGGTTTTAGTTAAAGTAGGGGGAAAGCATTTGGATTTTAAATTGTGTACTGTGAAAGTGTTTTATATTTGGTTTAGAGATTCTGTCTTTAGAAGACCAATAGCAAACCAATTCTGGCAAAATATATTTCCTGAAATTGATGAGAAGAAGATATGGAGTAATATCAATTGGAAGTATTTGGATACCAAAGTAGAATGTTTGGACTATTATATAAGACAAAATGTGATTTTTTCAGAAATTAGGTTGTGTAAAATTGGAATGGCACAGAATGCAATATGTAAAGTGTGTGAGGAAAAGAATGAAGGAATTTTACACTTGTTTTTATATTGTACAGAACTGGAAGAATTGATGGAATTTTTAAAGAAAGTTGTGCCAAAGTTAATGGGAAATGTTGAGGAAGAACAAATTAATTGGAATGAAATAATGATTTTTGGTGTTAATGTTAAGTGTAAAAATAAGAAAGTAATAAATGTAATTATTGCATTGGCAAAGTACTCAATATGGAGTAGAAGAAACATTGTGAAACAGAAGTTTAAAATAAATCCATGGATGTTATTTAAAAGAAAATTGGAGGAGTATTTAGAAATATTGTACAGTTACTTGGAAATGGAGGATAGGGTGGATTATTTTGAAAATTTTGTGACGTCGGAAGTACGACATATCTTGAGTATGGTGAAAGTAAAGCTGCCAGGGTAAAAATGTTGTTTCGTGGCCTCAAGATAGACTAACTCATGGCCTCAAGATAGACTAACTCGTGGCCTCAAGATAGTAACTCGTGGCCTCAAGATAGACTAACTCGTGGCCTCAAGATAGTAACTCGTGGCCTCAAGATAGACTAACTCGTGGCCTCAAGATAGACTAACTCGTGGCCTCAAGATAGACTAACTCGTGGCCTCAAGATAGTAACTCGTGGCCTCAAGATACTAACTCGTGGCCTCAAGATAGACTAACTCGTGGCCTCAAGATAGTAACACGTGGCCTCAAGATAGACTAACTCGTGGCCTCAAGATAGACTAACTCGTGGCCTCAAGATAGTAACTCGTGGCCTCAAGATAGTAACTCGTGGCCTCAAGATACTAACTTGTGGCCTCAAGATACTAACTCGTGGCCTCAAGATATACTAACTCGTGGCCTCAAGATAGACTAACTCGTGGCCTCAAGATACTAACTCGTGGCCTCAAGATATACTAACTCGTGGCCTCAAGATAGTAACTCGTGGCCTCAAGATACTAACTCGTGGCCTCAAGATATACTAACTCGTGGCCTCTAGATAGTAACTCGTGGCCTCAAGATACTAACTCGTGGCCTCAAGATAGACTAACTCGTGGCCTCAAGATAGACTAACTCGTGGCCTCAAGATAAGTGTATATAAAAGGAGAATGCCCAATGGAGCAGCAGCTAACGTACGTTTAGTCACCCGCTGCTAATAGCTATGGATCGAGATAATTTGATAAAGTTGTATTTTAATTTAGGGATGCGTTACCAGGATATACTAAACACACTTGCTTTGCAAGGAATTATTGTCAGTAAAAGGCAGTTAATGAAGACATTGAAAATGTATGGATTACATCGACTGCAGTATAATAATTTGGAGGATGCTGTCGATTTTATATGTAGTCAACTGGAAGGCCCTGGAAAACTTCATGGATACCGGTGGATGTATGTGAAGTGTTTGGAGCGAGGCATCCGTGTCAGGAAAGAAGACGTAAGGATCCTTCAGTCTCAGCTGGACCCAGTCAATTTTCAAGCTCGCCAGAGACGGCGTCTTAGACGAAGGCAGTATTTTTCACAGGGGCCTTATTTCATATGGCATGTAGATTCCTACGACAAACTCAAGCCGTATGGTATATGCATTAATGGATGTATAGACGGATATTCCCGTAGGATTATATGGCTAAAAGCAGCCTACACAAACAGCGATCCAAAAGTAATTGGAAGCTACTTTGTTGAAGCAATAGAGCAGGCTGGCGGTTACCCAAAGCTTTTACGCACAGACATGGGTACCGAGAATGCTGTGGTAAGAGACATCCAACAGTATTTGGGTCGAAATGATGAAGATGACAGAGCAGGAGAGAGGAGCTATATAACAGGAGCAAGCACGGCAAACCAGCGGATAGAGAGCTGGTGGGGACAAATGAGAAAGGAAGGGATTGAACACTGGATCCAGCAACTTGGACAACTCAAGGATGAAGGGATCTTCTCCGGCAACTTCCTGGACAAAGCACTTGTCCAGTTTTGCTTCATGGGAATCATTCAGGTATGACGACGATGATCTGACAATAGTAGCTGAAGTTAAACAGAGCGTTCCATAACCTAACAGCCCCTTAGAATTTATGCTTTTGGGTGATTGTGATAGGGATTTCGGCTTCGAGTTACGTGGGAGCTATTATAGTGGGAGCTCAGCATACGGAGGTCTGAGCTCTCATGGAAGCAATAAAATAATGCATCTGTGGGGGGTCACTAATTAATTTACCATTATTTTGAATCACAAATAATGTATTTTTCATTGTAATTAATACTATTATTTAGCCTACATTAAAAAGATAAACGGACTTAAATTAACATGTTTTCATAATGAACTCCACTGCGCACCGCATATCTGACAGGATGGCTGCACTTATCCATCATCAGCCACTATGTGCGCACAGTTTTGACCGAATAGAATGAGGCCACGATCCGCGAACATGAACTCGATTGTATTGTAGGCTACTGTATTAGACTCTTTATTGACTGCTGCTTATTTGTTCAGTATTATTGGCTTTATAATGGATCCTCTAATTATTACAGCGCTGTATATTATAATACACTTAACTGTGAACTGTGAACCGGCTGCCAGCAGTGCGTAAAATATATCGCAGACATCTGGGGCAAATGGACTGCTGTGTGTGTGTTTGTACGTTTGTGTGTGTGAGAGAGGGAAATGTTGGACCACGTAATAAGCAATAATCCCTCTCTCTCTCCCATTATTAATATACAGGGGTTGGACAATGAAACTGAAACACCTGGTTTTAGACAACAATAATTTATTAGTATGGTGTAGGGCCTCCTTTTGCGGCCAATACAGCGTCAATTCGTCTTGGGAATGACATATACAAGTCCTGCACAGTGGTCAGAGGGATTTTAAGCCATTCTTCTTGCAGGATAGTGGCCAGGTCACGACGTGATGCTGGTGGAGAAAAATGTTTCCTGACTCGCTCCTCCAAAACACCCCAAAGTGGCTCAATAATATTTAGATCTGGTGTCTGTGCAGGCCATGGGAGATGTTCAACTTCACTTTCATGTTCATCAAACCAATCTTTCACCAGTCTTGCTGTGTGTATTGGTGCATTGTCATCCTGATACACGGCACAAAACTGTGCTCTTACCCTGCTAATTGGACCTTCACAGTCTGCTCTTATTGGTTCAATGTGAAATTAATAAAGATTGGCCACCAGGCTGGTCCAATTTAGCCATGAAACCTCCCACACTAAAATGAGAGGTGTTTCAGTCAACCCCTGTAGCTGTGTCCCAATGTGAAGGCTGCATCCTCCGAAGGCCGCGGACTTCGGAGGATGCAGCCTATTCGTCCTTCGAAGGACGCACAATGTAGCCTTCGTAGGATTTCCTAATTGCGCATTCAGGTGTTCCCGATTACCGCTCCTGGCGCCTATAGCAACAGTGCGAGAGTACAGCTGCCCTCCTGATCATTAATTTGTTATAATTGAGTAAACAGCTATGGAGCCTGAATTGGCTATTGTCATTTTTATGTTTTATATTTTACTGGAGGACATGTGAGGATGTTTGACTCATGTATTTTCGGTTTAGCCAAAACAGTGGCCAGAGCTGGTTTCCTGCGTCGAATTCAGAGGCTGCGTAGCCTACTGACTGAATTGCCGGATTAAACTGTTCAAATATTGGGCGTTAATTTACGTAAATAATGTAATGAAATACATGAAAATATAAGAAAACACATTAGGCATTATATATATATATATATATATATAATATATATATATATATATATATATATATATATATAATGGTTCAAGGCTATTGGCTATTCTTTTTTTTTATGTACATAAATGGACCATGGTGAATTTATTTACAGTAGGCCTATACTCGGGTTTTCCAATCCGTTCCCAAAGGTTTGTAAACTCACGGATTTGTGGCCTCTCCCCAGTCTGTGCCAACCTGGCCTCCTGTTTATGCGGGATGCATTTCATTATGTTTAAACTTAATATTTCTTGAATTTTCTAAAAAACGACATTTAGGCCACTTGTCTTTAAAGTCAAATTTTATAGGAGGAAAAAGCTCAGTATAATAGAATAAGCCTAAGCAAAAAAAGACTTCACATTTAAAAAACAAATATAACACAAAAACAAGATTAGGTTATATAAAAATAAAACATTCATACATTATTTTATGATTAACATATCAGCCTACTGTCTTCAGTGAACTCAACGCAAATGATAATAATATTATTAGCCTACATTTAGGCTACACATTTAGAATGCGCTTTTTTTTTTTTTCAAAAAAGGAACAAAGAAATTCGTCAAATGTCAGTCATAATACAGGGCTAAGATTATCACAAATAAAAACAAGATTTTGACGCAAGTGTGTGGGAGTGTGAGCGTGCACTGCATGGCATGAAGGCGCGGCCGCGGACACTTGCATTATAAACAGTGGAAACAACTTGAAAAATAGGCCTACTCTATAATTTCTGGTCATACAGAAAAGAATAATAGCCTACATCATTCGCAACTAATTTTATTTGTCCAAACTCACATAACAAGAAAACGTTGTCCTTTTGTAAAATAAAATAAAACAATCAATCACGCTTTCATGATCTCCGTGAACTCGAGCGCGTCTCAAAAATGAACTTAAACAAAATATCCTACAGCTTGAAATGATCACTTAAACGAACAATTAAAATGCCACGTTATTAATTCAGACACATTTATTATCATAAATCATGGTTCCAGAGACATGGCTCTTCTCATTCAGCACTGCGGAAAAATATAATTTACAGGTTCTAATCTGGCCTGTCTAATCTGGCCTGTAATTTGTGAATATTTTAAATGTTTAATAAAGGGGCAAAATGTTGGTGTTCAACTTTGCCTTTTAAAAATACAACAATCGTTCATTTTTAGTTTTTCAATTAGGGGTTAAAAAAAGAAAAACGAATGGACGCAATTATATAGCCTATTATTAAATATTTCAAATAATGTATTTGGAGAAAAGTTTGATTGTCAATCAAAATACTAGTAAAATCAAAGACTTTAATCTAAAAACTATCACTAAAATAGTGATAACTATCACTAAACTATCTTTAGTTTGATAATCCATGTAAATTTGCATCCATTCGTTTTTCATTTTTAACCCGTAATTGAACAACGAAAAATGAACGGTTTTTGTATTTTTAAAATGCAAAGTTGAACGCCAACATTTGAATTTGAACTGTAGGCTACACACCAAATGCTGCACTAAAATTGCTGTTGTCACCGTGCGCAATGAATTATGGGGTAGATCAGGGTAGGATAGGCCGCTAAGGATCCATTATGATCCTTCTTTCACGGGGAAACGAAGGGTGCATTTGCGTCGCTTTGAATCAGGGTAGCCTTCGTCGTGCCGCGATTCGTCTACCTGTTTTATTGAATGAGTTGTGTGCGTCTTTACACACGGTAGGTTGTCCAGTTTGGATTAAGTTGTATTGTAGTTGCCAGGGTTCGCTACGGTGAAAAAATTGATAACTTAACCTTGTTTTTATATTTATAGTAATTGTAGTATAGTTTAATAATTATAGTATAGTATAATTATATTATAGTATAATAATTGTCAGTGTCCGGTTGGTGTGCTTGGCAGCTCACTGAATCCACTGTAAGAATATATGGGTGCGCAAAACATGCCTGGCATACTTAGCCCTGTTATTTGATTTCAGCTAA
Source organism: Chrosomus eos (assembly GCA_036326025.1). Classification (NCBI taxonomy): domain Eukaryota; kingdom Metazoa; phylum Chordata; class Actinopteri; order Cypriniformes; family Leuciscidae; genus Chrosomus; species Chrosomus eos. Next base: position 21,990 of record JAZAVI010000136.1, read on the forward strand.
TGATGCCGTGATGCAACCATAATGCCGCATATCTATTAATAAAGCGCTACTTGGCAAACACATGGTGTAAGACCCCCCTTTCTCTTTTCCCTTTATTTTACAGGAGGACTTGAATGAAATAAGAGACGTTTGGAATGCACATCGCATCCGGCTGTCTAAAAACATCAATGTCCCATCGAATACCTAATCTCATGTATCTGGCACCTCACCTGTGGGGTGCAGGACCTTCTTCTTCCGCTCACTGATGACTTAGCCAGTTGCAAAGAGAGCTGCAAGTTTCTTAGTGCAGTTCCATGTGATGAGGACATATTCGATATGTGCACAATAATGATGGAAGAATCAGGCTTCGGCTTCCCAATGAGTATGTCACAAGCACTTGACTTGTATGTATCACTGAGGAATATCATCCGCCCAAATGTGTTTCAGTAGCCAACTGCATGAATGTCTTGGAGTATCGCAATAATATTGTATCGGGAATTCAGTATCGTGATATGTACAGAATCGTGACGTGAAGGTATCAACCCTGATCTCATAAACAGTCTTTGAGTTTATTGAAAAGCGCTATATAGCCTAAATTAAATGTAATATTATTATTATTATTATATGATTACTTGATACACAGACATAACTGATTTCACTGCATCCACTAATAGTCAATGGCCAAAAACTAGTGTTGACAGACACCATCGTTAACTAAATAGAACAACACCGCATGAACTTCCAGGATTTGTCCCTGTTACGTTACAAATTGTACCGGACTTTACGAGGCTAAAGAACCGTTAGCCTAATGATAGGCATTAACGTTGAATTAGCCTGCTTAACTTATATGCTAATCGCTAATGCTTCCAGCTCGAACACCTAGTCTTGCAGTTATCTTAACTCAGTAATTTGCCATCTAACTAAATGTTCACCGTGCTAATTAAAACACTCTTACCTCTGCAAAGCCGTCACAATGATTAATATGATCATCTGCTGTTCTTCTACAGCTCCCGTCAACTGGGAAATACCGGGAAATACACATATGGAAATACATTACAGCCAGACGGAGGTACCGTGACCTAAGCCTAGAACGCCATCTGCTGACGTTTTTTCGTAGGCTACACGCACACGGACACATGCAAACGTGAAACCCTTAAACAATTAGTAAACCAGTCTGCACACTCCACTATAGGCTAACTTAACATGGGATTCAGAAATACTTTGATCTTTATTAATGCTATTGATAACCCGGGGGACAATTCTTGTGTTACAGTAATATCAAGACATTTAAAGGAATATAATAATAGAAGTTTGTAAGTATACATGTAAAAAGTATAAATATAGGCTATGAAATATGAAGATTTATAAAGGACTATGCAGCCTACAAGATTTACATTACTGTAACAGAATTGTATAACAAAGGGTCGATGTGTCAGACACTTTACTATCTTGAGGCCACGAGATAGTATCTTGAGGCCACGAGTTAGTATCTTGAGGCGACGAGTTACTATCTTGAGGCCACGAGTTAGTCTATCTTGAGGCCACGAGTTAGTCTATCTTGAGGCCACGAGTTACTATCTTGAGGCCACAAGATAGTTATAATTTTTTTCCCCCACAAAGTGGGACTAGGGGGGCTCCGAACAAATGTTTTATAATAAAAAAAAAAAATTTAAAAAAAAAATCTCGTCTGATCTCGGAGGCTAGGCAGGGTCGGGCCTGGTTGGTGCTTGGATGGGGGACTGCCTGGAATACCAGGTGCTGTCAGCTTTTTTGTTTTTGAAAAAAAAAAAAAAAAAATCTCGTCTGATCTCGGAAGCTAAGCAGGGTCGGGCCTGGTTAGTACTTGGATGGGATGTACATAACATTCTTGAAAAAATCTAATAAACATATATTTAAAAAAAAAAAAAAAAATTTACGATGTTGACAAAGCCTTTTGTTTTCATTAGTCACTTGGAATAGCATGATGCCGCATCTGTTAGATGGTATGGCGTTGACTAGATGGGAATGCAGCCCTTCCAAAGAATTGCTGCCATGCCGGCATCTGTACCTCTACAGCTGCACACCGTTCAGCACCACCGTCCTCACTGCCACGTACAGTGGAACACCAGGGGGGTCCTGCAACACACAAAACAGTACGAGGTTCATGATTACTCTGGCCCATCCAGTTTTGTCTAAATGTGTCTATACATGGCCATACTTGTATCTGTCTTGACCCATTCACAAATAAACTCGCCTGCATGCATCCGAGGTGCTTGCTTGCCGTTGCCCAATGTGCATCAACGGCGTCTGAGGATTTGAACAAGGGGATCCCGTCGATGTCAAGGCCTGCTGGTCCCTTGAACTCATCAAGGATGGAGTCCACAGTCGCAGCGGTCTCCTGTAACACACAGGTGGGAAAGGTATAATTAGAAATGTTATTCATATAACAGCTTTATTACACATGATGCGTTTCTATTACAAACTTATTACAAATAGTTACATCAACACCCCTCGTTATGCGCCTGACATAGCTCTTGATCTGAGACGGCTTGAGGAAGGCGAGCATCATCTGTTGGTCAGTGTGGTTGCCGTACAGTTCCTCGTTGCCCTTCCGCACTGCCTGGACCAAGAGCATCATGTCCCCCTTATTGTAGGCCAACACCGCCCCTGCCATGGCACTCATGAATACCCCGTACTTGGCGTGGCTCTGTTTGATGACCACAGCATCCCAGCGGTGCAGCCAGTGGCGGATGTCCAGACGGACCACAGCACCCCTCTGCACCCAGTCACTGAAGAGGGTCTCAAGGAACGATGAGCCACTGTCACTGAAATGACACAGAAAAAATAGCATGCATCTACAAGTATCTATGCAATAGTGTTTCATTAAATAACTTGTCATGTGTGATTTGAATTATCTGAATTATTATTTGAAATATCATTACACTATGATGAAATATCATTATGCTACGATGGAATTAATTCAATTAAAATGTACCGGCAGCAGTTGTTGTCGGCATAAATCACTCTCGGGGCTGGAGCGTTCGCACGCTCGAACCGAGCCATGCGTGCATAGCAGCCCTCGGACTCAGCTGCCACCACCACCGTCGTCAAGAACTGACCCCACTCATTCAGGACGCTGGTGAGGTACTGCATCGTGCCCTGGCCGTCCCCGTAGATCTTCTTCAGGACCTGTCATAAAACAGACCAAATCAAAACATACACATTATTACATTACATTAATGTCACTAGTTAAGACACATCTGTATTTTTTTTTTTTTTACCATAACATGATGGCTGCATGCATACCTTTCTTGTGCCATCTATGCAGAGGATTTATCCAGTCATGCTGAGGATCTCGCTGCGGTACACTGGCATCTTCTCCATCTCCATGATGAGGTGTGTTCGCCTCAGCACCCGGGCAGATGGAAGAGGAGACTGGGGAATGGGAGGTGTGTACGTCCCTGCAGGTTTGGCGAAGGCGAGGATGCCCTTCTGCGAGGAGGATGAGGCTGCCGTCGACAAAGAGCCAGCTGTGTGGGCGTCGTAAAGCAGAGTCTGGTACAGGTCACGCCGCTCGATGTACCACTCGTCGTGGCCCTGTTTCAGAAGCCGCTGCACCTTGCTCATCGACACGGCGTTGAGGCGGTCGCTCAGCAGAGTCACCACTCCTCTGTCGATGGCGCGCTTCCCACACAGAATGGCGGGGAACATCCGTCTAACAGCAGGGGCGAGGCTCATCAGAACTTTTGGACTGTAGGCCAGCCAAATGTACTCAGGGCTTAAAGTATTCCGGCACCGTGCCGGATCTCCGGCATGCAGCCGTGAGGAAGAAAAAAAAAAAAAAATTCGGGAACTTGAATGCGGTTTAATATTTTCGAGTCAGTTGATTTCACCTACCAAGCATATGAGAGGAGTGCAGCTCTAACTAACGTTACAAGCCTAGCCTATCAGAAGCAGAGCAGGGCGGGTCCTGGCAACACAGTGTGATTGAGATCCATACGTCATGTTAGCGTCGTCGGTGAAAGCATGGAGCGCGTTCATGAAGCCTGGGGATGATGTCCTGGTCCTAGCTGCTACCCACGGCGTGATTACACAGACCGTTTTGTCGAGTATCCTTACAAGAACCATTCATTATTAACCTTAAATGAGTTAAATAAAATCTTAAATGGAAGTGAAGAGTAGTGAGAGAAGGAGACGCGTGAGATCCTGTCAGCAGTGGCAGATCTTAAAGTGATAGTAGCCACTAATTCTCTATGTCAGTAAAGTTAACCACAGAACAAAGGGAACAGAGAAAACTACCAACTACTCTTTGACTAAAGAACGCTTGTAGCTTTAATAAGAATTAATCTAATTTAATTTATAATTTATGCAGTGCGGACTATTTTATAACCCTATTCAATTTCTGTATATTTCATACCTGTTAGACAGGAAAGGTACAGATAAATATGACATTTATTATGGGTTTAAGTGAGGATTGTTTTAAGTTCACTTTAATTAAAAGTTTTTGGAAGCCTAACAAATGTTTAAAATTTAGGGGGAAATAATTTTCATGGAGACATCAGTGATACTGGCCTTCATTAATAAAAAGATGCCATTATATACAGCCATAATACTTGAAAATAAATGGTTCCATTTAAAGATAAGTCCATCTGTGAACCACCCCAGATGATCAGATGAGGGCTTAAATACATTTTAGAGACCCTGCAGCCCTCGTAAAAGTAGTAAGCAAAAACAGCCCATTCATTCATCACTTTGTTGTTAGCATGCAAATCGCGGTTGACATGTTTACACTTCTAAAGCATATTTACACATCGAATTGCAACTCCACATTGTTGTAACACCATCTCCATAGTCTTAAGAAGTGGGCTAGAGTGTTCGATCACGTTTTTAATGTATTTACAGAGATCGTCAGGTCATTACAGTGGCGATTGGTACTTCATTCATTTTCAATGCATTCATGCCAATCGCAGTTGGCATGTTTACACTTCTAAAGCATACTTACACGTCGAATTTCAACCCCAAACTGTTGTAACACCATATCCATGGTTAAGAAGTGAGCTAGAGTGTCCGATCACGATTTAAAAGTATTTCCAAAGATCGTCAGATCATTACACTGGCGATTGGTAGAAGTTAGCTCAATCATTCATTTCAATGCATTTAGCTTGATGTCTGCAATTGGTGTCTGAAAATGAGTGTCAGTACGGCACTAACTAGATTATCATGTCAAACCTCAGGCAAATTCAGGCAAATTATCCAAAAATACATAGAATTTCAGTCATTACTTATCAAATAATTACACCAAACTTACCTGAGAATAAAAATATTAGTCTGTCAAATCTGTCAAACGGCCGACTGCATTAACAAAAGATGGCCGCCAGAATTTTTCTAACACAGTCTCGAATGACGATTCCACAACAGAGGTCTCTGATTGGCTGATCGCTGCTCAGCTCTCCTCAACAGGGCTCAATGATTGGCTTGTCGTTCCTCAACTTTGCACAACAGGGCTCAACCATTGGTCCGTTGAGCAGGCTTTAGGGACTTGGGAGAGAATTCGCCTGGGAATACCAGGTGCTGTAAGCTTTTTTTGTTTTAAAACTTCCCTGAGCTTCTTCAAAAAGCCTGAAAAAGTCTCTGAGATTCTTCAGAAAGCCTGAAAGAGTCTCTGAGTTTTTTTTCAAAAATTCTTCTTAGTTTACTTCACTAATGGTGTAACCTTTTAAATAGCCCGATTTTGGCAGCAGTTTTCGCTTACGGCCATACCACCTTGGAACCGCCCGATCTCGTCTGATCTCGGAAGCTAAGCAGGGTCGGGCCTGGTTAGTACTTGGATGGGAGACCGCCTGGGAATACCAGGTGCTGTAAGCTTTTTTGTTTAAAAAAAAAAAAAAAAAAAAGAGTCCCTGAGCTTCTTCAAAACGCCTGAAAAAGTCTATGAGATTCTTCAGAAAGCCTGAAAGAGTCTCTGAATTGTTTTCAAAAATTCTTCTTAGTTTACTTCACTAATGGTCTAACCTTTTAAATAGTCCGATTTTGGCAGCAGTTTTCGCTTACGGCCATACCACCTTGGAACCGCCAGATCTCGTCTGATCTCGGAAGCTAAGCAGGGTCGGGCCTGGTTAGTACTTGGATGGGAGACCGCCTGGGAATACCAGGTGCTGTAAGCTTTTTTGTTTAAAAAAAAAAAAAAAAAAAAGAGTCCCTGAGCTTCTTCAAAACGCCTGAAAAAGTCTCTGAGATTCTTCAGAAAGCCTGAAAGAGTCTCTGAATTGTTTTCAAAAATTCTTCTTAGTTTACTTCACTAATGGTCTAACCTTTTAAATAGCCCGATTTGGCAGCAGTTTTCGCTTACGGCCATACCACCTTGGAACCGCCCGATCTCGTCTGATCTCGGAAGCTAAGCAGGGTCGGGCCTGGTTAGTACTTGGATGGGAGACCGCCTGGGAATACCAGGTGCTGGAAGCTTTTTTGTTTAAAAAAAAATTCTTCTTAGTTTACTTCACTAATGGTCTAACCTTTAAATAGCCCGATTTTGGCAGCAGTTTTCGCTTACGGCCATACCCGATCTCGTCTGATCTCGGAAGCTAAGCAGGGGCGGGCCTGGTTAGTACTTGGATGGGAGACCGCCTGGGATCACCAGGTGCTGTAAGCTTTTTTGTTTTAAAAAAAATTCTTCTTAGTTTACTTCACTAATGGTCTAACCTTTTAAATAGCCCGATTTTGGCAGCAGTTTTCGCTTACGGCCATACCACCTTGGATGCAGGGAGCGTGTGCAAGTCTGAGCTGCTTCTCAAAGTGTTCGAGCTGTTTGGAGAGAAGTTTTGTAGGAAGAATCCTACTTTTTGTTTTCCTTTTTTATCCCACAGCAGCAGCTGCTGTTTGTGGAGGAAAGTTTTTTGTTTGGTTGGTTTAATTGAACGGAGCACATGGAAGCAAACAATGGAGTACTACACGCAGGGCTAGCTGCTACAAAGAACAACGGAAATCGTGCTATGATGGAGGAAAAGCTGTTTGAAAAGAGCCTAACAGTGAGTGTGGAAATTGTTGGGGAGGAGAAAATCACAATGATGGAATTACTCAGAGGAATCAATGAAGTTTGTGGAGCTGTAAATGGATGTCGGTTTAAAGGAGATAAGAAGTACGAGATCACGATGAATCACATCAAAGGAAAAGAAAGGTTGATTGATGGTTTTAAAATCAGGAACTGTAAAATTTTGGCCAGAGACTTGAGCAATGATGAGCTTGTTGTTTCGTTCATGAATCTTCCGGTGTACATTACGGATGAGGACATTCACGGAAAGCTAAATGGATGGGGAGTCAAAGCAACAACTCCAATCAAGAGGAGGAAATGGCCAGGAACTGAAATCGCAGATGGAACACGCTTCTGCAAAGTTAAGTTCTCTGATACTGTTCAATCACTGCCATACTCAACCAAGTTTGAAACGCTGGAGGGTGCTGAGTATTTCAGAGTAATTCACAATAGGCAAGTGAAAGTGTGTCGTCTTTGCATCCAGCCTGGACATGTTTTGAGAGACTGTCCTGAGTTTACTTGCTATAAGTGTGATAAGCAAGGACACTATGCCAGGGAATGCAATGAACTAGGTGAGATGCAGTACGGTGATGTTATGGAGGTTACAGACTTGCCCAGTAGGGCAAATGAGAACGGAAACAGACCCAGGCAAGAGGACGCAATGGGAGACACCTTGGATGAATTTGAAAACCAGCAGTCGCATCAAGGACTGAAGGATCGCACAGATCAAGCAGAGGGTGGCACTCCCAGCAGCCAGAGAGCGGGACCAGCGGTAGTCCAGTGCTTAATGGACAACAAAGAAAAGAGCGGGCATGTGAGTGAAACAACTATTGTCAGTGAGACCCCACAATCTCTAGCTTTTGCTAAGATTGACTTTAAACATGCTGGAACTAAAAAAGATTATGATGTTTATGATGATGATGATGATAATGTTGATGAGGAGGAGGACTGTGATGGTGATGATGATGATGATGAGGATGATGATGGTGGTGATGGCAGTGATATGAATGATGACGATGATGAGTATGATGAGCATGATTTGTATGAGGATTTGACTGCTGAAAATATGCAACTCCTTAGGGTAAAAAAAAGACTACTAAGTGACAAGAGAGAAAAGGGAGACCTAAAGAAAAAGAAGTGAGGTTCATCTTTCTTCTTTTAAACCAACTGTTGCCATGATTAAAGTTGCATCCTTAAATGCTAATGGTCTAGGCAACATGTGTAAATTTGAAAAGATCCTAAAATCTGTGAAAGCTGACATATATTGCTTTCAAGAAACAAACTGGGACAACAATAAAATGAGAGAGGTGAGGAAAAAGTGGCCTCATCATGTTTTTGTGAGTCATGGCAGTAGTAGGTCTTGTGGAGTTGCTTGTCTGTTCAAAACCAATGCTGTAGAAAATGTTAAGGAGATGTATGCTGATAGTGAGGGAAGAGTTTTAGTTATAGATTTTGAGTATCAAAGTTGTGTTTTCAAATTGATTAATGTTTACGCACCAAATAATGAAAAAGATCGGTGCAAGCTTTTTAAGCAGTAAAGAACGCTATGTACGGATAACTGCATTTGTGTGGGTGACTTTAATGTTTGGTATAGCAGAATGGATGCTGCAAATAATATGAGTTATAAAAGAGACGGATCAAGGAATGATTTAAAACTCTTAATGAATGGAGAAAACATGGTAGATTTATGGAGATTAGAAAACCCTGATAAAAGAGAATACTCTAGGAGACAAGTTGTGCTTAATAGTTTAAAACAAAGCAGAATTGATCTTTGCCTGGTAAAGCAGGATATGGTTCAGTATTTTAAAAATCTAGCTTATAAGTTTATAGCATATAGTGACCATGCCGCTCTTGAATTTCAAGTGGGTAAATCAATGCAGCAGAAAGGTGGGGGGTTTTGGTGTTTGAATGCAAGCTTGTTAAATGATAAAAACTATAGGGTTAAAATTTATGATTGCATAAAATCTGAATGGACAAAGCAATTAGATTCTGAAAATGTGTGTGAAAGATGGGAAGTTTTAAAACAGAAAATGAAGGTCCTGAGCATTAAGTATGCAAAGGAAAAGAATGCTAAAGAGAGGAGGGATTACAGAGATATGCAAAATAGGTTTTCTTTTGAGATTGGAACAAATAAACAGTAATCCAAATTATGATTTGACAAACTTTTTAAAAATTAAATCAGATTTGAAGAAATATGAAGTTAAAAAATGTAAAGGAGCCATTATAAGAAGTAGGGTGAAGTATGCCTTGGAAGGTGAGAAATGCACATCCTTCTTTTCAAACATGGAGAAGCAAAATCAGAGCAGGAATTGTATAACTGAATTAGAAGATGAAAAAGGGAAAAAGGTGAGTGATCTGGTGGGGATCTTAGATACTGTTGAGACTTTTTATAGGACCCTCTTTAAGAAAGAAGGGGTACATATGGAGAGTATGGAAAAAGTGTTGGGAACAGTCAGCGCCAGATTATCCGATATAGATAGGACTTTGTGTGATAGTGATATATCTGTGGTAGAAATCAACGAGGCAATTTCTAGTCTGAACACGAATAAGAGCCCAGGCCTAAATGGCTTAACTGGAGAGTTCTATAAAGCATTTAAAGATGTTCTTGCACCAATATTATTAGAGCTATATCAGTATATGGAAAAAAAGCAGGTAATGCCAAAGACAATGGCGGCTGGGGTTTTAAGTATTCTCTTTAAAAATAAAGGGAGTAGATTACGATTAGAAAACTATAGACCAATCAGCCTCTTGAATACTGACTATAAAATATTGGCGAAAATCCTAGCAAATAGGCTAAAAAAAGTAATTGGGAGTATTGTTGCCCCAACGCAGGCCTACAGTATACCGGGCAGAGATATTGCAGATATTATAAGTACAATCAGAGATGTGGTAGCGTATATGTAGGAAGAAGGAGGTATTTTGTTAAGTGTGGATTTAAACAAGGCTTTTGACAGGGTGGAGCACCAATTTTTAGAGAAGACTTTGGAAACATTTGGTTTTGGTGACAAATTTAGATCATGGATAAGGTTGTTGTATATTAGTGCACATAGTGTGGTAAAGTGTAATGGGGTGTTAACGGATGATGTTTAGCATTGAGAGATCGATAAGGCAGGGTTGCCCTTTGTCTGCCCTGCTATATAGTATAACTGTTGAGCCACTGGCAGCCTTAATAAAAGCAGATAAAGATTTAAAACCTATACATTTTGCAGGTGATGGTGTCAGTCTGGTTCATCAATATGCAGATGATACTACGTTTACCGTGAAGGACATAGACAGCATAAATAGGATAGTGGAGCACTTTAAAATATATGGTAGGGCAGCAGGGGCAAAGATTAATGTTGAGAAGTCTGAAATTATGTCTTTTGGAGAAGCTAAAATATCTGACTGTGATATTCCTTTTAAAAATGTTAAAGATTATATCAGGGTACTGGGAGTGAATATCGGTGTCGAGGATATTAAAGCAAGGGATATAACTTGGTCTGTAATTTTACAAAAAATAAGGCGAACTGTGAATTACTGGAAATTAAGAGGTCTTACATTGAAAGGGAAAGTGACTGTTATCAATGTATTGTTAATATCAATATTTGTTCATACTTTGAGTGTACTAGACATGCCAGAATGGGTTTTAAAAGAGGCAAATTCGATTATAGTAGATTTCTTGTGGAATGGGAAAAATGTGAGAATTTCAAAAAAGGTTCTGATTGCAGATAAAAAGGATGGAGGTTTAAATTTGGTGGACTTGAATGTAAGGAGGGAGGCGCTAAGACTTAAAATTGTTAAGAAGTATTTATACAATAAAGAAACATATGGTTGGAAACATTGCATGAGGGATTGTTTAGAGAAGATTGGGGCTTGTAGTCAAAGCAATCTGTTTATGTGTTTAAGGGAGTCTATGATAAAAGATGTGCCACAATTCTATAAAGAAGTCTTTCAAGCTTGGGCTAAGTTTCTGCCCCAAGTGTGTTATAAGTGTGATACTCTAAAATTAGTGCTAAATCAACCGGTGTTTTTGAACCCTAAGATAACAGATAAGGGACAGATGTTGGAAAACAAAAATTTTATGAAGGTTGGGCTATATCAGATAAAAGACTATGTGTATGAAGTGGTTCCAGGTTTTCTGCCTTCTCATGCAATATTGGATATTGTAATGGAAGGGAATGAAAATATGTGGAAAGGTACAGTTATTAATGCTTTTGAAAAAATCAAGAGAAGTATTCCAAAATCTTGGATTACCCTAATAGACAAACATGAGGTTAAAACAAAGGAGTATAAGTTTCCTGAAATGTATATTGAGCAGAATGATTGTAAAGTAGAGTTGGCAAAGATGCCTTTAAAAGGGTTGTATGGGATTATGCTGAAAAAAGAAGTTAAAAGGCCTACAGCTGAAATGTATTGGAGAAAGATTTATCCAGAGATAAAGTCAGAGATGTTGTGGAAGAATTTACATATTAGATATAATTCAATAGAATGTGAGCAGAATGATTTCATGCTCCGGCATAATAGAGTGTATACAAAAGAGGTCCTGCATCAGATTGACAAAAGTATTGTGAGAGAATGTGATGTATGTGGTGGGGAGGTTGAAACTTTGATGCATTTATATGTAGAATGTCAAGGGCTTGAAGAGTACCATGAGATGTTAAAGCAACTTGTGAGGAAAAATTGGGAGAAAATACATTTTGTGGACGAGGGGTGGAGTACGCTTTTTCTGTTTGGAATGGTAAAGGAAAAGAATGTAAAAGGAAACTTGTATCTCTTAAATATGGTACTAAGCTATGCAAGGTATGCTGTAAGGCTGAGGAGGAATGTAGCATATTTTGATAAAAGAAAGGAAAATGTGTGGTGTGTTTTCAAAGCCTTGTTAAAGCAGCACATAAGAATGATTTATACTTATATGGATACTGATTTCTCTGTTCTTTTTGTTAATGGAAGCAAATTTATTTCTGTAACAGCACTAAATGAACTTATATTTAATTTTTGAAAATGTTCAAATAGAAGACTGCTGAAAATGTAATGTTGAAATTTATGATGTATTTACTGTAAAATTTTTGTAATACTTTTATAATAAAAAAAAAAAAAAAAAAAAAAAGAACCGCCCGATCTCATCTGATCTCGGAAGCTAAGCAGGGTCGGGCCTGGTTAGTACTTGGATGGGAGACCGCCTGGGAATACCAGGTGCTGTAAGCTTTTTTGTTTAAAAAAAAAAAAAAAGAGTCCCTGAGCTTCTTAAAAACGCCTGAAAAAGTCTCTGAGATTCTTCAGAAAGCCTGAAAGAGTCTCTGAATTTTTTTCAAAAATTCTTCTTAGTTTACTTCACTAATGGTCTAACCTTTTAAATAGCCCGATTTTGGCGGGAGTTTTCGCTTACGGCCATACCACCTTGGAACCGCCCGATCTCGTCTGATCTCGGAAGCTAAGCAGGGTCGGGCCTGGTTAGTACTTGGATGGGAGACCGCCTGGGAATGGCTCATGACCCCCCCAAGTACATATTGCTCGACCCTGGGATAGATCGAAAATGATCAAAACATTTAAAAATGATCAAATGATGATGTTTTTACAGAAATTGTCATGTACAATGCCTAGTTTATTGAAATCCACTAGTCTGCTGAATGTTTTGTTTATTATTTTCATAGTTTGAGTTGATGAGATTCATATACAGTCAAGTGGAAAAGTGTGCAATTGTTACATATTTGGGCTGAATTAAGAAAAGGTGTAATGTATCAGTGCACTCTCACTTTGTATGGAAGACATCAGAGCCGTTCACAGAGCTCATTGTTGTGACCACCCAGGGGGTACAGCCAGCGCACAGTGGGGTGTATTCACACCTCTGGTAGTGGCGGAGAAGAAACGAGGACTTCTAATTGCTTTGATGTGTTTTTTTTACACTATCCCACCCCTTCTGAAACCCAAGCATACAGAGACTTCAAAATACTTGAAATACTTTTACAACTTTTATTTTTCACCCAGAATGTGTTTCATCTAAAGGCAATGCATGAAAACACAAGTAAACAAGATCTGTTTGGTTTAAAGCTCGCTCACCACGACAAGGTACAGATCCACGAGCGAGAACACAAAACAAGACGAGAGACAAACATGTACTACCATTTTCAAACATTTAGTTAAACATGGAGCTGACAGACATACAAACAAACAAACAAACAAACATCACAAGGATAAATAAATAACACACATAAATAACATTAATAATAATAATCAAAAACACTTAATTAAAAACACAAAATTGTACTTAAGATAGAAATTAACAATTGTTTTGTACAGGCCAAAGCCCAATAAAGAACAGGATTATCCAAAGACTCAGGTCACCAATCAACAAATAAAGGCTCAAGCCATTCATGTCTGTTACATTTTTTGTGTGTTTTCTTTGGCAAACTTTTGTTAAACATGAAGCAGACAAAGACATACAAACATCACAAAGACATGAAGGTGACAAAGACAAATAAACAACACGCATGACAAAAACACAGATTATCTGAACATGAACAACCACTAAAGGGTATGTAAACTGATTGTGTTAGATTGGAACTGATTGAGGTTAGATTGGCCTTGATATTGAACATAGGCCAGAACATGTTTGTATAAAAAAAGATACTACAAAGTGCATTTTAACAGCAACATAAATAATAATAAAAAACAAACACAGAACATTCTTAAGTAAAACCGTAAAGTGCATTTTTTTTAACTTTTGAACTATATAAATAAATAGATTGTACTTGCTGAAGCACTTTGAAACACAAACAAACAAACAAACAAACAAACAAACAAACACAAACAAGCCTCTTTCTCTCTCCTACAGATGGCACAGGAGAAGTGGCATCACACAGGTAAGTTATTTACAGTTATTTACACAGTTCTCCTCTTTTCCAACTCCGCATCCACCACACTTTTAAAGTGTTCAAAGCTGTCGTACACCACATTGTCAAACCCAGAGGTGGTGGATTTCCTAGTGGATGGACAGTAGGAAAATATCTTCTGGGTGCTTCCAGCCACTTTGTCCTTGGAAGGTGTGTACCTCTTCCGATGTCCACCACAATTAGGCACGTGGCAAGCCCCACATGGCCGCGAGGACTTGTTTGGCATGAATGCCTTGACTGTTGGTGCAGGAGGTACAAAGCTCTGGCTGCACAATAGCCCACGAAACAGGATGGAGGGAGCCTGTGGCTGTGCGGGGAGAACCAGCAGTATGGGTGCTGCCGACACAGGGTGTGGTCCATAGGTGGGCGCAGCAGGCTTTGGCTGGAGATGGGTGGACGCAGCAGGCTTTGGCCGAGTGGAGGACGACGACACCGTGGGCTGAACGGGCCGGTTCACAGGAGGCACAGGCTCTGGCTCTTCAACAAATAATCTGGAAATATAAAATACACATGTAATGAGCATTGATATGACGTGTGTGCTATTTGCTTTCCACAGCCAACAGGTGAAACAAAGTGCTTATGACAACTTACCTCCGCTTCTCACCACGCCTTTTTCCAGCCTCGTGATGAACGTGCTGGTACTGGACCTGAGGCCGGTCTGGCGGTGGGAGGGATGTTGGCAGCGCAGGAGCTTCCGGGAATGGTGCGTCCGACAGCACTTTCAGGTGAGGCGTCACCTTCGGCAGTACCGTCGCCCTGTAGTTGGCCTTTTTCTCCTCCCTGGCAGTGAAGGTCGAGATGGACTTGGCGTTCAAGTTGGGCAGTGGAATGGCGAGACCGCCGAGGATGGGGTCGTCTCGGACTCGGTCTGCAATCCTCTTATACTGTCCCTTCAAAGAAGCCGTGACCTTGCTGGGGGAGGAGAGCTGATTGGCCGGCGCTCGGTTCTTCAGCATCTTGAGGAGGAGGTAGAGCAGGCGACTGTCCTCGGTCACCTGTGCCGCCTGAGCGTACCTCATGCAGCCAAACTTGGTCTTCTGGGCTGCTCTGGTCTCGGGAGAGTCCGCCCCAAGGCACCGACCGAACAAGGTGTAGCCCCACCTCGACTCGTACCGCTTGACGAAGCGGGCAGCGGTCTTGTCGTGGTCGTGGAGAGAGCTGGCGGCCGCGGCAATCTTCCGCCTGAGGTCAGCCGGCACTAGGTGGTGGTCGCTGTTGTCGGCCAGTTCTAGGAGGAGCAAGGCCAGTGCCTCCACTTCCTCTATACCTGGCAGATGCAGATGGCGATGGCTCATCAGCACGTCTTGCAGGGCAGGACTGTCCTCCTCTTCCGCCTGTTCTGCCTGGGTGAGGACGACGTGCTTCCCACAGACTCTGTCTATCGGGTCCTCCTCTGTATCAGAAGACATGCCGAGACCCTCGTCCGCTGTCTCGTCATCTCCCTGCTCAGCCGACTCCTCCTCCTCCTCACGCGACTGCTATTCCTCAACTGCAAATATGTAATTGTACTAATCACAAACGTGTCTACACAACAATAAAAAAATTTGGCACCAGGTTTGTCATTATTGTTTAAGTGTGTGATCAAGTACTGTACCTTTCTGCACGTAGTAGTCCCTGGCAGTGAAGCTGGTGGACTGGCACATGGCGTACTCAACACCAAGGAGCTCCTCCTCGTCGGGGTGCTCGTACGCTTCCGGGACCGGCATCGGTGCAGCAAAGTTGGGCTCCAGGATGTGCTCCTTGCCGAAGAGAACCTCGGCCTGCTGGTTGACGCGCTGGATCTGCCGCGCGTCCAAGCACGACGTCTGCCAGCCATGACCACCAGCGACACGGAGCGATGCCATGCGTGGTTCCACTGCACGGCAAAGGACACCAAGTATACCTGAAACACATTTCCATTTTGACTGTTATTGTGTATTGTGTGCTGTGAAATAAAATGCATCACTGAAACTATCATTGACACTTTTCTTTTAAAATTATACTGTACTAGTGCAAAATGCCTGTGCAAAATTTTTTGTGTGTGTGTTTTAGTAGGTTTGGTGTGTTTGAGTGCTCATTGTTACAATTACACAGCAAAAGTTTAGTGACATATTTGTGCATGGTAGAAGCGCGCATGACACAGTATTATATTAGCATTTACTACAGATACAAATGATGGCCGTGAAAGAGACTTAGCATAGGCTACTATTAAACAGTGTATGTCAGAATGTTTATTTTTAAACCACAACCTTCTGAGTGCTTCTTTTACCGATATATTTAACAATATCTTTTGCATTTCTCATCCAAACAACGTCAAACAACGTCAAACTTACTCGTGCCCGTAGCAAGACACCTGTCAAGTTTGGTTAACAGTGGATAACAGACAGACACACAAACAGACAGACAGACGATTCTGTAATTTATAGATAGATAGATGATGTGCTATATGAACATGTGTCTGCAATAAAGCTTTATATATATTATGTTTTAATCACTCACTTGGAATGGCATAATCCCACATCGCTGTGAAGGGACGGCGTTGAACAGGTGGGCGTGCAACCCCTCCAGAGAGTTGCTGCCTCGCCGGCACTTGTGCTTGTTCAGTCGGACGCCGTTCATCACCACCACCTTCACAGACACATACAGCGGTATGCCAGGGGGATCCTGTAACACACAACATATTGCAAGGTCCTTATTTATTCTGGTGTCCTTTTGAAATGTTGCCATATACAAGTTTGAATGGTTTTCACACACGATGACATCAAAGACATTAACCCACCTGCATGCAACTGAGGTGCTTGCTCGCAACTGCCCAGTGAGCGTCGACTGCCTCTGGCGACTTGAACAGGTGAATGCCATCGATGTCAAGGCCGGCTGGTCCCCGGAATCAGCAAGGATGGACCTATCCCCAAAGCAGTCTCCTGTAACACATAGGATATATTCTCAGCGTCCAGTGTTTAATCACATTAAACACATTCACACATTTAACACATACATTTATTTTCAATGCTTAGTCCAGTACAGTTAAATATATATTTGAATATGAAAGCCACACTTACCACAACCCCACGGGTAATACGCCTTACATACGACCTAATCTGATGAGGCTTGAGGAAGGCCATCATCTCCTCATCAGAGTACCTGCCGTAGAGCTCTGAGTTACCGTTCCTGACCGCCTGGACCAGGAGCATCATGTCCGCCTTGTTGTAGGCGAGCACGGCACCCGCCATGGCACTCATGAAAGCCCCGTACTTGGCGTGGCTCTGCTTGATCACGACGGCGTCCCAGCGGTGCAGCCAGTGGCGGATGTCCAGCCTGATGACGGTACCCCTGTTCACCCAGTCACCAAACAGATTCTCCAAGAACGACGAACCGCTGTCACTGAAAATGATATCATGACATTTTGTGTAGGTGTGTTACATGTTGGATAATCCATTTCATCATAGGTTTCAACTGCTATTGAACTCACCGACAGCAGTTGTTGTCCGCGTACACCACCTTCGGGGCAGGAGCGTTGGCACGGCGAAAGCGGGCGACCAGACCTCTGGCCATGCGTGCGTAGCACCCCTCGGACTCGGACGCCACCACCACTGTGGTCAAGAACTGACCCCACTCATTCAGCACGCTGGTGACGTACTGCATGGTGCCCTGGCCGTCGCCGTAGATCTTCTTCAGAATCTATAAAAACAAAGCAGAACATTCATTGCGTGGTGTTTATCAACAGTCAGTCTGTTCCATATGATCACAAGTACTTTATGCCGTACATACCTTCCTCGTGCCGTCGATGCACAAGATTTCCCCAGTCGTACTGAGGATTTGGTCCCTGTACACGGGCATCTTCTCCATCTCCAGGTTCAGGTGTGCACGCCTCAGGACCCGAGCAGACGGAAGGGGAGATGGGGCGATGGGAGGGGTGTAAGTGCCGGCTGCTCTGGCAAACGACAGGATGCCTCGCTGAGTTGAAGACGATCCAGCCGCCGACGTGTGGGCATCGTACAGGAGAGTCTGGTACAGGTCCCGACGCTCCACGTACCACTCGTCATGGCCCTGCTGCAGCAGCCTCTGCACCTTGCTCATCGAGACAGCGTTGAGTCGGTCGCTCATCAGGGTGACCACACTCCTGTCCACAGCACGCTTGCCGCAGATTATGGCAGGGAACATGCTTCTGACGGCCGGGGCGAGGTTCATCAGAATTTTCGGACTGTACGCCAGCCAGGTGTACTGCTGCTGGGCACGGTGGGCGCCGTCCTCCTCGTCGTCGTAGTCGTTGCTGTCGTCCGCGTGCGCCTGGCTCGGCTCCCCCCTTAGCTTGAGACAGTGTTTGCACATCAACCTCTCGGTCAGCAGGGTGTAATGAAAGTTCATGCTGCACACTTGCCTGGCGTAGCTGCCGTACCCTCTCTTCTCCAGGTAGTACTCTGGCGGTGCGGGGCAGTTGGTGTTGGGGCAGCGGATCAATGCCTTCATCACGCCGACCGGGCGCCAGAAGAAGGCAGGGGTGGTGAAGAAGGAGAGCATGTTGGGCACAGCTCCCTTTACGGCCATAGGAGGTGGGGGCGGGTGGAACTCCATCTTCTCCTTAAAAAGCTTCCTCTCGGCCATCTCTCCCCTGACATTTTTGTACTTGGACGCCCTCTCAAACAGCCCGTAGGTCTCGTTGGTCTTCAGCCACTTAATGTTCGCGGGGGCTATACCAAGGGCTTGGACGGATTCAGGCGGCTGCTCCCAGAACTTCTGCCAGCCCTCCAGCACGACGCCACCGGGTTCCGAGGTCTCTCGGAGGAATGAGGGTCCGGGCCTGTCGTCTTGGCACACAGAGCTGGTGAGGTCTCCCCAGGTGGTCAGCTGCGTGCTGACCGACACCTCGGACCTGTCCAGGACACTCTCTGAAGAGGAGAACACCACAAAAATGTATCAACTGCAAAGTTACTACAAAGTCATTTCATGTTCATTTCAGCATAATACTACTATACCTGCAGAAGCCAACAACTCTGCATCGCTGGTGTAGTTGGGGTTCTGCTGAGAGAGGTCGAGAACGGTCGGAGGAGCCCGATCTTTGTTCGATTGCGCTTTCTGCAGAAAGTAAAACACAACCATAGAATAATCTCATAAAATAATACTTTTACTAATACTGGTTACTGCTTAACATCAATTACTCAGGTCGAAAAGGTAACTGAGTTTATCTTACCTTCAACCTCCTGTCAAGGTGCCATGTGACAGGAGGGAACTCTCTGGCGTACTCGAGCAGTTGCTCCTTCTGCCACTTCAGCAGCTTGTTCTGCTCTCCCTGCTGGCAGTACTGGAACAGCAACCACACCAGCCAGCCGACATCGTTTTCTAGAAGCCACCTGAAGGTCTGACCGGTGTACTTCCCGAACGCGATGACCAGCTGACCTTTCCACAGCTCACCCCCGGACCTCTTGGCAGCCGCCTCTGCTGTCTTGGGATCCAGCCATGTAGGGTCAACAACGGTGCTGGGGGTCTCTGCCACAGACCTTGCTGCCTCTGTACACTGCAGCCTGGCCTCTCCTTGCCGGTACAAAGCGATGTTGGGGTACTGGTGTTGCTGTTGATGGCTGACCAGCAATGATTTGGTGGTCAAGCTCTTCCTGCAGACATCACAGTCAAAGGTCTCCCTGGTGACGGCATGGATCTTCACATGCCTCGTCAGGTTGGACTTTTCAGTGAAAGTCTTGTCGCACACGCTGCACCGATGTATAGGCTTCTCCATGTTTCATCTGGTACAGTAAAACATGAATAAATTAGTAAAACTAAAAGCAGATGAGGGCTTAAATACATTTTAAGTATACATAAAATGTATATATATTTATATATTTATTTGTACATATTTATGTATACATATAACGTTACATACATAAATACATTTTTAGAGACCCTGCAGCCCTCGTAAAAGTAGTAACCAAAAACAGCCCATTCATTCATCACTCTGTTTTTAGCATGCAAATCGCGGTTGACATGTTTACACTTCTAAAGCATGTTTACACATCGAATTTCAACTCCACGCTGTTATAACACCATCTCTATGGTCTTAAGAAGTGAGCTGGAGTGTCTGATCACGTTTTTGAATTATTTCCAGGGATCGTCAGGTCATTATATCGGCGATTGGTAGCTCATTCATTCATTTTCAATACATTTAGCATGCTAATCGCGGTTGATATTCTAACGCATCTAAAGCATATTTAAGCTTTACATTTCGAGTCCACACAGTAGTAGTACATTCTTCAAGGTGTCAACATGTAAAATCAATAGTCTGGTCGCATTTTAAACGCATTTCAGAGAGATCAAACCTAGCTATTTTAATGTAAACAAGCAAATTATCCAAAAATATATCGAGTTTCATTCAATAATTAGCACATAATTATACCAAACGTACCTGAGAGTAAAAATAAACAGTCCAATCGGTCATCAATAACTCCAACCACAAAATATTATAGAGATGGCCGCCAGTATTTTTGTAAAACAGCGCGCACAGCTAGATGACGGTTTCCGATCCTCGCTCAAAGATTGGTCTGTTGAGCGCTGAGCTCTGCTCAGCATTGCTCAACCATTGGCTGATTGCTGCTCAGCTCTGCTTAACCATTGGACGCCTGACGATCGCTTAGGTACTTGGAGGGGAATTTGCTTGGGAATACCAGGTGCTGTAAGCTTTTTTGTTAAAAAAAAAAAAAAAAAAAAAAAAAGAGTCCCTGAGCTTCTTCAAAACGCCTGAAAAAGTCTCTGAGATTCTTCAGAAAGCCTGAAAGAGTCTCTGAATTGTTTTCAAAAATTCTTCTTAGTTTACTTCACTAATGGTCTAACCTTTTAAATAGCCCGATTTTGGCAGCAGTTTTCGCTTACGGCCATACCACCTTGGAACCGCCCGATCTCGTCTGATCTCGGAAGCTAAGCAGGGTCGGGCCTGGTTAGTACTTGGATGGGAGACCGCCTGGGAATACCAGGTGCTGTAAGCTTTTTTGTTTTAAAAAAGAATTCTTCTTAGTTTACTATACTAATGTTCTAACCTTTTAAATAGCCCGATTTTGGCAGCAGTTTTCGCTTACGGCCATACCACCTTGGAACCGCCCGATCTCGTCTGATCTCGGAAGCTAAGCAGGGTCGGGCCTGGTTAGTATTTGGATGGGAGACCGCCTGGGAATACCAGGTGCTGTAAGCTTTTTTGTTTAAAAAAAAAAAAAAAAAAAAAGAGTCCTTGAGCTTCTTCAAAACGCCTGAAAAAGTCTCTGAGATTCTTCAGAAAGCCTGAAAGAGTCTCTGAATTGTTTTCAAAAATTCTTCTTAGTTTACTTCACTAATGGTCTAACCTTTTAAATAGCCCGATTTTGGCAGCAGTTTTCGCTTACGGCCATACCACCTTGGAACCGCCCGATCTCGTCTGATCTCGGAAGCTAAGCAGGGTCGGGCCTGGTTAGTACTTGGATGGGAGACCGCCTGGGAATACCAGGTGCTGTAAGCTTTTTTGTTTAAAAAAAAAAAAAAAAAGAGTCCCTGAGCTTCTTCAAAACGCCTGAAAAAGTCTCTGAGATTCTTCAGAAAGCCTGAAAGAGTCTCTGATTTTTTTCAAAAATTCTTCTTAGTTTACTATACTAATGGTTAGGGGTGTAACGAGATCTCGTGCCACGAGATCTCGCGAGACTAAAACATGACGAGATTTCTCGTCGAGTAAAAAGCTGTCTCGCGATCGCGATATCGCTATGACTGAGCGTGAGGGTGAGATTATCATAGAATATTCCACTGCTACACTCACATTCTCCTAAACTCTCGTTTTGCGGTTTTTATTTTAAAAAATCATTATGTAAAAGTCTGCTCTGCTCATCCAACTCGAGTTGTCGTTGCAATCAGTGCAGCACGAATCACAGTTCACTGATCGCGTGAGGCACTTGTAGAATGCACGCTCAGCACCGCTGCTATACACAGAGTACGCGTGATCACGATAGTGAAAGTAAAACACAAGCTCGCTGATGTGGATTGCGCACAAATTAGGCCGTATACATACAATAGTCCGTCTCCCGATACCCATCTCTGGACTGTTTATTTGCGGCTATGGTGTCAGTTTGCACTTCGAATATTGAGAGAGTACTGTAATGTCTTAAAGACAACAGACAAGAGGCTCCGTTTCTGAACTAATAATCGGAACGCAAGAAAACCGTGGAGACAAACAAACAGCCTCGGTTTCTCTCTCTACCCGGCCTTTCCCGAACTCACCGCATTAACCCTATAACTGCCGGTGCAAAATAAAACAGCAATTTCAAAACAATTATAAAGAGTCTGTGTGCTAACTTTGATTATGGTTGCACTTGCACTTATTGTTTGCACTTAATAAGACTTCTAGAGTTCAGTTAGGATGTCACACACAGCCTCAATCAGAAGTTCTGAAAGCTATTAAATGTACAGTAAGGTCTGAAGAGACTAATGTGAAATCATGCAGGAGAAAAGCCAGTCAATAAAAACCTTTTACAGTGCTTGTATATTGTTTTCTTTCAATGCATTTGATAATTCATACTCATAATACTACTGTTCTATAGGTCTGTGATAATGAGCATATTGCAATACTGCAACTCTATTTGGTATAAAAGCTTGTCTGTTGTGCTGAAAACAAAGCTGCATCATCAACTAAAAATTTGCTCAAAGATTGTAGGTCAGCCCCTTGAGAAGCTCTACGACTCAGCCTATCATAACAACTTGCTAAGGCTAGCCAGCATTATAACTTCTAACCCTATGCATATTCTGCATAAAGAATTTGAACTTTTACCATCAAAGAGGAGGTATAGGGTGCAGATTTAATAAAGTAAGGCTGAAACACTCTTTTGTGCACCAGGCTATCCTAGCGTTGAACAAAAACATTCAGTCAGAGATCAAGAGTATCGTGAAGGTGTTAGATGTATAAGTGTTATATTATTTTGAATGTATAATACGTGATGTGTAAGTGTATGTCGATGTAGCATGTACGTGGTATGTATGTTGTATTATTTTGAAGGTATAACATGTGATGTGTAAGTGTATGTCACTGTAGAATGTATGTTAGATGTTGTATACATCTGTACACTGTTATGCAAGAAAAATTTCAGACTCGTCTGACAATAAAGTATAAAGTAAGTAAGTAAGTAAGTAATGCATGTCATTTCAGGTCTACTTTATAAGATTATTAGTTAAACATTGCAAAATGCACCTGCATACTATTTTTCCAGTCATGAATTTTTTCATTGAGGATTTCTGAAAAATTGTGCAAAAATCTCGTCTCGTCTCGTTCTCGTGAACCCAATCTCGTGTCTCGTCTCGTTTCTAAAATAAGCGTCTCGTTACACCCCTACTAATGGTCTAACCTTTTAAATAGCCCGATTTTGGCAGCAGTTTTCGCTTACGGCCATACCACCTTGGAACCGCCCGATCTCGTCTGATCTCGGAAGCTAAGCAGGGTCGGGCCTGGTTAGTACTTGGATGGGAGACCGCCTGGGAATACCAGGTGCTGTAAGCTTTTTTGTTTAAAAAAAAAAAAAAAAAAAAAAAGAGTCCCTGAGCTTCTTCAAAACGCCTGAAAAAGTCTCTGAGATTCTTCAGAAAGCCTGAAAGAGTCTCTGAATTGTTTTCAAAAATTCTTCTTAGTTTACTTCACTAATGGTCTAACCTTTTAAATAGCCCGATTTTGGCAGCAGTTTTCGCTTACGGCCATACCACCTTGGAACCGCCCGATCTCGTCTGATCTCGGAAGCTAAGCAGGGTCGGGCCTGGTTAGTACTTGGATGGGAGACCGCCTGGGAATACCAGGTGCTGTAAGCTTTTTTGTTTAAAAAAAAAAAAAAAAAAAAAAAAGAGTCCCTGAGCTTCTTCAAAACGCCTGAAAAAGTCTCTGAGATTCTTCAGAAAGCCTGAAAGAGTCTCTGAATTGTTTTCAAAAATTCTTCTTAGTTTACTATACTAATGGTCTAACCTTTTAAATAGCCCGATTTTGGCAGCAGTTTTCGCTTACGGCCATACCACCTTGGAACCGCCCGATCTCGTCTGATCTCGGAAGCTAAGCAGGGTCGGGCCTGGTTAGTACTTGGATGGGAGACCGCCTGGGAATACCAGGTGCTGTAAGCTTTTTTGTTTTAAAAAAGAATTCTTCTTAGTTTACTATACTAATGGTCTAACCTTTTAAATAGCCCGATTTTGGCAGCAGTTTTCGCTTACGGCCATACCACCTTGGAACCGCCCGATCTCGTCTGATCTCGGAAGCTAAGCAGGGTCGGGCCTGGTTAGTACTTGGATGGGAGACCGCCTGGGAATACCAGGTGCTGTAAGCTTTTTTGTTTAAAAAAAAAAAAAAAAAAAAAAAAGAGTCCCTGAGCTTCTTCAAAACGCCTGAAAAAGTCTCTGAGATTCTTCAGAAAGCCTGAAAGAGTCTCTGAATTGTTTTCAAAAATTCTTCTTAGTTTACTTCACTAATGGTCTAACCTTTTAAATAGCCCGATTTTGGCAGCAGTTTTCGCTTACGGCCATACCACCTTGGAACCGCCCGATCTCGTCTGATCTCGGAAGCTAAGCAGGGTCGGGCCTGGTTAGTACTTGGATGGGAGACCGCCTGGGAATACCAGGTGCTGTAAGCTTTTTTGTTTAAAAAAAAAAAAAAAAGAGTCCCTGAGCTTCTTCAAAACGCCTGAAAAAGTCTCTGAGATTCTTCAGAAAGCCTGAAAGAGTCTCTGATTTTTTTTCAAAAATTCTTCTTAGTTTACTATACTAATGGTCTAACCTTTTAAATAGCCCGATTTTGGCAGCAGTTTTCGCTTACGGCCATACCACCTTGGAACCGCCCGATCTCGTCTGATCTCGGAAGCTAAGCAGGGTCGGGCCTGGTTAGTACTTGGATGGGAGACCGCCTGGGAATACCAGGTGCTGTAAGCTTTTTTGTTTTAAAAAGAATTCTTCTTAGTTTACTATACTAATGGTCTAACCTTTTAAATAGCCCGATTTTGGCAGCAGTTTTCGCTTACGGCCATACCACCTTGGAACCGCCCCTGAGCAACCAGGAAGTGAGTTGGCAGTAGTGGTGGGGAAGCTCACCAAACGTGTTTCTGTGTTTTTTTTCGTTTGTTTTATGTTAGAATCAGTGTTTTTTTGTTAGGTTTTTTGTTTTTTTTTGTTTAAGCTTAATCCTCCCAACAGCGTACGCTGTTTGGGAGGAATATTTTTTTCTGCGTGTGTTTTCTTTATGGATGGACAAACGTTAACGGACATTGCAATGGCTGGAGTACCACGAGGGCGAAACGACCACGGACCGGACAAACAACAAAGAGATGGACAAGAACGGGGGAAAGAAATGAGAAAGGAGAAAGCAAGAAGGATGTACAAAAAAGAAGCGACAATAACGGTGGATTTGAGAGATGACAAAGAGGTGAGAGCGATGGATATAATAAAAGCAGTGGCGGAGAAGATTGGAGAAGGAAAGATTTTGGCGGTGAGACCCAAACAAACAAACGAATATGAAGTCACACTTGAACAGGAGGAGGATACGGGACTCTTATTCGACGGACTGGACATTAAAGGAAAGACATTCGAGGTAAAGAGTCTTCAAAACAGGGATTATGTTGTCTCTTTTATGCACCTGCCGGCCTACATTGAGGATGTGGACATTTTTAATAAACTGGAACAATGGGGAGTAATACCAGTATCTGTGGTTAAAAGGAGGGTTTATCCAGGCACAAATATAGAGGACGGCACGCGCTTTTTAAAAGTAAGGTTCCCAAGGGAGGTAGCGTCACTACCATACAGCACAAGACTGGAAACAGCAGAAGGACCACAATATTTTAGAGTGATGCACAGTCATCAGGTGAAGACCTGTCGGTTGTGCATGAGCCCTGACCATGTGGTAAAAGACTGTCCAGATTTTAAGTGTTTTAAATGTGACGAGAAAGGCCACTTCGCAAGGAACTGCAACGCCGTTAAGTGCCCGGATTGCCGAGAGGTTCTTACGAAATGTGAATGCTGGACGGGGCGAGAGGAGGAAGAAGAGGAGCAGGTGAGCGGGCAGGTGCTAGAAAGAGACACAGAAAATGAGCAAGAAGAAGAAAACGGAGGAAACGAGACGAGTGAAAATTACAGAAAATAAAGAAAGTGAGGAATGGATGGACGATGGGAATAAACAGGGGGAACAAACACAACAAGATGATGAAAACTGGACACAAATGGACATGAATGTAAGCTGGGAAAGTGAAGTAGACAGAACAGAACAAAAGGACAAGGAACAGAATGAGGAAATGGACAAGGAAGCGGAAAATGAAGAAAATGACAATGTAGCTAAATCAAATAAAAGGAGAAGATCAATAAGGATAAAACCGAACACTGAAGGAGCGAGAAAAAGAGTGACTTTAAAAGGTGAGCAACAAAGTATGGATGGAGAAGAGCTGGTATAGGACTCTGAGGAGATAGAATGAGAAGATGGATTTTAGCAATGTCTTTTTAAGAACTTTTTTTTGTGTTATGATTTTAAGAATGGTTACTTTTAATGCTAGAGGTTTAATGGACATGAGGAAATTTGAAAAAGTGAAGGAAATGTGTAAAAGAGAAGATGTGATAATGTTACAAGAGACTAACTGGAAAGACTTGCATATAAGTGAAATAAGGAAAAAATGGAATGGAGAGATTTTATACAACAACGGTGATGATAGAATTGGAAGAGGAGTTGCAGTACTAATAAGAGAAAATAGAGATATAAAATGTAAAGTAGTATATAAAGATAAAGTGGGGAAATGTATAGGTTTTGAAATGGAATATGAAGAGAACAAAATACTTGTGGTAAATGTGCATGCCCCACCAGAAGAGATTAAGAAGAGGGAATATTTTAATGGTTTAAGGGAACTTTTAAGGAAATATAAGGAAATTGTTATTATGGGGGATTTTAATGTTGTTTTTAGTAAACTGGACATGGCTGAAGGAATGGTTTTTAAGACAGATACAGGAAGAAAAGAGTTAAAAGGGCTGATGGAAGAAAATGAATTAATTGATGTATGGAGGGAAAGAAATGAAAAGAGAAAAGAATTTTCAAGAAGACAAATTGTGGGGAATTTTATTTGTAAAACGAGAATTGATTTTATTTTATGTACACGGAACATGGAAAGCTTTTTAGAAAAAATAAGATATGAAGAAACAAGTTTAAGTGATCACAAACCTATTTTTATGCAAATTGATTGGGATACAGTGAAAAGAGGGCCGGGAGTATGGGTTTTAAACACAGGGATTTTAAAGAATGAAGACTATGTTTTAAGTGTACAAGAAATTATAACAAAGGAAAAAGAAAACAGAATGTATAGAGAAGACAAAAGGATTTGGTGGGAAAATGTGAAGTATTTAATCAAAAATTTTAGCATAAACTATTGCGGGATAATTCAGAGATGTAAAAAGGGTAAGGAAAGAGAAATACGAGAACAATTAGAAAAGGAATTGAAAATGAGTGAAAAAGATATACAAAAAATTAAAGAAATAGAGGGAAAACTGAAAGAAATAGAGGAGAAGAAATATAATGGGGCACGGTTAAGAAGTAAAGCAAAGTATACAGTGGAAGGAGAGAAATGTACTAAGTTCTTTTTTGACTTGGAAAGAAGAAGAGGAATGTCACAAACAATTAAAAGAATACAAAGGGAAGATGGCGAGATAGTGGAAACAAATGAAGAGATACTAAAAGCAATAAAAGCATATTATGGCAAGCTATTTAAAGCAGAAGGAGTAAAGGAGGAAGAAAAACTAGAATTATTGAAACAAATAAAGACCAAAGTAGGAGAGGATGACAAAAAAGAGTGTGACCTAGAAATAAAAGAAGAAGAGATAAAAAGAGCAATAAGTGAACTGAATAAAAGGAAAAGCCCAGGTATTGACGGCTTAGGGAATGAATTTTATATAACTTTTAAGGATTTTTTAACAGATATTTTAAAAGAAGTATATGAAGATATTTTTAAGAAAGATGAAATGAATCAGAGAATGGGGATGGGATTAATTAAGTTGATATATAAAAGAAAAGGAGAAAAAGTAGACTTAAAAAATTATAGACCAATTACAATGCTGAATACAGATTTGAAAATTTTAACAAAAGTTTTAGCCAACAGATTAAAAGAGGTAATGCCAACCATAATCAAAACAAATCAAGTATATGGAGTGAAAGGGAAGGATATAGCAGACACAACAATAAGTATAATAGATAGAATAAGGTATATGAAAGAAAAAAACAAGGATGGATATGTTATTAGTTTAGATTTTGAAAAGGCATTTGACAGAGTAGAACATGAGTATTTATTTGAGATTTTAAGTGGGTATGGTTTTGGGGAAAGTTTTATCAAATGGATTAAAATTTTATATAAAGGAGCAATAACAAGAGTAAAATGTAATGGTTTTTTAACAGAATGTTTTAAATTAACTAGGTCAATAAGACAAGGATGTCCACTATCAGCACTTTTATACTCATTAGTTGCAGAACCTTTGGGATTAGCTATTAAAAGAAATAAAGAAGTAAAAGGGATAGACATTGAAGAGAGTGGGGAAAATGAAAACATATTTCAATACGCAGACGATACAACGATAATGGTTAAGGATATAAAGAGTGTTAAAAAAGCAATGGAAGTGGTACAGACGTTTTGTAGGGGATCAGGGAGCAAGATAAATGAAGAGAAAACAGTATATATGAGATTTGGAGGGCGCGAGTGTTTTAGCAAATGATTTTAAGTTTAAAGAATCAAAGGAAATAAAGATCTTAGGTGTTTTAATAGGAAAAGATGAAAAATATGTTGAAGAAGTAATGTGGGAAGAAATACTAGGAGGAATTGAAAGAAGGTTAAATTTTTGGAAACTGAGGACTTTAAGTTTAAAGGGGAAAGTTTTAATTGTGAATGTTTTAATGGTAGCAAAGTTGTGGTATGTTTTATATGTGACCTCTATGCCGATGTGGGTGGAAAAAAGGCTGAAAAAATGTTTTTTGGATTTTATATGGGATGGAAAACCTCCGAGAATTGCATACAATACTATAATAGGAGAAGTAGGAAAGGGAGGGATGGGATTGATAGACGTGGAACAAAGAAAAAATAGCTTAAGAGTTAAAGTAATAAAAAAGTATCTAGATGAGAAAAGTAAAACAGCATGGAAAAAGACGATGGAATATTTTTTAAATAAATGTGGGAATTTTAATTTGGGAGATAATGTTTTATGGATGAAAACTAAGAATTGGATGGTGAAAGGAATGCCGAATTTTTATAGAGAATTGATGAGTGCTTGGGGGAAATTTTTAACTATTGTTAATTTTAATCCTCAAGGTAGAGAGAGCATTTTAAACCAGCCTTTATTCTTAAACAGCTGCATTTTAAATCAGGGGAATGTGATTTTTTTAAAGAAATGGTGGGATGTTGGGATCACAAGAGTTAGAGATATTTTATATGAATTTAAAGAGGGATTTTTACCATTACAGTATATAATAGATACAATGGAAGTCGCAAAAGAGGATTTTAATGAACAAGAATTACAAAATAAGTATGAAATAATGAAAGAATCAATACCCAAAGAGTGGATAAAAAGAATAGAAGATATGGAAGAAGAGAAACAAGGGAAAGAAGTGCACGTAAAGTTGGGAGAAAAACTATTTGCTTTTAATGAATGTACTGTGAAAATGTTTTACTGTTTTTTTAGAGAGGGGGTTTTCAGGAAACCAAAAGCCAATGAGTACTGGGTACAGAAATACAAAGATCTAAAAGAAGAGGATATATGGAATAACATGAAAGGTACAATGATAGACGTAAAATTGGTGAGTTTTGAATATTTAATCAGACACAGAGCAATTTTTACTGACGTTATTTTAAAAAAAATCCACATGGAACTAAGTGAAACATGTAAAGTGTGTAATGCGGAAGATGAAAGTTTTTTACACTTGTTTTTAAATTGTAGAGAATTGGAAGATTTTAAGGAAAAGGGTAAAAGTTTAATTGAAATGTTGAGTGGGGAATTAAATGAGAAGACCTTAGAATGGAACAGAGTGGTGATGTTTGGGATGGAAGAAAAGTGTAAAAACAAAAGTTTTATTAATCTGTGTGTGATGCTAATGAAAAGTGCAATATGGGAGAGAAGAATTGTTGCAAAAAAGGAAAAAATCGTGTTGGATGTTTGGATTGTTTTTAAAAGGAAAAGCGAATTGTATATTAAAGTATTGTATGAGTATTTTAAATGTGAAAATAAGTTGGATGTTTTTTATGGTGTTTTTACCCCAAAAGTTTGTGGTGTTTTAAAGGATCTAATGTGGAAGTTGCCTGGAAGTGAAGGAGTTTTTTAAATTATGTAAATGATATGTGATGTAGAAATGTTGTGGAAGAAAATCTGTATCTTCTGTAGAAATATGTATCTTCTGTATATAATGTAAATCTGTATTTCTATTTATTTTATTGAAATTTCCAATAAAAAAAAAAAAAAAAAAAAAAAAAAAAAAAAACAAAAAAAAAAATACAAAAAAAAAAAAAAAAAAAAAAAAAACCGCCCGATCTCGTCTGATCTCGGAAGCTAAGCAGGGTCGGGCCTGGTTAGTACTTGGATGGGAGACCGCCTGGGAATACCAGGTGCTGTAAGCTTTTTTGTTTAAAAAAAAAAAAAAAAAGAGTCCCTGAGCTTCTTCAAAACGCCTGAAAAAGTCTCTGAGATTCTTCAGAAAGCCTGAAAGAGTCTCTGATTTTTTTTCAAAAATTCTTCTTAGTTTACTATACTAATGGTCTAACCTTTTAAATAGCCCGATTTTGGCAGCAGTTTTCGCTTACGGCCATACCACCTTGGAACCGCCCGATCTCGTCTGATCTCGGAAGCTAAGCAGGGTCGGGCCTGGTTAGTACTTGGATGGGAGACCGCCTGGGAATACCAGGTGCTGTAAGCTTTTTTGTTTTAAAAAAAAAATAAATCCTTAGCTTACTTCAAAATGCTACCTTTAAAAAGTCTCGATGCAATTCGTTCAGATAACCTGAAAGCAGTCTCTGATTGTTCTTCGAAAAATTCGTCTTGTTTACTATACTTGGATTGAACGCTTTTGAATACCCAGTTTGGGCAAGCATTTTTTGCTTTAAACATAAAAAAAAAAGCCCTGATGTCTGATCTCGGAAAGCCCGAAAAGGTCTCTGAGTAGTTCTTCATGGAAGAGCCTGGAATAAGTGCTCTGTAGTTTTTTTTACAAAAATTCTTCTTAGTTTACTATACTAATGGTCTAACCTTTTAAATAGCCCGATTTTGGCAGCAGTTTTCGCTTACGGCCATACCACCTTGGAACCGCCCGATCTCGTCTGATCTCGGAAGCTAAGCAGGGTCGGGCCTGGTTAGTACTTGGATGGGAGACCGCCTGGGAATACCAGGTGCTGTAAGCTTTTTTGTTTAAAAAAAAAAAAAAAAAAAAAAAGAGTCCCTGAGCTTCTTCAAAACGCCTGAAAAAGTCTCTGAGATTCTTCAGAAAGCCTGAAAGAGTCTCTGAATTGTTTTCAAAAATTCTTCTTAGTTTACTTACTAATGGTCTAACCTTTTAAATAGCCCGATTTTGGCAGCAGTTTTCGCTTACGGCCATACCACCTTGGAACCGCCCGATCTCGTCTGATCTCGGAAGCTAAGCAGGGTCGGGCCTGGTTAGTACTTGGATGGAGAACCGCCTGGGAATACCAGGTGCTGTAAGCTTTTTTGTTTTAAAAAAGAATTCTTCTTAGTTTACTATACTAATGGTCTAACTTTTAAATAGCCCGATTTTGGCAGCAGTTTTCGCTTACGCCATACCACCTTGGAACCGCCCGATCTCGTCTGATCTCGGAAGCTAAGCAGGGTCGGGCCTGGTTAGTACTTGGATGGGAGACCGCCTGGGAATACCAGGTGCTGTAAGCTTTTTTGTTTAAAAAAAAAAAAAAAAAAATAGATGTCCATGAGCTTCTTCAAAACCCTTGAAAAGTCTCTGAGATTCTTCAGAAAGCCTAAGAGTCTTTAATTTTTTCAAAATTCTTCTTAGTTTACCACTAATGGTCTACCTTTTAAAAGAAAAAGAGTCCCTGAGCTTCTCAAAACGCTGAAAAAGTCTCTGGTCTCAGAAACCTGAAAGAGTTTAATTGTTTTCAAAAATTCTTCTTAGTTTACTTACTAATGGTCTAACCTTTTAAATAGCCCGATTTTGGCAGCAGTTTTCGCTTACGGCCATACCACCTTGGAACCGCCCGATCTCGTCTGATCTCGGAAGCTAAGCAGGGTCGGGCCTGGTTAGTACTTGGATGGAGAGACCGCCTGGGAATACCAGGTGCTGTAAGCTTATTTTGTTTAAAAAAAAAAAAAAAAAAAGAGTCCCTGAGCTTCTTCAAAACGCCTGAAAAAGTCTCTGAGATTCTTCAGAAAGCCTGAAAGAGTCTCTGAATTTTTTCAAAAATTCTTCTTAGTTTACTTCACTAATGGTCTAACCTTTTAAATAGCCCGATTTTGGCAGCAGTTTTCGCTTACGGCCATACCACCTTGGAACCGCCCCGATCTCGTCTGATCTCGGAAGCTAAGCAGGGTCGGGCCTGGTTAGTACTTGGATGGGAGACCGCCTGGAATACCAGGTGCTGTAAGCTTTTTTGTTTAAAAAAAAAAATCTACTTCTTAAGCTGTCTTGAGTTCTTAACCTAAGGTCTCGATCTTTTTAAAAATTCTTCTTAGTTTACTTACTAATGGTCTAACCTTTTAAATAGCCCGATTTTGGCAGCAGTTTTCGCTTACGGCCATACCACCTTGGAACCGCCCGATCTCGTCTGATCTCGGAAGCTAAGCAGGGTCGGGCCTGGTTAGTACTTGGATGGGAGACCGCCTGGGAATACCAGGTGCTGTAAGTTTTTTTTAAAAAAAAAAAAAAAAAAAAAAGAGTCCCTGAGCTTCTTCAAAACGCCTGAAAAAGTCTCTGAGATTCTTCAGAAAGCCTGAAAGAGTCTCTGAATTGTTTTCAAAAATTCTTCTTAGTTTACTATACTAATGGTCTAACCTTTTAAATAGCCCGATTTTGGCAGCAGTTTTCGCTTACGGCCATACCACCTTGGAACCGCCCGATCTCGTCTGATCTCGGAAGCTAAGCAGGGTCGGGCCTGGTTAGTACTTGGATGGGAGACCGCCTGGGAATACCAGGTGCTGTAAGCTTTTTATGGTTGAGTTCAAAAAACGCTGAAAGTTCTGTCTTAGAAGCTGGTCTTAATTTCAAATTTCTAGTTTACTTATAATGGTCTAACCATTTAAATAGCCCGATTTTGGCAGCAGTTTTCGCTTACGGCCATACCACCTTGGAACCGCCCCTGTCAACCAGAAGTGAGTGGCAGTAGGGGGTGAGGAAGGCTCACCAAACCGTGTTTCTGTGTTTTTTTTGTTTGTTATTTAGAATCAGTGTTTTTTTTATTTAAGGTTTTTTGTTTTTTTGTTAAGCTTAATCCTCCAACAGCGTACGCTGTTTGGGAGGAATATTTTTTTCTGCGTGTGTTTTCTTTATGGATGGACAAACGTTAACGGACATTGCAATGGCTGGAGTACCACGAGGGCGAAACGACCACGGACCGGACAAACAACAAAGAGATGGACAAGAACGGGGGAAAGAAATGAGAAAGGAGAAAGCAAGAAGGATGTACAAAAAAGAAGCGACAATAACGGTGGATTTGAGAGATGACAAAGAGGTGAGAGCGATGGATATAATAAAAGCAGTGGCGGAGAAGATTGGAGAAGGAAAGATTTTGGCGGTGAGACCCAAACAAACAAACGAATATGAAGTCACACTTGAACAGGAGGAGGATACGGGACTCTTATTCGACGGACTGGACATTAAAGGAAAGACATTCGAGGTAAAGAGTCTTCAAAACAGGGATTATGTTGTCTCTTTTATGCACCTGCCGGCCTACATTGAGGATGTGGACATTTTTAATAAACTGGAACAATGGGGAGTAATACCAGTATCTGTGGTTAAAAGGAGGGTTTATCCAGGCACAAATATAGAGGACGGCACGCGCTTTTTAAAAGTAAGGTTCCCAAGGGAGGTAGCGTCACTACCATACAGCACAAGACTGGAAACAGCAGAAGGACCACAATATTTTAGAGTGATGCACAGTCATCAGGTGAAGACCTGTCGGTTGTGCATGAGCCCTGACCATGTGGTAAAAGACTGTCCAGATTTTAAGTGTTTTAAATGTGACGAGAAAGGCCACTTCGCAAGGAACTGCAACGCCGTTAAGTGCCCGGATTGCCGAGAGGTTCTTACGAAATGTGAATGCTGGACGGGGCGAGAGGAGGAAGAAGAGGAGCAGGTGAGCGGGCAGGTGCTAGAAAGAGACACAGAAAATGAGCAAGAAGAAGAAAACGGAGGAAACGAGACGAGTGAAATTACAGAAAATAAAGAAAGTGAGGAATGGATGGACGATGGGAATAAACAGGGGGAACAAACACAACAAGATGATGAAAACTGGACACAAATGGACATGAATGTAAGCTGGGAAAGTGAAGTAGACAGAACAGAACAAAAGGACAAGGAACAGAATGAGGAAATGGACAAGGAAGCGGAAAATGAAGAAAATGACAATGTAGCTAAATCAAATAAAAGGAGAAGATCAATAAGGATAAAACCGAACACTGAAGGAGCGAGAAAAAGAGTGACTTTAAAAGGTGAGCAACAAATATGGATGGAGAAGAGCTGGTATAGGACTCTGAGGAGATAGAATGAGAAGATGGATTTTAGCAATGTCTTTTTAAGAACTTTTTTTTTGTGTTATGATTTTAAGAATGGTTACTTTTAATGCTAGAGGTTTAATGGACATGAGGAAATTTGAAAAAGTGAAGGAAATGTGTAAAAGAGAAGATGTGATAATGTTACAAGAGACTAACTGGAAAGACTTGCATATAAGTGAAATAAGGAAAAAATGGAATGGAGAGATTTTATACAACAACGGTGATGATAGAATTGGAAGAGGAGTTGCAGTACTAATAAGAGAAAATAGAGATATAAAATGTAAAGTAGTATATAAAGATAAAGTGGGGAAATGTATAGGTTTTGAAATGGAATATGAAGAGAACAAAATACTTGTGGTAAATGTGCATGCCCCACCAGAAGAGATTAAGAAGAGGGAATATTTTAATGGTTTAAGGGAACTTTTAAGGAAATATAAGGAAATTGTTATTATGGGGGATTTTAATGTTGTTTTTAGTAAACTGGACATGGCTGAAGGAATGGTTTTTAAGACAGATACAGGAAGAAAAGAGTTAAAAGGGCTGATGGAAGAAAATGAATTAATTGATGTATGGAGGGAAAGAAATGAAAAGAGAAAAGAATTTTCAAGAAGACAAATTGTGGGGAATTTTATTTGTAAAACGAGAATTGATTTTATTTTATGTACACGGAACATGGAAAGCTTTTTAGAAAAAATAAGATATGAAGAAACAAGTTTAAGTGATCACAAACCTATTTTTATGCAAATTGATTGGGATACAGTGAAAAGAGGGCCGGAGTATGGGTTTTAAACACAGGGATTTTAAAGAATGAAGACTATGTTTTAAGTGTACAAGAAATTATAACAAAGGAAAAAGAAAACAGAATGTATAGAGAAGACAAAAGGATTTGGTGGGAAAATGTGAAGTATTTAATCAAAAATTTTAGCATAAACTATTGCGGGATAATTCAGAGATGTAAAAAGGGTAAGGAAAGAGAAATACGAGAACAATTAGAAAAGGAATTGAAAATGAGTGAAAAAGATATACAAAAAATTAAAGAAATAGAGGGAAAACTGAAAGAAATAGAGGAGAAGAAATATAATGGGGCACGGTTAAGAAGTAAAGCAAAGTATACAGTGGAAGGAGAGAAATGTACTAAGTTCTTTTTTGACTTGGAAAGAAGAAGAGGAATGTCACAAACAATTAAAAGAATACAAAGGGAAGATGGCGAGATAGTGGAAACAAATGAAGAGATACTAAAAGCAATAAAAGCATATTATGACAAGCTATTTAAAGCAGAAGGAGTAAAGGAGGAAGAAAAACTAGAATTATTGAAACAAATAAAGACCAAAGTAGGAGAGGATGACAAAAAAGAGTGTGACCTAGAAATAAAAGAAGAAGAGATAAAAAGAGCAATAAGTGAACTGAATAAAAGGAAAAGCCCAGGTATTGACGGCTTAGGGAATGAATTTTATATAACTTTTAAGGATTTTTTAACAGATATTTTAAAAGAAGTATATGAAGATATTTTTAAGAAAGATGAAATGAATCAGAGAATGGGGATGGGATTAATTAAGTTGATATATAAAAGAAAAGGAGAAAAAGTAGACTTAAAAAATTATAGACCAATTACAATGCTGAATACAGATTTGAAAATTTTACAAAAGTTTTAGCCAACAATTTAAAAGAGTATAAAAAAATAGATAGAATAAGGTATATGAAAGAAAAAAAAGGATGGGAATATGTTATTAGTTTAGATTTTGAAAAGGCATTTGACAGAGTAGAACATGAGTATTTATTTGAGATTTTAAGTGGGTATGGTTTTGGGGAAAGTTTTATCAAATGGATTAAAATTTTATATAAAGGAGCAATAACAAGAGTAAAATGTAATGGTTTTTTAACAGAATGTTTTAAATTAACTAGGTCAATAAGACAAGGATGTCCACTATCAGCACTTTTATACTCATTAGTTGCAGAACCTTTGGGATTAGCTATTAAAAGAAATAAAGAAGTAAAAGGGATAGACATTGAAGAGAGTGGGGAAAATGAAAACATATTTCAATACGCAGACGATACAACGATAATGGTTAAGGATATAAAGAGTGTTAAAAAAGCAATGGAAGTGGTACAGACGTTTTGTAGGGGATCAGGGAGCAAGATAAATGAAGAGAAAACAGTATATATGAGATTTGGAGGGGCGAGTGTTTTAGCAAATGATTTTAAGTTTAAAGAATCAAAGGAAATAAAGATCTTAGGTGTTTTAATAGGAAAAGATGAAAAATATGTTGAAGAAGTAATGTGGGAAGAAATACTAGGAGGAATTGAAAGAAGGTTAAATTTTTGGAAACTGAGGACTTTAAGTTTAAAGGGGAAAGTTTTAATTGTGAATGTTTTAATGGTAGCAAAGTTGTGGTATGTTTTATATGTGACCTCTATGCCGATGTGGGTGGAAAAAAGGCTGAAAAAATGTTTTTTGGATTTTATATGGGATGGAAAACCTCCGAGAATTGCATACAATACTATAATAGGAGAAGTAGGAAAGGGAGGGATGGGATTGATAGACGTGGAACAAAGAAAAAATAGCTTAAGAGTTAAAGTAATAAAAAAGTATCTAGATGAGAAAAGTAAAACAGCATGGAAAAAGACGATGGAATATTTTTTAAATAAATGTGGGAATTTTAATTTGGGAGATAATGTTTTATGGATGAAAACTAAGAATTGGATGGTGAAAGGAATGCCGAATTTTTATAGAGAATTGATGAGTGCATGGGGGAAATTTTTAACTATTGTTAATTTTAATCCTCAAGGTAGAGAGAGCATTTTAAACCAGCCTTTATTCTTAAACAGCTGCATTTTAAATCAGGGGAATGTGATTTTTTTAAAGAAATGGTGGGATGTTGGGATCACAAGAGTTAGAGATATTTTATATGAATTTAAAGAGGGATTTTTACCATTACAGTATATAATAGATACAATGGAAGTCGCAAAAGAGGATTTTAATGAACAAGAATTACAAAATAAGTATGAAATAATGAAAGAATCAATACCCAAAGTGTGGATAAAAAGAATAGAAGAAATGGAAGAAGAGAAACAAGGGAAAGAAGTGCACGTAAAGTTGGGAGAAAAACTATTTGCTTTTAATGAATGTACTGTGAAAATGTTTTACTGTTTTTTTAGAGAGGGGGTTTTCAGGAAACCAAAAGCCAATGAGTACTGGGTACAGAAATACAAAGATCTAAAAGAAGAGGATATATGGAATAACATGAAAGGTACAATGATAGACGTAAAATTGGTGAGTTTTGAATATTTAATCAGACACAGAGCAATTTTTACTGACGTTATTTTAAAAAAAATCCACATGGAACTAAGTGAAACATGTAAAGTGTGTAATGCGGAAGATGAAAGTTTTTTACACTTGTTTTTGAATTGTAGAGAATTGGAAGATTTTAAGGAAAAGGGTAAAAGTTTAATTGAAATGTTGAGTGGGGAATTAAAT
>JAZAVI010000136.1:65000-72500 GCA_036326025.1 Chrosomus eos
TGATTTGGCTTCAGATAAAAAAATCGGACAGAAAATATAGTATTTTATAGTATTCTTCACAATGATAAAGTCTATATCGATTAGCATTACATTATAAATATAATCTATTATTATGAAAATACCTGACATGGCTCGAAGAACACAGGTAAACCAAATATCATTGCAATCATGTTTATTGTCTTCAAAACATCTTTATCTGCATGTTACAGCGATCTCTGTTAGTGTTTACGTCGTGATGGACTTCCTGAAATGTCACATGATATGATTCTTCTTCGTGTTCCAAATTTGGAGTCCATATGTGTACAGGGCGCCCTCAGGCTGCCAGTATGTATTGAAAACACAGTACATCAGAGTCTCCAGCGCTCATAATGATTAAATCGACGCATTTGGGTAGATATTCAATAAATATGATTCCTGTCTATATAAATCTGATGTAAACGTATGAGAATCTATCAATATTTCTCCAAATCTGTACACTTTTGAGCTAAAAGCCCTGATGGACGTTGTTTTGTCAAGCTCTGTCGTGACGATCTCACTGGAGTTTTTTTCTGAATGGAAGCGGCTGACGCTCATAATTCATATCAAAGGTATCGACTCATTTTTTGATTACATAACTCCAGACACAAATTAAGACATAACTGTCACTATAAGATTCTCAGAATACAATAGTGGTCAAATACTAAACCTTCAGTCTTATATCTTTTTAATGATGTATAGTTTGTCAAGGTATTAACATTGAATCTGATAGTAACTTTGAACGATTTAAAAAAAAAAAAAACGCTCAGAGCGCCCTCGCTCTGGCGAAGGTTAAGAGGTTAAATAGCCCGATTTTGGCAGCAGTTTTCGCTTACGGCCATACCACCTTGGAACCGCCCGATCTCGTCTGATCTCGGAAGCTAAGCAGGGTCGGGCCTGGTTAGTACTTGGATGGGAGACCGCCTGGGAATACCAGGTGCTGTAAGCTTTTTTGTTTTAAAAAATAATTCTTCTTAGTTTACTATACTAATGGTCTAACCTTTTAAATAGCCCGATTTTGGCAGCAGTTTTCGCTTACGGCCATACCACCTTGGAACCGCCCGATCTCGTTTGATCTCGGAAGCTAAGCAGGGTCGGGCCTGGTTAGTACTTGGATGGGAGACCGCCTGGGAATACCAGGTGCTGTAAGCTTTTTTGTTTAAAAAAAAAAAAAAAAAAAAAAGAGTCCTTGAGCTTCTTCAAAACGCCTGAAAAAGTCTCTGAGATTCTTCAGAAAGCCTGAAAGAGTCTCTGAATTGTTTTCAAAAATTCTTCTTAGTTTACTTCACTAATGGTCTAACCTTTTAAATAGCCCGATTTTGGCAGCAGTTTTCGCTTACGGCCATACCACCTTGGAACCGCCCGATCTCGTCTGATCTCGGAAGCTAAGCAGGGTCGGGCCTGGTTAGTACTTGGATGGGAGACCGCCTGGGAATACCAGGTGCTGTAAGCTTTTTTGTTTTAAAAAAGAATTCTTCTTAGTTTACTATACTAATGGTCTAACCTTTTAAATAGCCCGATTTTGGCAGCAGTTTTCGCTTACGGCCATACCACCTTGGAACCGCCCGATCTCGTCTGATCTCGGAAGCTAAGCAGGGTCGGGCCTGGTTAGTACTTGGATGGGAGACCGCCTGGGAATACCAGGTGCTGTAAGCTTTTTTGTTTTAAAAAAGAATTCTTCTTAGTTTACTATACTAATGGTCTAACCTTTTAAATAGCCCGATTTTGGCAGCAGTTTTCGCTTACGGCCATACCACCTTGGAACCGCCCGATCTCGTCTGATCTCGGAAGCTAAGCAGGGTCGGGCCTGGTTAGTACTTGGATGGGAGACCGCCTGGGAATACCAGGTGCTGTAAGCTTTTTTGTTTTAAAAAAGAATTCTTCTTAGTTTACTATACTAATGGTCTAACCTTTTAAATAGCCCGATTTTGGCAGCAGTTTTCACTTACGGCCATACCACCTTGGAACCGCCCTGTTCATCGAATTGGAACAATCCAGGAAGTAGTGGCAGTGTGGAGAGCGAACTTTTGTTTATTTAATTTTGTTAGAAAAGTAAAAAGAAATATTAGTTTTCATTGAATTTTTTTGAAAAACCACAAACCAGCAGCCTTGTGCTGTCTGGAGTGTGCGTAAGTAGTAGAGATGGACGGACAAAACGGCACTGACAAAGGAAAGGAGGTGGAACAAGTAAGCGGACATGACCAAGGAAACAAAGTAACACAAAGAGATAAGATGGAAAGTACGGGAGGAAAAACAAAAAGGATTTATGCAAAAGAAGCTACAGCAACGATTGACGTTGGAAAAGTACAAAATGGAGGAGCGGAGGACATCATAAGAGCTATTAAGGAAACAATAGGAGTGGGGAAAATACTGGCGGTAAGACCAAAGCTGAACAAACAATATGAAGTGACTTTTGAAAAGGAGGAGGATTGTGATGTACTTTTGAATGGACTACAAATTAAAGGACAGACATGTGAAGTTCGGAAACTACAGGAAAGGGAGAACGTAGTATCGTTCATGCATTTGCCTGTTTATCTGGAGGATGAAGACATAATTGAGAAGTTGCAAGGATGGAGAGTGACACCCATAACGCAGATAAAAAGGAGGTTTTATCCAGGAACGGACATAGAGGATGGAACAAGATATCTCAAAGTCAAGTTCCCGAAGGAGGTGACTTCATTGCCATACAGCACTAGATTTGAGACAGCGGAGGGAGTGCAACACTTCAGGATAATTCACAGTAAGCAAGTTAAGACTTGTAGATTGTGTTTAAGTCCTGAGCACATTGTCAAGGACTGTCCCAAATTTAAGTGCTTCAAGTGTGAAGAGCAAGGGCACTTTGCTAGAGATTGTACGGCGGTGAAATGTCCAGACTGTGATAAACCCTGATGAAATGTGAATGCTGGATGGGGGGAAATGAAGAGGAAACAGATGAGCAACAACAAGGAGGGACTGCAGAAAATATGAACATGATTGAAGTGACCGCGAATAATATGCAACAGGAGATAACAGAGAGTGGAGAAAATAAACAACTGGAGGAAAAGAATCAAGAGGAGGAGGAGGAGGAAGAAGAGGAAGAGGAAGAAGAGGAGGAAGAGGAGGAGGAGGAGAAAGAAGAGGAACGAATGGAGAAAGAAGATTCTGAAATGGTGGACATGGAATCAAGGAACACAAAGGAAGGAAGGAAGGATGAGGAGAAAATGGAAAAGGACAGCATGCACTGGGAACAACAGGAGAAAAGGAGAGAAAGAGAAAAGTGTGGATTCACAAGAAGAAGTCCCTTGAAGGTAAAGCCAAATTTAGATGTAGCAAGGAAAAAAAGATTGACTGAAACTGAAAAAATTAAGATGGGAATAATACGAGAACAAGAACTTAAGAAAGACTAATGATGAATGTGTGTAGTTATTTATTTTTTACTGGTATGGTTTTAAATTTGGTGAGTTTGAATGCAAGGGGTTTAATGAGTAAAGGGAAATTTGAAATGGTAAATGAAATATGTAAAGAACAAGATATTATTGTATTACAAGAAACTAACTGGAAAGAAGAAGTAATGGATGAGATGAAACAGAAATGGAAGGGGCAAATGTTTTATAATAATGGAGATGGAAGGTTGGGAAGGGGAGTAGCCATTTTAATAAGAGAAAATGTAGAAATTAATGCAAACGAAGTTTATAATGATAAAAAAGGGAAATGTAATGGAATCAAAGTAAAGCAGGATGATAAGGAATTTGTGTTATTAAATGTTCATGCTCCTTGGCAAGAGAAGGAAAAAAAGGAATTTTTTGAACAATTAAGGGTTGTGACAGAGAAATGGGAAAATGTGCTTTTTGTTGGTGATTTTAATACTGTTTTTAGTAAAATAGATATGGCAGATGGTATGGTTTTTAAAACAGATGTAGGGAGAAAAGTATTGAAAGAAATAATGGAGGAGAGAGGTCTGATTGATGTGTGGAGAGAAAACAATGAAAGGAAAAGAGAATTTTCTAGAAGACAGCTAGTTGGGAATTTCATGTGTCAGACAAGAATTGATTTTATTTTGAGTTTAAGAGACATGGAATGTTATTTAGAAGATATTTATTATAAAGAAACAGGGTTGAGTGATCATAAAATGATCGTATGGAAAATTGATTTTAACAAAGAAAAAAGAGGGCCTGGTGTGTGGATTTTAAATTCAGAAATTTTGGGAGATGAAAATTACAGAAGGGGAATTGAAGAATTATTGGGAAGAGAGAAAGAGGACGGTATGTATTTAGAAGATAAAAGGATATGGTGGCAAAATGTTAAGTATGAAATAAAAAAGTACTCTATAAATTATAGTAAAAGGGTACAGAGAGCAAAAAGGGCAAAAGAAATAGAAATAAGGAAACAAATTAGAGAAGAGACAAATAGAAGTGAAATACAGATAAAAAAGATAATATTCTTAGAGGAAGAACTTAAAAAGATTGAGGTAGAAAAATGTAAAGGAGCAATATTAAGAAGCAAGGCAAAATATACAATTGAAGGAGAGAAATGTACAAGTTTTTTCTTTAGTTTAGAAAAAAACAGGAGAAAAGCGGAGCTGATAAAAGATTTACAAAATAAAAAAGGAGAAATGGTGAAAGACATAAAAGGGATTTTAAAAGAAGTAAAAGAGTATTATGGAGAACTTTTTGGAACAGAAGGAATAGATGAAAAAGAGAAAAATCTATTACTAGAATCTGTTACAGCTAAAGTAAGTAAAGAGGATAAGGAAGAATGTGATAAAGAAATTAGCAAGGAGGAAATTATACAAGCTATAAAT
Source organism: Chrosomus eos (assembly GCA_036326025.1). Classification (NCBI taxonomy): domain Eukaryota; kingdom Metazoa; phylum Chordata; class Actinopteri; order Cypriniformes; family Leuciscidae; genus Chrosomus; species Chrosomus eos. Next base: position 69,796 of record JAZAVI010000136.1, read on the forward strand.
AGTTTAAAAGGAAAGAAAAGCCCAGGGACGGATGGGATAGTAAATGAATTCTATAAAGTTTTTAAAGAGAGAATAAGTGGGATTTTAAAAGAAGTATATCAGGAGATTTTTAAGAAAGGGGAAATTGACCAGAGGATGAGTATGGGATTGATGAAATTGATTTATAAAAGGAAAGGAAGTAAAAATAATTTAAGTAATTTTAGGCCAATAACAATGTTAAATACAGATTTGAAAATACTAGCTAAAGTTCTTGCAAATAGACTTAAAAATGTTTTACCAACAATTATAATGACAAACCAAGCATATGGTGTAAGAGGGAGAGATATTGCAGATGTAACAAGTGGTATAAGAGACATAATAAGTTATTTAAATGATACGCAGGAGGATGGATATGTTGTTAATTTAGATTTTGAAAAGGCTTTCGATAGGGTAGAACATGGTTTTTTATTTTCAATTTTAGAACGTTTTGGGTTTGGGAAAAATTTTAACGATTGGATTAAAATTTTATATAAGAATGTAGTGACAAGAGTAAAGTGTAATGGCTTTTTAACTGAACCTTTTAGAATAACCAGGTCTATTAGGCAAGGATGTCCACTTTCTGCACAGCTGTACACTTTGGTAGCAGAGCCCATAGGATTAATGATTAAAAAGGATAAATGCATACAAGGTATTAGAATAAAAGAAGGTAAAGAAGAGAAAAGGATATTTCAATATGCAGACGACACAACACTGTTTTTAAAAGATTTAGAAAGTGTGAAGGAAGTAATGAGAAAAGTAGAGAGATATGGTAAAGGTACAGGTGCAAGAGTGAATGAAGAAAAGACTGTGTACATGAGGTTTGGAAGGGTACCAAATTTGGATGGGGTTGTACATTTTGAGGAAGTAAAAGAAACTAAAATTTTGGGTGTGACTTTAGGGAAAGATGAGAAAGGGGCAAGAGAAAAAATGTTTGAAATGATGGTGGGAGAAATGGAGAGGAGATTAATTTTTTGGAGGGGAAGGGCTTTAAGTTTGAAAGGGAAAATTTTAGTGGTAAATGCATTAATGTTATCCAAAATGTGGTACATTTTAACTGTTAGTGCAATACCAAGATGGGTGGAAATGAGATTGAAAAGATGTGTGACCGAATTTGTTTGGGAGAAAAAACCCCCAAGAGTTGCATACAACACTTTGATTGGACAGACAGATAAAGGAGGGATGGGGTTAGCTGATGTAGAAATAAAGAAGAAAAGTATGAGGATCAAAGTGGTAAAAAAATATATAGATGAAGAGGAAAAGGGGGAATGGAAAGAAACAATGGAATATTTTTTGAACAAATGTGGGGAGGTGAAATTGGGGGACAGCGTTTTATGGATGAAAATGAAGGAGTGGATGTTTAAAGGAGTACCAGAATTTTATAAGGAAGTTTTAAAAGCTTGGGGTTTTTTCCTCTCTAAGGTGGAGTTTAAACCAGAAGGAAGGGAAGAGATTTTAAACCAACCTTTGTTTTTTAATAAAAATATTGTGAATAATGGGAAGGAAATGTTTTTTAAAAAATGGTGGGCGGTGGGAATTTCAAGAGTGAGAGATATTTTGTATGAAATAAGGGACGGTTTTTTACCAATGCAAGTGATCATTGATGAGTTAGAGGAGGCAAAGGAAGATTATGATATAAGCTGTGTAAAGAAACAATATGAACAGATGAAAAATGCAATCCCTAATGAGTGGCTGAATGAAATACAGAGTGGGGAGGGAAGAAAGAAGGGAGAATTGAAATGTTTTTTTATAAATCAAGGTAAAAGATTGGAGGTAAAATTGGGAAATATGAAAATGTTTTATCATGTTTTTATGGATGCGGCTTTTAAAAAGCCTAATTCAAATGATATGTGGTTGAGGCATTTTAATGGTTTGAGTGAGGAAGTAATATGGAACAATATGAGAGGGGTTTTAATAAGCACAGAATTGGAAAGCTTGGATTATTTTATTAGGCATAATGTTATTTATTCGGAAATGAGACTGTGTTTAATGAAAAAAGAGCTAAATGCATTGTGTAAGGTGTGTAAAAAACAAGATGAAGGTTTGCTGCATTTGTTTTTACTGTGTGAAAAATTAAGTGACTTTTTAAAAATGTTAAAGAATGTGATAAATGAGCTAAAGGAGAACACGGAAGAGGGAGATTGGCAAAGAATGCTGATGTTAGGAATGGAGGAGAAGTGTAAAAACAAAGGGGTTATAAATCTTTTATTTATGCTTGCAAGAAAGGCTATTTGGAGAAGAAGGAATATTGTTAAAATGAGGAATGTTTCGATAGATGTGTGGATTTTATATAAAAATATGGTGAAGGACTATATGTTAACACTCTATAACTATTGGAGATCAGAGGGAAAAGAAGAAGTGTTTTTTAAAATGTACACAAATGACGTGGAAAATATATTTCAGAAATATAAAATGGAACTAGACACATAAAGGGGGCAAAGAACTTAGGATTTGGATGGAGAAATCTGTAACAAATATTTCTGAGATCAAGTTGTTCTTAATGAGAATTGTCTGTATTTGTACACTTTGTTCTGTATTGTTTTAAAGATTTTTTAATAAAAAAAAAAAAAAAAAAAAAAAAAAAAAAAAGAACCGCCCGATCTCGTCTGATCTCGGAAGCTAAGCAGGGTCGGGCCTGGTTAGTACTTGGATGGGAGACCGCCTGGGAATACCAGGTGCTGTAAGCTTTT
>JAZAVI010000136.1:77500-90000 GCA_036326025.1 Chrosomus eos
CTCACCAAACTTTGTGTTTTTTTTGTTTTTGCATTTAAAGTCTTTATTTTTATCAGTGGTTAGTTTTTTGTTTGTTTTAATTTCTTCCTCCCAGCAGCTTGTGCTGTTGGGGGAGGAATTTCAGAGTTTTCTTTGTTTTTTTTGTCTTTTTTTTGTTTATAATGGATGGATCCACGGTGACAGACATGGCAATGGAGGAGGAAATACGGCGGGGAAATGACAATGGACTGGCTAAAAGACAACGAGATAGTAAAGAAAAGGATAATGAAAGAAGGAAAGAGAGTGTTAAAAGAGTGTACTTAAAGGAAGCGACAGTGACAGTGGAAGTGGGACAAGTGAAAGATGTGAGAGCGGCGGACATCATCAATGCAGTGACGGAGCGGATTGGTGAAGGAAGGATACTAGCGGTCAGACCCAAACAAACTAAGGAGTACGAGGTGACGCTGGAACATGAAGATGACACAGAGCTTTTAATGGATGGATTGACAATTAATGGAGTTAACTTCGAGGTAAAGAGACTGCAAAACCGAGACTATGTTGTCTCCTTCATGCATCTGCCCGTCTACATTGCTGATGAAGAGATTGTTGACAAATTGGAAGGATGGGGAGTTTTCCCAATATCTAAAATAAAAAGACGAGTATATCCGGGCACCAACATTGAGGATGGGACAAGGTTTGTCAGAACACGTTTCCCAAAAGAAGTTGCCTCCCTCCCATACAGTACAAGAATGGAAACGGCAGAGGGCCCACAATATTTCAGGGTGATGCACAGCCACCAGGTGAAAACCTGTCGCTGTGCATGAGCCCGGACCATGTGGTGAAGGACTGCCCGGAGTTCAAGTGTTTTAAGTGTGAGGAGAGGGGGCACTTCGCGAGGGACTGCAATGCAGTAAGGTGCCCGGATTGTAATTTGGTTTTAAATAAGTGTGAGTGTTGGATGGGGAATGAGGAGGAGGAGGCCGAACAGCAAGTGGACGAACAGATGCATGAACGAGACAATGTGCAGCGGGAAGAGGAAACAATACAAGAAGGCGAAACAACAGCAACCAAGGACACTGAACAGCATGATAAAGAACATAAGGATCAAGAGGAACAATCACAACAGAACGGGGGAACTTGGACTCAGATGGTTTTAACGGAAAATGTGCAAAGTGCTTTGGAAGATGTGGAACAAAATGATCAAGAGAATAATGGACTTATGGATATACAACAGGATGGATTTGTATGGACACATTTGGATTTGACGGACAGTTTGCAAAACGACATGGAGACAATAGAACTTGACGAAGAAGCGGTTGGAATGGAAAAAAAGGAGGACAAACAAGGGAAAGCAACGAAAAGAAGGCGGCCAATAAAGGTAACACCAAATTTAGACACTGCTAGGAAAAAAGTAAAAGACTTTATTGAGACTGGGAATAAGTTTGACATGCTAAAGGACTTGAAGGAGATGGACTAAGATGATGGATTTTATCAACATTTTTATATGTTTTATGCTGTTAAGAATTGTTAATTTTAATGCCAGAGGACTTTTAGATATAAGGAAATTTGAGAAAGTGAAGGAAATGTGCAAAAGTGAAGATGTGATTTTATTACAAGAGACCAACTGGAGAGAAAGTTTTATGACTGAAATAACGAAAAGGTGGAATGGAGAGATCTTATATAACAACGGGGATGATAGGTATGGCAGAGGTGTAGCAGTTTTAATAAAGGAAAACAGTGGTGTAACATGCAAGAAAATATACAATGATAAAGAAGGGAAATGTATGGCTGTAGAAATGGTTTTTGAAGGAAAAGCAATAGTTGTGGTTAATGTTCATGCGCCAAATGAAGAGAGTGAAAAGAAAGAGTATTTTAGTATTTTAAGAGAATTTTTAAAGAAATACAAAGACGTTATTATAATGGGTGATTTTAATACTGTTTTTAGCAAAATTGAAATGGGTGAGGGAATGGTCTTTAAAAGTGACAAAGGAAGAAAAGAGTTGAAATTATTAATGGAAGAAAACAACATGATTGATATATGGCGAGAAAGAAATGGAAAAATTAGAGAATATTCAAGGAGGCAATTAGTGGGGAATTTTATGTGCAAAACAAGAATTGATTTTATATTATGTACAAGGAACATGGAAGGTTTTATTGGTAGTATTAAATATGAGGAATCAAGCCTAAGTGACCATAAACCAATTTTTATGCAAATAGACTGGAGTTCTGTGAAAAGAGGGCCGGGAGTATGGGTTTTAAACACAGAGATTTTAAAGAATGAAGATTATATTTTAAATGTTAAAGAGATTATTGAAACTGAAAAGGAGAATGAAATGTACATGGAGGATAAAAGAATATGGTGGGAAAATACAAAATATTTAGTAAAAAAATTTACTATGAAGTACTGTAAGCTAATACAGAAAAGTAAGAGAAATATGGAGAGAGAAATAAGAGAAAATTTGAAAAGAGAATTAAATGAGAACGGAAAAGATATACAAAAAATAAAAGAATTAGAGGGAAAATTGAAAGAAATGGAAGAGGGGAAATATGAAGGAGCAAGACTAAGAAGTAAGGCAAAATACACAGTGGAGGGCGAAAAATGTACAAAGTTTTTCTTCGATCTAGAAAAAAGTAGAGGGAAAGCGAAAATGATAAAAGAAATTAGAGGAAATAATGGAGTAGTTGTGGAAACAAATGAGGAAATATTAAAAGAAATAAAAGCATACTATGAGAATTTGTTTAGTGCAGAGGGAGTGAAAGAAGAAGAGAAACTGGAGTTACTGAAACAAATAAAAACAACCGTTGGAGAACTAGACAAAAAAGAGTGTGATGAAGAGATAAGAGACGAAGAGATACAAAGAGCAATAAGTGAATTAAACAAAAAGAAAAGTCCGGGTATAGATGGTTTGGGGAGTGAATTTTATATAGTTTTAAAAGATTTTTTAACTAGCATTTTAAAAGAAGTATATGTAGATATTTTTAACAAAGGAGAACTGAATCAAAGAATGGGAATGGGTTTAATGAAATTGATATACAAGCGAAAAGGAGAGAAGATAGATTTGAAGAACTACAGACCAATTACGATGTTGAATACAGACTTAAAGATTTTATCGAAAATTTTAGCCAACAGATTGAAGGAAGTAATGCCGAGTATAATTAAAACCAACCAAGCGTACGGAGTGAAAGGAAGAGACATAGCAGATACAACAATAAGTATAAAAGATACAATAAGATACATACATGAAAAGAACAAACAAGGGTACATAATTAGTTTAGATTTTGAGAAAGCATTTGACAGAGTAGAACATGAATTTTTATTTGAAATTTTAAAAAGTTTTGGTTTTGGAGGGAATTTTATTAAATGGATAAGAATTTTATACAAAGGAGCAATAACAAAAATTAAATGTAATGGTTTTTTAACACAGTGTTTTAAAGTTACTAGATCCATAAGGCAAGGATGTCCACTTTCAGCTCTTTTATATTCGTTAGTTTCTGAACCACTAGGCCTGGCCATAAAACAAGAAGAGAGAATTAATGGAATAGGTGTCGAGGGAGAAGAAAACAAAATATTTCAATATGCGGATGATACTACAGTGATAGTAAAGGATCTAGAGAGTGTCAAAAAAGTAATGAGAATCGTAGACGTGTTTTGTAAGGGATCTGGAGCAAAAGTAAATGGAGACAAAACTGTGTATATGAGATTTGGAGGGGCAGAAGATTTAGCAAATAGTTTTGCTTTTAAGGAAACTAAAGAAATGAAGATTTTAGGGGTTTTAATGGGAATAGATGAAAAGAAGGTAGGAGAAACAATGTGGGAGGAATTATTAGGGGGTATTGAAAGGAGGATGAACTTTTGGAAACTGAGAACTTTAACTTTGAAAGGGAAGGTTTTAATTCTGAATGTTTTAATGGTTTCTAAATTATGGTATGTGTTATATGTGTCATCCATGCCATTGTGGGCAGAAAAAAGGCTGAAAAAATGTTTTTTAGATTTTTTATGGGAAAGGAAGCCAGCAAGAATTGCGTACAACACATTAATAGGAGAAGTGGGTAAGGGAGGTTTGGGCTTAATGGATTTCGAACAAAGAAAAAATAGTTTAAGAGTAAAAATAATACAAAAGTACTTGAATGAAGAAAACAAAACAGCGTGGAAGAAGACAATGGAATATTTTTTAAGTAAATGTGGGAATTTTACACTTGGAGATAATATACTGTGGATGAGAGCAAAGAAATGGATGACAGAGGAGTTGCCAGATTTTTATAAGGAATTGATGAGTGCATGGGGTAAATTTTTAACTAATGTACATTTTAATCCAAGCGGTAGAGAGAACCTTTTAAATCAGCCTTTATTCTTAAACAATGGCATTTTAAATCAAGGAAAGGAGATATTTTTTAAGAAATGGTGGGAGCTGGGAATTACAAGAGTAAGAGATGTTTTATATGAATTTAAAGAAGGATTTTTACCAGTGCAATACATTGTGGACGTAATGGAGGAGGCAAAGGAGGATTTTAGCAGACAAGAGATAATTAATAAATATGAAATAATCAAAAAGGCAATACCTAAAGACTGGATAAAAAGGATTGAAAGTATGGAAGAGGGGACAAATGGAAAGGAAGTGTATGTGAAGTTGAGAGAAAAATTTTATGGTTTTAAAACATGTACGGTGAAGATGATTTATGGGTTTTTTAGAGACGGTGTTTTTAAAGAACCAATTGTTAATGGATACTGGATGCAGAAATTTAAAGATCTAAAAGAAGAGTGTATATGGAGAAATATGAGGGGGAGGTGTGTGGAAACAAAATTGGGATGTTTGGAATATTTTATAAGACATAAAGTGGTTTTTACTGAGGTTGTTTTAAATAAAATAGGAATGGAACAAAACGCTTTATGTAAAGTATGCCTAGACAAGGAAGAATGGATTTTACATATGTTTTTATATTGTAAAGAACTGGAGGAATTTTTAAAGAAATGTAAATGTTTAATTAAAGAGTTAACTGAGGAGTGGGATGAAAATGTAATGGAATGGAACAGAGTGGTGATGTTTGGTTGGGAAAAAAAGTGTCAAAACAAAAGTTTTATTAATCTGTGTGTAATGCTAATGAAAAAGTGCAATATGGGAGAGAAGAACTGTGGCTAAAAAAGAAAAAACTGTATTGGATGTTTGGACTGTGTTTAAAAGGAAAACAGAATTATATATTGAAAGATTGTATGTGTATTTTAAAGGTGAAAATATGTTGAATGCTTTTTATGATGTTTTTAACCCCAAATGTTTGTTGTGTTTTAAAAGATTTAATGTGGAAGCTGCCGGGAAGTGAAGAAGTTGTGTAAATTATGTATGTAAATGAAAGATATGTGATGTAGAGATGTTTGTAGAAGAAAATCTGTATTTTTTATTGTATTTATTCTTGTTGTATTTTATTGATTGAAATTTCTTAATAAAAAAAAAAAAAAAAAAAAAAAAAAAAAAAGGAACCGCCCGATTACGGGAAGTAAGCAGGTTTCGTTGGCCTGGTTTAGTTAACTTGGAAGTGGGAAGAAACCGCCTGGGAAATATCAGTGTGTAAGCTTTTTTGTTTTAAAAAAGAATTCTTACTTGTTTACTATAAAAAAAAAAAAAAAAAAAAAAAAAAAAAAGGAACCGCCCGATCTCGTCTGATCTCGGAAGCTAAGCAGGGTCGGGCCTGGTTAGTACTTGGATGGGAGACCGCCTGGGAATACCAGGTGCTGTAAGCTTTTTTGTTTTAAAAAAGAATTCTTCTTAGTTTACTATTACTAATGGTCTAACCTTTTAAATAGCCCGATTTTGGCAGCAGTTTTCGCTTACGGCCATACCACCTTGGAACCGCCCGATCTCGTCTGATCTCGGAAGCTAAGCAGGGTCGGGCCTGGTTAGTACTTGGATGGGAAACCGCCTGGGAATACCAGGTGCTGTAAGCTTTTTTGTTTAAAAAAAAAAAAAAAAAAAAAAAGAGTCCCTGAGCTTCTTCAAAACGCCTGAAAAAGTCTCTGAGATTCTTCAGAAAGCCTGAAAGAGTCTCTGAATTTTTTTCAAAAATTCTTCTTAGTTTACTTCACTAATGGTCTAACCTTTTAAATAGCCCGATTTTGGCAGCAGTTTTCGCTTACGGCCATACCACCTTGGAACCGCCCGATCTCGTCTGATCTCGGAAGCTAAGCAGGGTCGGGCCTGGTTAGTACTTGGATGGGAGACCGCCTGGGAATACCAGGTGCTGTAAGCTTTTTTGTTTTAAAAAAGAATTCTTCTTAGTTTACTATACTAATGGTCTAACCTTTTAAATAGCCCGATTTTGGCAGCAGTTTTCGCTTACGGCCATACCACCTTGGAACCGCCCGATCTCGTCTGATCTCGGAAGCTAAGCAGGGTCGGGCCTGGTTAGTACTTGGATGGGAGACCGCCTGGGAATACCAGGTGCTGTAAGCTTTTTTGTTTAAAAAAAAAAAAAAGAGTCCCTGAGCTTCTTCAAAACGCCTGAAAAAGTCTCTGAGATTCTTCAGAAAGCCTGAAGTGTCTGAATTGTTTTCAAAAATTCTTCTTAGTTTACTTCACTAATGGTCTAACCTTTTAAATAGCCGATTTGGCAGCAGTTTTCGCTTACGGCCATACCACCTTGGAACCGCCGATCTAGTTGATTCCAGGAAGGAGTTGGCTGCAGTGGTGAGAGAGGCTCACCAAACTTGTGTTTTTTTGTTTTGATTTGTCTTATTTTTACATGGTTACTTTTTGTTGTAATTTTCCAGCAGTTTGCTGTGGGGGAAATTTCAGGTTCTTGTTTTTTTCTTTGTTATAATGAGGATCCCGTGAAGACTGGAATGGAGGAGAATACGCGGGGAAATGACAAGGACTGGTAAGCACGTGTAAAAAAAATAAAAAGAAGGAAGGAGTTTAAGAGTGTACTTAAAGGAAGCGACAGTGACAGTGGAATGGACAATGAAAGATTTGAGCGGCGGACATCATCAATGCAGTGACGGAGCGGATTGGTGAAGGAAGGATACTAGCGGTCAGACCCAAACAAACTAAGGAGTACGAGGTGACGCTGGAACATGAAGATGACACAGAGCTTTTAATGGATGGATTGACAATTAATGGAGTTAACTTCGAGGTAAAGAGACTGCAAAACCGAGACTATGTTGTCTCCTTCATGCATCTGCCCGTCTACATTGCTGATGAAGAGATTGTTGACAAATTGGAAGGATGGGGAGTTTTCCCAATATCTAAAATAAAAAGACGAGTATATCCGGGCACCAACATTGAGGATGGGACAAGGTTTGTCAGAACACGTTTCCCAAAAGAAGTTGCCTCCCTCCCATACAGTACAAGAATGGAAACGGCAGAGGGCCCACAATATTTCAGGGTGATGCACAGCCACCAGGTGAAAACCTGTCGGCTGTGCATGAGCCCGGACCATGTGGTGAAGGACTGCCCGGAGTTCAAGTGTTTTAAGTGTGAGGAGAGGGGGCACTTCGCGAGGGACTGCAATGCAGTAAGGTGCCCGGATTGTAATTTGGTTTTAAATAAGTGTGAGTGTTGGATGGGGAATGAGGAGGAGGAGGCCGAACAGCAAGTGGACGAACAGATGCATGAACGAGACAATGTGCAGCGGGAAGAGGAAACAATACAAGAAGGCGAAACAACAGCAACCAAGGACACTGAACAGCATGATAAAGAACATAAGGATCAAGAGGAACAATCACAACAGAACGGGGGAACTTGGACTCAGATGGTTTTAACGGAAAATGTGCAAAGTGCTTTGGAAGATGTGGAACAAAATGATCAAGAGAATAATGGACTTATGGATATACAACAGGATGGATTTGTATGGACACATTTGGATTTGACGGACAGTTTGCAAAACGACATGGAGACAATAGAACTTGACGAAGAAGCGGTTGGAATGGAAAAAAAGGAGGACAAACAAGGGAAAGCAACGAAAAGAAGGCGGCCAATAAAGGTAACACCAAATTTAGACACTGCTAGGAAAAAAGTAAAAGACTTTATTGAGACTGGGAATAAGTTTGACATGCTAAAGGACTTGAAGGAGATGGACTAAGATGATGGATTTTATCAACATTTTTATATGTTTTATGCTGTTAAGAATTGTTAATTTTAATGCCAGAGGACTTTTAGATATAAGGAAATTTGAGAAAGTGAAGGAAATGTGCAAAAGTGAAGATGTGATTTTATTACAAGAGACCAACTGGAGAGAAAGTTTTATGACTGAAATAACGAAAAGGTGGAATGGAGAGATCTTATATAACAACGGGGATGATAGGTATGGCAGAGGTGTAGCAGTTTTAATAAAGGAAAACAGTGGTGTAACATGCAAGAAAATATACAATGATAAAGAAGGGAAATGTATGGCTGTAGAAATGGTTTTTGAAGGAAAAGCAATAGTTGTGGTTAATGTTCATGCGCCAAATGAAGAGAGTGAAAAGAAAGAGTATTTTAGTATTTTAAGAGAATTTTTAAAGAAATACAAAGACGTTATTATAATGGGTGATTATAATACTGTTTTTAGCAAAATTGAAATGGGTGAGGGAATGGTCTTTAAAAGTGACAAAGGAAGAAAAGAGTTGAAATTATTAATGGAAGAAAACAACATGATTGATATATGGCGAGAAAGAAATGGAAAAATTAGAGAATATTCAAGGAGGCAATTAGTGGGGAATTTTATGTGCAAAACAAGAATTGATTTTATATTATGTACAAGGAACATGGAAGGTTTTATTGGTAGTATTACAGTTTTTCTCCATTGGTTTGGCTCATTTCTTGAAACAGAAATTACATTCTCAAAACTACATGGACAAACCTCCAAACCACGTGGCAATTTTTCACAACAGAATTGAATTTCTCATTCAGTTCATTAAATTGCAAATGCCTAAGTACATGTCTCAAAGTCTCAGTACATCTTTGCAAATGATTAAGTACAGGTAGCCTACATTTAGCACAATTTCCAAGTGAAAAGATCTTGTTGATCTAAACTGATTGTTGATTCTCAGTCTAATGGTTTTTCGCTCCAAAACCTGTCAGCGTCATATCATTGTATAAGTCATCACATGCACAATAGTCTGTTCAATTGTCAAAATTAGTCAAGAACATAATACCATGAATACCATATATGAATCACTTGGAACATTTGATAAATGTATTACAGCAATTGACAGTGAAAATGACAAAAAGAAAAGGGATCAAAGAGCTGCAATTAGTGCCTCCCATGTATATCTATCTAATACTGTTGGTTTTACTGTAACAGTTAGTCTAGTCAGTTCAGTAAGTGTAGTTATTGATGATTTCCCCCGTCCCTTTTCTGTCAAATACCCCCTACCTGCATAGGGGTACATGTACGGTTTGGATAATAATGGCATTGGAAGGAAACGAGACCCATCTCATCCTCGTGTTTGTGGATGAAGCTTTCTTCAACCTGGCCAAGGGCCGAAGACGTGGCCGTAATATTATTGGCCACCGGGCCACGGTGGATGATGGTTGGGCCGCCATCATTTTTATTTGATCCCTGAAAATGAGAGAGGCCTTGTAGGGCTACCACAATATGTCATTGTATGGGACAATGTGAATTTCCACCGTGACTTGCTCATCAGGGCCTGGTTCACTACTCATCCAAGTATGGTCATGTTGTTCCTACCACCTTACTCTTCTTTCCTCAATCCTATTGAGGAGTATTTCTCCGCTTGGAGTTGGAGAGTGTATGAGCATCAGGCTCAAGATCAGAGGTCCCTGCTCCATGCAATGAACAAGTGTGAGGATATTACAGGAGATCAGTGTAGGGGATGGTTGCGACATGCACGCTGTTTCTTCCCTCGTTGCATCGTAAGGGAGAATATGCACTGTGATGTGGATGATAATCTGTGGTCAGACAGACAGCAGCGTGTGGATGGCCAGGAGAGGGTGAGGATGGTGGCCAGGAGAGGGAGGGTGAGGACAGCGACCAGTGAAGAACTTAGTATTGAAACTCCAGCTTTATTTACAGCACTGTAGGCTGCATATAATTTCATTGTTTTTTGTTTGTGTGTCTATATTACAGTATATTATGCTGTATGCATTTTACTTTTACTCTGATGTATGGAAGTTACTTTATGTGTGTGAATGATAATGGTTACAATTTCCTTGGCAGTATGAGTGCAATGTGTGATGTCAAACCTTGGAGGCTACTCTTACCCTAAAATCCTATTTCTTTTTTTTTCTTCAGTTTTATACACAATTGTATTCTGTTAGCTAGACAAAAAAAACAGTTCAGTAACCATTGTCAATGAAGGACTGGGCTAAGACTGAAAGGTGGATATGAGGGATATTTCAATGGTCCTCTGCCATAGTGACAAAACATCTAAACATTTTGGCTTGCAGTGCTTACACAATGCCAAAGGGATGAAGCATTTTGGGGGCACTGACTGGTTAAATGAGAAGGAAATTTAGTTTTGACACATGAGTGAACTGTCTTGGGAGATGTATGAGCTTTTGCAGGTGAACCATGGTGTTGTGCCGAACCATCCACGTTATTTTGGCAAAAGCACCGAGAGTGTTGAGAACGTCCGGTCTGTTTCAAGAAATGAGCCAAAGCAATTGAGAAGGATCTTTGCCATTTTGGTGGCACTGACTCTTTATATGAGAATGGAATTTAGTTTTGAAGCATGAGTGAACAGTTTTGGGAGAGATATGAGCTTTTGCAAGTGAGCTATAGTGTTGTGCTGAACTGTAAGACTGTTTTGCCAAATGATCTTAGAGTTTTGAGAATGTAATTTCTGTTTCAAGAAATGAGCCAAACCAATAGAGAAAAACTGTAAATATGAGGAATCAAGCCTAAGTGACCATAAACCAATTTTTATGCAAATAGACTGGAGTTCTGTGAAAAGAGGGCCGGGAGTATGGGTTTTAAACACAGAGATTTTAAAGAATGAAGATTATATTTTAAATGTTAAAGAGATTATTGAAACTGAAAAGGAGAATGAAATGTACATGGAGGATAAAAGAATATGGTGGGAAAATACAAAAATTTAGTAAAAAAATTTACTATGAAGTACTGTAAGCTAATACAGAAAAGTAAGAGAAATATGGAGAGAGAAATAAGAGAAAATTTGAAAAGAGAATTAAATGAGAACGGAAAAGATATACAAAAAATAAAAGAATTAGAGGGAAAATTGAAAGAAATGGAAGAGGGGAAATATGAAGGAGCAAGACTAAGAAGTAAGGCAAAATACACAGTGGAGGGCGAAAAATGTACAAAGTTTTTCTTCGATCTAGAAAAAAGTAGAGGGAAAGCGAAAATGATAAAAGAAATTAGAGGAAATAATGGAGTAGTTGTGGAAACAAATGAGGAAATATTAAAAGAAATAAAAGCATACTATGAGAATTTGTTTAGTGCAGAGGGAGTGAAAGAAGAAGAGAAACTGGAGTTACTGAAACAAATAAAAACAACCGTTGGAGAACTAGACAAAAAAGAGTGTGATGAAGAGATAAGAGACGAAGAGATACAAAGAGCAATAAGTGAATTAAACAAAAAGAAAAGTCCGGGTATAGATGGTTTGGGGAGTGAATTTTATATAGTTTTAAAAGATTTTTTAACTAGCATTTTAAAAGAAGTATATGTAGATATTTTTAACAAAGGAGAACTGAATCAAAGAATGGGAATGGGTTTAATGAAATTGATATACAAGCGAAAAGGAGAGAAGATAGATTTGAAGAACTACAGACCAATTACGATGTTGAATACAGACTTAAAGATTTTATCGAAAATTTTAGCCAACAGATTGAAGGAAGTAATGCCGAGTATAATTAAAACCAACCAAGCGTACGGAGTGAAAGGAAGAGACATAGCAGATACAACAATAAGTATAAAAGATACAATAAGATACATACATGAAAAGAACAAACAAGGGTACATAATTAGTTTAGATTTTGAGAAAGCATTTGACAGAGTAGAACATGAATTTTTATTTGAAATTTTAAAAAGTTTTGGTTTTGGAGGGAATTTTATTAAATGGATAAGAATTTTATACAAAGGAGCAATAACAAAAATAAATGTAATGGTTTTTTAACACAGTGTTTTAAAGTTACTAGATCCATAAGGCAAGGATGTCCACTTTCAGCTCTTTTATATTCGTTAGTTTCTGAACCACTAGGCCTGGCCATAAAACAAGAAGAGAGAATTAATGGAATAGGTGTCGAGGGAGAAGAAAACAAAATATTTCAATATGCGGATGATACTACAGTGATAGTAAAGGATCTAGAGAGTGTCAAAAAAGTAATGAGAATCGTAGACGTGTTTTGTAAGGGATCTGGAGCAAAAGTAAATGGAGAAAAAACTGTGTATATGAGATTTGGAGGGGCAGAAGATTTAGCAAATAGTTTTGCTTTTAAGGAAACTAAAGAAATGAAGATTTTAGGGGTTTTAATGGGAATAGATGAAAAGAAGGTAGGAGAAACAATGTGGGAGGAATTATTAGGGGGTATTGAAAGGAGGATGAACTTTTGGAAACTGAGAACTTTAAC
>JAZAVI010000136.1:95000-255000 GCA_036326025.1 Chrosomus eos
AGTGCACTACAACAAACACGTGGATTAATAATGGATATACAGAGCAGAGAAGAAGAAGGAGGAAGTAAAGACGAACGGGACGGAGAAGAAGAGACAGAAACGATGACAGAACTACAAATAATTGCAGATGAAGTTGAACAGGATGGGAGGAAAAACAAAGAAGATGATAATGATGGAGCAAAGGACAGTACAAACATAGATGAGGTAAGAGACACTAAGACTAAAACTATTGGTGGAAAGGAAAGTGTGAAGAAAAACATTTTGAGTGGGGGGAGTAAATTAAAAACAACAGCACAAATTAACATTGAGAAGGTGATGGAAAAACAAAGAATAAGAAGAGAATCTAAGGAAAAAAAGAAAAAAAAGGCTGAAATGACTGGATCAGGAGATGCGGTTTTGAAAGAGACTGAACCAAAGTGATGTGTTTCTTTGTTTGTTTCTTTGTTACTTTTATTTTGTATATGAGTCAAGTGAGCATAGTTTCAATCAATGCAAGGGGATTGTCAACTATGACTAAATTTGAAAATATTAATCACTTGACAAAGAAAAATGATATAATATGTATACAAGAGACAGGATGGAATGATGAAAAAACGAATGATTTAAAGAGAATATGGGATGGGGATTTTTTTTACAATAATGATCCAAATAGGAAAAAAGGAGTAGCAATTTTAATAAGAAGGGGTACAATACAAAAAGCAACAGTTCTATTCACTGATCATATAGGAAGGACATTGGTGGTTAAGGTTGAAGGAAAAGAAGAAGAAATAACAATATGTAATATTCATGCACCAAATGAAGATATAGAACGTGCTACTTTTTTTAAAGAAATGGATGTTCTAATAGAGAACTATAATAATCCGATTCTAATTGGTGATTTTAATACTGTTTTAGAACGAATAGATGTGGAGGATTACATGGTGTATAGAGCAGATGTTGGGAGAAAAGAATTAAAGAAAGTTATGGAAAAACACAGATTTATAGATTTATGGAGGGAAAGAAACAGAGTAAAAAGAGAATATTCAAGAAGACAAATGGTAAACAAAGTTTTAAAACAAAGTAGAATTGATTTGGTATTATGTAACAGACATTTGGGAAGTTTCGTTACAAAAGTATTTCATAAAATGTTTAGTGGAAGTGATCATGATTTTTTAAATGTTATCATTGATTATAGTGGTGTAGAGAGAGGACCAGGGGTGTGGGTTTTTAATACGGAACTTTTAAAAAATGACATTTATAAAATGGAAGTAGAAAATTGTATAATAAATAGCATTGATAATGTCCTGTATGAAGAAGCAAAAAGTGTGTGGTGGGATAATTTAAAAATAGATATTAAAAAACTATCTATTGAATATTCAAAGAAAATGCAAAGAATAAAGAAAAGTAAAGAAAGATTATTAAACAAGGAATGGGAAGAAGAAATGAAAAAAGTGTCAGAAGGAAGGATGGATGGGGATAGAATAGTGATATTAGAAGAGAAATTGAAAAAGATTGAAGAGGCAAAGTGCATGGGAGCTAAAATAAGAAGCAGAGCGAAAAATACAGTAGAAGGAGAAAGGAGTACAAATTTTTTTTATGACTTGGAAAAAACAAGAAAAAAAGCAGAAATGATAAAAAGTATTTCAAAAAACGGAAAGGTTGTGAAAGAAAAAGAAGGTATTTTATATGAAGTGAGGGATTTTTATGCTATTTTATTTAAAAAAGAAGTAATAAATGAGGAAGATGAAGAGTTTTTATTGAATCAAATTGAAACAAAAGTAAATGAAGATGATAAGAAAATGTGTGATAAGGAAATAGAAGAAGAAGAAATAGATGAAGCTATAGATCAGTTGAATAATGGGAAAAGTTCAGGCCTAGATGGTTTACCTTCTGAATTTTATAAGGCTTTTAAGAATGTTTTAACGCCAATTTTGCAGGATTTATTTATTGATATTTTTAAACAGAAAAAGTTAAGTGAAAGTATGAAGAAAGGAATAATTAAGATAATATATAAAAATAAAGGGGAAAGAGAAGAGCTTAAAAATTATAGACCATTGAGCATGTTAAATACTGATTACAAAATACTGGCTAAGATTTTGGCAAATAGACTGAAAAAAGTGATTCCAAACATTATACAAACAAATCAAGCATATGGTGTTTTAAATCGTGATATATCGGATATAGTAACAAGTATTAGAGATTTAATGTGGTATATGAAAGAAAAAGAGGAAGAAGGATATTTGATAAGTATAGATCTGGAAAAGGCATTTGATAGAGTAGAGCACAAATATTTATTTGATATATTGGAAAAATTTGGTTTTGGGGGAAATTTTATTGCATGGATGAAATGTTTATATAATGATATTTTAAGTTGTATTAAAGTAAATGGGTTTTTAACAGATTTTATTAAGATATCAAGGTCAATAAGGCAGGGATGTCCATTATCAGCACTACTATACACTTTAGTTGCTGAGCCATTAGGACTTGCAATAAATAACGAAAAACAGATAAAAGGAATAATTTTAGAAAATGAGGAAGTACATCAGAAAATATTTCAATATGCAGATGATACCACTTTGTTTTTAAAAGATTTTAAGAGTATTGAAAAGGCAATGTTAATATTGGGAAAATATTGTGGTGGAACAGGGGCTAAAGTCAATAATGATAAGACTGAATATATGAGAATGGGGAAGGTAGACACTTTAGGAAGACAATGGAACTTTAAAGAACAGATGAATGAACTAAAGATTTTAGGAATAACACTTGGAAGAGATGAAATTAGAACAAGAGACCTGGTTTGGGAAGAGACTATAGGAAAAATGGAAAAAAGACTAAATTTTTGGAAACAAAGACAATTATTTATAAAAGGGAAAGTACTGGTTTTAAATTCTCTATTTTTATCTAAGATGTGGTATATTTTAAATGTGGTTAGTCTGCCAATATGGGTATATAAAAGAATAAAAACCTTTATTCTAAATTTTATGTGGGATGGTAAACCAGCTAAAATAGCTTATGACACAATAATTGGGGAGGTAGAAAAGGGAGGTTTGGGACTGATAGATCCAATGATAAGAAAGCAAAGTTTAAGAATAAAGACGGTAAAAAAGTTTTTAAAAAAGGATGATTTCATTTGGAAAAAAATAATGAGTTTTTATATAAATAAGTGTGGGAAAATGGGGGATGATTTTATATGGATGCATTTTAAGGACAATATGATAGAGGGGATACCGGAATTTTATAAAGAAGTTTTAAAAGCATGGAAAGGTTTTAAAGAAAATGTATATAGTGAGTTTAAAGGGAGAGAACAACTATTGAAGCAACCGCTCTTTTTAAATCAACATATTAGAATCAACAGAAACACCTTTTTTTATAAGAATTGGTTTTATGCAGGACTAAAACAAGTTAAAGACATTTTATATGAGGTAAAACCAGGTTTTTTACCTTTACAAGCAATCATAGACACATTAGAAGAAAATGAAGATATAGAAAATAAGCAATTGATAAAGGAGCAATATTTGAAAATAAAAGAAGCCATACCAGTAGAATGGATCAAAAGTATTGAAGATAAAGAAAAAGTGAATGAAAATTTGAATGTATTTTTAAAAAGAAAAGATGAAAATATTTCTTTTAATGATTGTACTTTAAAAATGTTTTATGGTTGTTTATGTAAGTCTGTTTTTAAAATACCAAAAGCAATTGAGTATTGGGGAAAACTATTTGAAAATTTTGATGCATCCAACATATGGAAAAATGTGAGAATTAATTTTAAGAGTCCTATGTTGGAAAATTTTGATTATTTATTAAGACACAATTGTATAAAGACAGACATGATATTATTTAAAATAGGGCTGATCCAAGATGAAAAATGTAAAGTATGTATGGAAAAAAAAGAAGGTGTGATGCATTTGTTTGTGAATTGTAAAAAGTTAAATGGTTTTATGAAAATATTAAAAAAGATAATAGGTGATTTTTTATTTGATAAAAGAATAATTCTAGAAGAATGGGAAACAACATTTTTATTTGGTTTTAATGGTAAATCAAAAAATAAGTTTGCTCTTAATTTCATGCTAACAGTTGCAAGATTTGCAATATGGAGAAGAAGGAATCTAATGAAACAAAAGAAAATAGAACTTCCAATACGTGTGTTTTATAAGCAGATTTTAAGTGATGAATTGAAAGTTTTATATGATTATTTTAAAATGAATGAGAAAATGGAAATATTTGAAGAATGTGTAATAAGAAATAATGCCTATATTGTTAAAACAGGTAATGGCTTTAAAGTTTTATTGCCTGAAAATGTGTAAAGATGATTTTTGCTTGTATTTTTTTTATTTATTTATTTATTTATTTTTTTTTTTTTTCTTGTTTTTTTCCTAGTTTTTGTTATTATATGTGTTTTTGTCCTTGTTTTGTTTTTAAATGAAGAATATTGTTATTAATTGAAATATATTTTGAAAAAAAAAAAGAAAAAAAAAAAAAAAAAAAAAAAATCTCGTCTGATCTCGGAAGCTAAGCAGGGTCGGGCCTGGTTAGTACTTGGATGGGAGACCGCCTGGGAATACCAGGTGCTGTAAGCTTTTTTGTTTAAAAAAAAAAAAAAAAAAAAAAAAAAAGTCCCTGAGCTTCTTCAAAACGCCTGAAAAAGTCTCTGAGATTCTTCAGAAAGCCTGAAAGAGTCTCTGAATTGTTTTCAAAAATTCTTCTTAGTTTACTTCATTAATGGTCTAACCTTTTAAATAGCCCGATTTTGGCAGCAGTTTTCGCTTACGGCCATACCACCTTGGAACCGCCCGATCTCGTCTGATCTCGGAAGCTAAGCAGGGTCGGGCCTGGTTAGTACTTGGATGGGAGACCGCCTGGGAATGGGCCATGACCCCCCCAAGTTCCTATCCTCGATCCTGGGATGAGCACGATCCTGGGCCACCTGCTGGACGATCCTGGTACTGCAAGATGCGGTGGACGAGTGGGTAAAGCACTTGTTTCCCATTCATAAGATCACAGGTTCGAGCCCCAGTTCAGCTATTTGAAACTCATAGATTGAAATCTCTGTGAAAGATGTATAATCCCTTAAACTGCTTGAGTGAATAATTGTAGTTTAAAGGTGCAAACCCCTTTGCTGAAATGCAGTTAGTTTCAGGGAAGTATAATACGGTTAAGTATTCTTATTCATCTTTTTGGACCCTTGATTTCAGGTAAACTTTTAATTTCAGGTAAGTATCGCACCCCAGTTAGTTTCAGGGAAGTATAATACGTGTAAGTATTCTTATTCATCTTTTTGGACCCTTTATTTCAGGTAAACTTTTAATTTCAGGTAAGCATTGCACTCCAGTTAGTTTCAGGGAAGTATAATACAGGTAAGTATTCTTATTTATCTTTTTGGACCCTTAATTTCAGGTAAAGTTTTAATTTAAGGTAAGCATTGCACTCCAACATAGGTACATGTTATAAAAGTTATCCAAGTGGATTTTTTTAGTATGTAAAGCAGTTTATAACTGGTAAGTATTCTTTGATTAAGCTATCGCAACACATGAATGAAAAATTACCCTTTTATATACAGCGAATATGAAACACTTAAAAATGGAATTATTATGTTAACACCAGGTAACAAGCAGAGCCATTTTCAAATGCAATGAAAATATTTTATTGACACCACAGGAATGAAACGTGAAATCAAACATGACGTGACGAATCCCAAATGCTTGATGCAAAAGGTAATTTCAGGTAGTAACAGATATGTATGAATGAAACATGAATGAACATTTTGTATGAAACACATGAATTACACTAAAACATGTATGTAAAAAACAACACACAAATAAGTTAAATAAATATACATTATAAACATTTAAAAGTTTTTAAACAATTTCACATTATTTACATCATTGTGTGTGTGTGTGTGTGTGTGTGTGTGTGTGTGTGTCAGCGTGTATGTGTCTGTCAGTATGTGTGTGTGTCATGGTCAGTGTAGTGTGTGTCAGGTGTTGTGTGTGTGTGTGTGTGTGTGTGTGTGTGTGTGTGTGTGTGTGTGTGTGTGTGTGTGTGTGTGTTGTCAGTGTGTGTGACAGTCATTGCAACCCACAACAGGTTTAGAGGGTGGTTCTCCTCTTCTCCAGTTCCCCATCCACCACAGTTTTAAAGTGTTCATAGCTGGTGTATGTTACACCTTCGAAGCCAGGTGTGGTGGACATATTGGTGGAGGGACAAAAGGTGAAGATTTTCTGGCTGCTTCCAGCCACCTTGTCTTTGGAAGGGGTGTATTTCTTCCGCTGCCCCCCACACTGCGGCACCTTGCAAGCCCCACATGGCTTATTGGACTTGTTGGGCATAACAGGTTTCACTGCGGGAGGACAGAGTGGGAGGACAGGGAGGAAGACTGGGTTGGCAGATGGCAGCAACCTCACTGATGGAGCCTGTGGTTGGGTTGGCAGCACCAGGAGGACAGGTGCTTTTGCCACGGCAGATGGCACGTAGGATGCAGTGGCCGGCTTGGGCTGGATACAGCGGTTTGAAGGCCCTGGTTGACAGTCTGGCTGTGGGTCTTCAAAGTCCAACCTGTAAATATAAAAGAAAAAAACACACAAGCACAATACTGTGAGTATCATATACAATAATACAGTGTCATACAGTACAGCTCCCAGTGTGCTGTGTGCTCATTGGGAAAAGATATATATAAAAAACTTAATAGCAATACAAATCTGATAAAATCTTTTATAATAAATGAGACTCTTTAGTGTTGAGAACCTTATAAGTATGGGTGTGCATTAACATTTTACTCTACACAAAAAAATAAATGGATAAAGTGAGCGAAGAGCTTACCTCCGCTTTTCCCCACGCCTTTTGCCAGCGACATGGTGAGGCTCCTGGTACTGCACCTGAGGTCTATCTGGTGGTGGCAGTGACGACGGCAGAGCAGGGGCATCAGGCATTGGTTGGCCTGACAGAACATTCCGATGAGTCTTCACTCTTGGCCTGACCGTTGCCCTGAAGTTGGCCATCTTCTCCTCCCTCCTGAAAAAGTTGCTGATGGACTTGACGTTTATGTTGGGCAGCGGGATGGCGAGGCAATCCTCTTGTACTGGCCTTTGATGGATGAGGTCAGCTTGCTGGGAGACGAGTGGAATTTGCTGCAGGTGGGATGGTGCTGCAGCATCTTAATCAGGAGGTACAGAAGACGGCTCTCCTCGGTCACCTGCGCTGCTTGGGGGTACCTCATCCAGCCAAACTTGGTCTTCTGGGCTGCGCTGGTCTCTGGCGTGTCGGCTCAGAGGCAACGACCAAAGAGTGTGTAGCCCCACCTGGACTCGTACTTCTTGACGAAGTTGGCGCCGGACCGGTCGTGGTCGTGGAGAGCAGCAGCAGCCGTGGCAATTTGCTGCCTCAGCACGGTGGGCACGAGGTGGTGGTGGTCGCTGTCGTCTGCCAGCTGGAGGAGAAGCGACGCAAGGGCCTCCACTTCCTCTATCCCTGGCAGATGGAGATGGCGTTGGCTGGCCAGGACATCCTGCAAAGAGGGGTTATCCTCTTCCTCCACCTGTTCTGCCTGAGTGAGGACGACATGCTTCTCACAGACGTGGTCTATGGGGTCCTCCTCCGACACCCTCGTCAGCCTGCTCGTCCTCCTCTTCCTCGCCACTCTCCTCAGCAGCGGACTCCCCTTTCCCCTCCTCCTCCTCCTCCTCGTCCTTCCTACACTGCTCCTCCTCAGCTGAAAAACATTACATTGTGTTAAGTTACATTGTGATTAGTAGTGATGAGTACAAGGTCAGCAGACAGTTAGCGGGCAGGTGATTTTAGTATATATTGTTGTGTGATGAAAAATGCTGTACCTTTCTGCGCGTAGTAGTGCCTTGCAGTGAATGCAGTGGACTGGCACATGCCATACTCCACGCCAAGCAGCTCCTCCTCGTCTGGATGGTTGTAGTCGTCAGGGTATGGCAGAGGAGCAGCGAAGTTAGGTTCAAAGACGTGCTCCTTGCCAAAGAGCAGCTCCACCTGCCGATTCATTCGCTGAATCCTCGCAGCGTCCACGCAGCTCGTCTGGCGACCACGACCTCCGTCGACGCGAAGGGACTCCATCCTGGCGTTCCACTGTACGGCGAAGGCGATCAGGTACACCTGAAACACATTGCATGTAACACATTTCTGGCGTTATTGTAGTTGAAAATGAAAGTTGCCCTTCTTTAAGCATAAAGTTTTTTAACCTATTTGTACATAACATTCTTGAAAAAATCTAATAAACATATATTAAAAAAAAAAAAAAAAAAATTACGATGTTGACAAAGCCTTTTGTTTTCATTAGTCACCTGGAATGGCATGATGCCGCATCTGTTAGATGGTATGGCGTTGACTAGATGGGAATGCAGCCCTTCCAAAGAATTGCTGCCACGCCGGCATCTGTACCTCTGCAGCTGCACACCGTTCAGCACCACCGTCCTCACTGCCACGTACAGCGGAACGCCAGGGGGGTCCTGCAACACACAAAACAGTACGAGGTTCATGATTACTCTGGCCCATCCAGTTTTGTCTAAATGTGTCTATACATGGCCATACTTGTATCTGTCTTGACCCATTCACAAATAAACTCGCCTGCATGCATCCGAGGTGCTTGCTTGCCGTCGCCCAATGTGCATCAACGGCGTCTGAGGATTTGAACAAGGGGATCCCGTCGATGTCAAGGCCTGCTGGTCCCTTGAACTCATCAAGGATGGAGTCCACAGTCGCAGCGGTCTCCTGTAACACACAGGTGGGAAAGGTATAATTAGAAATGTTATTCATATAACAGCTTTATTACACATGATGCGTTTCTATTACAAACTTATTACAAATAGTTACCTCAACACCCCTCGTTATGCGCCTGACATAGCTCTTGATCTGAGACGGCTTGAGGAAGGCGAGCATCTGTTGGTCAGTGTGGTTGCCGTACAGTTCCTCGTTGCCCTTCCGCACTGCCTGGACCAAGAGCATCATGTCCCCCTTATTGTAGGCCAACACCGCCCCTGCCATGGCACTCATAAATACCCCGTACTTGGCATGGCTCTGTTTGATGACCACAGCATCCCAGCGGTGCAGCCAGTGGCGGATGTCCAGACGGACCACAGCACCCCTCTGCACCCAGTCACTGAAGAGGGTCTCAAGGAACGATGAGCCACTGTCACTGAAATGACACAGAAAAAATAGCATGCATCTACAAGTATCTATGCAATATTGTTTCATTAAATAACTTGTCATGTGTGATTTGAATTATCTCAATTATTATTTGAAATATCATTACACTATGATGAAATATCATTATGCTACGATGGAATTAATTCAATTAAAATGTACCGGCAGCAGTTGTTGTCGGCATAAATCACTCTCGGGGCTGGAGCGTTCGCACGCTCGAACCGAGCCACAAGACCCCTGGCCATGCGTGCATAGCAGCCCTCGGACTCAGCTGCCACCACCACCGTCGTCAAGAACTGACCCCACTCATTCAGGACGCTGGTGAGGTATTGCATCGTGCCCTGGCCGTCCCCGTAGATCTTCTTCAGGACCTGTCATAAAACAGACCAAATCAAAACATACACATTATTACATTACATTAATGTCACTAGTTAAGACACATCTGTATTTTTTTTTTTTTACCATAACATGATGGCTGCATGCATACCTTTCTTGTGCCATCTATGCAGAGGATTTCTCCAGTCATGCTGAGGATCTCGCTGCGGTACACTGGCATCTTCTCCATCTCCATGATGAGGTGTGTTCGCCTCAGCCCCCGGGCAGATGGAAGAGGAGACTGGGGAATGGGAGGTGTGTACGTCCCTGCAGGTTTGGCGAAGGCGAGGATGCCCTTCTGCGAGGAGGATGAGGCTGCCGTCGACAAAGAGCCAGCTGTGTGGGCGTCGTACAGCAGAGTCTGGTACAGGTCACGCCGCTCGATGTACCACTCGTCGTGGCCCTGTTTCAGAAGCCGCTGCACCTTGCTCATCGACACGGCGTTGAGGCGGTCGCTCAGCAGAGTCACCACTCCTCTGTCGATGGCGCGCTTCCCACACAGAATGGCGGGGAACATCCGTCTAACAGCAGGGGCGAGGCTCATCAGAACTTTTGGACTGTAGGCCAGCCAAATGTACTGCTGCTGATGGTGATCTTCCTCCTCCTCCTCCTCACTGTCGCGTGCCACCGACACATGCCTCACCTTCTCGCAGTAGGAGCACTTCAGCTTCTCCGTCAGGAGGGTGTAGTAGGATGACATGCCACACACCTGCCTGGCGTAGCTGCCGAAGCCCTTCCTCTCCAGGTATTCCCCAGGTGGCGCAGGGCAGTTGGTGTTGGGGCAGGGAATCATGGCCTTCATCACACCAACGGGGCGCCAGAAGAAGGCAGGCGTGGTGAAAAAGGAGAGCATGCTGGGAACTGCTCCCTTGACGGACACAGGCAGTGGGGGTGGGTGGAACTCCATCTTCTCCTTCAGCAACTTCCTCTCCACAATGTCGCCTTTGGCATTATTATACCGGGATGCCCTCTCAAACAGGCCATATGCCTCGTTGCACTTCATCCACTTAATGTTTGGTAGGGCGATGCCAAGTGCTTGGGCAGATGCTGGTGGTTCCTCCCAGTACCTCTGCAAACCCTCCAGGTGGATGCCGGTGGAGACGGAGGGCTGCTTCTGCGATGGTGGCACGGCAGGCTCCTGGCTGGCAGCTGCGGCTGGAGTGAGTTGTCCCACGGTGGTGATGTGGGTGGAGACAGGGACCTAAGACTCATCCAGGAGTTGTTCTGCAAAGCACACACACACACACACACACACACACACAGAGAATTGAGATAATTATTCCAAATGAATTTAACATAATGACAGAAGTAAAGAAAAACATTATTAGTTTAAGCCGCTCCAGAAGGGATAAAATGGTCAATTAATTTCCATATGTAAGCATAATAATATTACCTGCCACAGCCAATAGCTCGGCATCACTGGCATAATTGGAGCCATGCTGGGAGAAGGATGACACCACTGCGCCTGTCTTTTCCTGAGAAAAAAAAAGAAAGAAAAACATGACAGTAAGATCCATACATCATGGTTTTGAAATGGTGTGAATTATCACTCACATGTACAAATAGAAATTTTAACCTAGATAACTTACCTTCAGCTTCCTGTCAACGAGACACGTTACAGAGGGGAACATGTTGACGTACTCCTGTAGGCGCTCCTTCTGCCACTTCATCAGCTCATTCAGCTCGCCCTGGTGAATGAACTCGGACAGAATCCACGCCGCCCAACCAGCATCATTCTCTAGCAGCCACCTAAATGTCTGCCCGGCGTACATACCAAAGGTCATGACGAGCTGGCCTCTCCACATCTCCGGCCTTTTTGGCAGCAGCCTCCGCCTTCACATGGTCCAGCTAGGTCGGGTCCACCTCATTGTTAGGGTTGCCTGCCTCAGCCTTGGCAGCTACCGTACACATCATCCGGGCCTCTCCCTGCCTGTACATGGGGATGCGGGGGTACTGTGCTGCTTCAGATGTAGGTCAAGCTGGAGCTTGGTCGAGAAGCTCTTCCCACACACGTCACAGGCATGCTGTTTAGGGTCGTGAAGCTTCATGTGGCGTGTAAGGTTGGACTTCAGAGTAAACCTCTTGTTGCACACCTCACACTCATAGCTATCATGGCTCTCCATTCTTTCTGGTAATGTAAACACAGGTAATAGGGATCAGAGATGACTGTTCATTTAACTTTCCAACAAGTGACTGTAACAAAACTTTTAAACATGGCTCATTTGCAGTTAGTAGTCATCATATAAATAAGGTCAAAGCAAGAGAGCCATGTTATTTATTTAAACTGGATGACATTATTTACACACACATCCCGTGAGATGTAATAAAAGCCTATCACTGCACATATTAGTTTGATAGTGGTGTACTCATTAACACAGCTTAAAAATCAGGTGTTGTGTTTACACATCCAAAGCATATTTAGACCTCGAATTTCGACTCCACACTGTAGTAACAACATCTACAAAGTCTAAACATGCTAGCCAGATGATCAGATGAGGGCTTTAATACATTTTAGAGACCCTGCAGCCCTCGTAAAAGTAGTAAGCAAAAACAGCCCATTCATTCATCACTTTGTTGTTAGCATGCAAATCACGGTTGACATGTTTACACTTCTAAAGCATATTTACACATCGAATTGCAACGCCACATTGTTGTAACACCATCTCCATAGTCTTAAGAAGTGGGCTAGAGTGTTCGATTACGTTTTTAATGTATTTACAGAGATCGTCAGGTCATTACAGTGGCGATTGGTACTTCATTCATTTTCAATGCATTCATGCCAATCGCAGTTGGCATGTTTACACTTCTAAAGCATACTTACACGTCGAATTTCAACTCCAAACTGTTGTAACACCATATCCATCGTCGTAAGAAGTGAGCTAGAGTGTCCGATCACGATTTAAAAGTATTTCCAGAGATCATTACACTGGCGATTGGTAGAAGCTAGCTCAATCATTCATTTCAATGCATGTCTGCAATTGGTGTCTGAAAATGAGTGTCAGTACGGCGCTAACTAGATTATCATGTCAAACCTCAGGCAAATTCAGGCAAATTATCCAAAAATACATAGAGTTTCAGTCATTACTTATCAAATAATTACACCAAACTTACCTGAGAATAAAAATATTAGTCTGTCAAATCTGTCAAACGGCCGACTGCATTAACAAAAGATGGCCGCCAGAATTTTTCTAACACAGCTCAGTCTCGAATGACGATTCCACAACAGAGGTCTCTGATTGGCTGATCGCTGCTCAGCTCTCCTCAACAGGGCTCAATGATTGGCTTGTCGTTCCTCAACTTTGCACAACAGGGCTCAACCATTGCTCCGTTGAGCAGGCTTTAGGGACTTGGGAGAGAATTCGCCTGGGAATACCAGGTGCTGTAAGCTTTTTTGTTTTAAAAAAAATTCTTCTTAGTTTACTTTACTAATGGTCTAACCTTTTAAATAGCCCGATTTTGGCATCTGTTTTCGCTTACGGCCATACCACCTTGGAACCGCCCGATCTCGTCTGATCTCGGAAGCTAAGCAGGGTCGGGCCTGGTTAGTACTTGGATGGGTGGTCTAACCTTTTAAATAGCCCGATTTTGGCAGCAGTTTTCGCTTACGGCCATACCACCTTGGAACCGCCCGATCTCGTCTGATCTCGGAAGCTAAGCAGGGTCGGGCCTGGTTAGTACTTGGATGGGAGACCGCCTGGGAATACCAGGTGCTGTAAGCTTTTTTGTTTTAAAAAAAATTCTTCTTAGTTTACTTCACTAATGGTCTAACCTTTTAGCCCGATTTTGGCAGCAGTTTTCTATACGGCCATACCACCTTGGAACCGCCCGATCTCGTCTGATCTCGGAAGCTAAGCAGGGTCGGGCCTGGTTAGTACTTGGATGGGAGACCACCTGGGAATACCAGGTGCTGTAAGCTTTTTTGTTAAAAAAAAAAAAAAAGTCCCTGAGCTTCTTCAAAACGCCTGAAAAAGTCTCTGAGATTCTTCAGAAAGCCTGAAAGTGTCTCTGAATTGTTTTCAAAAATTCTTCTTAGTTTACTTCACTAATGGTCTAACCTTTTAAATAGCCCGATTTTGGCAGCAGTTTTCGCTTACGGCCATACCACCTTGGAACCGCCCGATCTCGTCTGATCTCGGAAGCTAAGCAGGGTCGGGCCTGGTTAGTACTTGGATGGGAGACCGCCTGGGAATACCAGGTGCTGTAAGCTTTTTTGTTTTAAAAAAAATTCTTCTTAGTTTACTTCACTAATGGTCTAACCTTTTAAATAGCCCGATTTTGGCAGCAGTTTTCGCTTACGGCCATACCACCTTGGAACCGCCCTTGTGGAAGCAGGAAGTGGTACAGCTATCAGAGAGAGAGAGCAAACAAAGAGTTTTGTGAGTTTGTGAACTGTAAAAAGTAGCTTTTATCTCAAAATAACCTTTTTAAAAAAGGGGGACTTGTGTGCAGTGGAGTTATTTACTCCCCAAACAGCGCGTGCTGTTTGGGGATAAATACTTTACGTGCTGAGCACTGGTTGACAAAATGGAGGTGGGAAGAGGCCTGGAAAAAAGGAGTATGAGAGAAAAGGAAGGAGAACTGGATCAAAGAGGAAGGAATTATGAAAAGAAGCTCACAGTGCTGGTGGAAATTGAAGGAGAAGATAGAATAACGATGATGGAGTTGCTGAAGAAAGTGAGAGAAGAATGTGGAGTCGTGATCGGGTGCAGATACAAAACACCAAAAGAATATGAGTTGACAATGGAAGAGGAAAAAGGAAAGGAGAAGTTACTGGATGGATTGAGGATAAAGAAAAGTCGGGTGATGGCGAAAGAGGTGGACTGCATGGAGATGGTGGTCTCGTTCCTTGGTCTGCCAACATATATAATGGATGAGGAGATACTGAGAAAGCTGTCGGATTGGGGAGTTAAAGCAGTCTCAAGAGTAAAGAGGAGAATGTGGCCGGGGACAGATATCGCCGACGGGACAAGGTTTTTAAAAGTGAAATTTAACGAGGAGGTAAAATCGCTGCCGTATTCCACAAAGTTTGAGACATTGGGAGGGACGGAGCACTTTAGGGTAATACACGACAGGCAAGTGAAAGTCTGTCGTTTGTGCATTCAGCCAGGTCACATTGTGAGAGACTGCCCAAGCTTCAGATGCTTTAAATGTGACAAGCAGGGACATTACGCAAGAGAATGCAAGGAGGTGAACTGCAGTATGTGCAATATGCGACCTGGACTGTGTGTGTGTGTGAAACACTGGCGGAGATGGATGAGGAGTCAGATCTGTACAAGGTGGACGAGGAGGTGGAGAGCGAAGTAGAGGAAGGTGCAGCGACTGGAGAAGAAGAGAGAAGGGGCACATGGAGTGGAGAAGAGAGAATTGGGGAGTGGAGAGCGACTGAGAGTGTGAGCAGTCAAGAGGAGGAGGCTCCAGGGCGGAAGCGGACAGAGAGAGAGAGAAAAAAGAAAGAGAGGGAAGCGGAACCTGGTAAGGAGATGGCAACGAAGGATGTGGAGTGTGAAGACGGAGAAGGGGAGACAGCGAAAGGCGAAGGAGAGAATCAGGAGGGTGACAACGTGAAAAGGCGAGGCGAAAAGCCGCAGACGGAAGGAGGTGGAGGAAAGAAAGAGGTGCCAGAGAGTCATACCAAAGTCGATGATGAGGAAATGGACACAACTGATGGGAAAACAGTGCAGAAGAAAAGAAAGAAGAAAGAAAGGGAGGAGCACAGTGCAGAAAGTAAGTGCTTGGAAGTATCAAAATGAGTGTTCATTTTTTCAAAACTATATTATTTGCTATGTGGGGAATTATGAACATTGCCTGTTTGAACAGCAATGGACTAAGAGATGAAAATAAGTTTGAGAGTGTGAAGAGATTACTGAAGGGCGATATACTCTGTCTACAAGAGACACACTGGTCTGATGACACAATGGACAATATAAAAAAGAGATGGCAAGGTGATATTTTTGTCAATCACGGGAATGCAAAAGCCAGAGGAGTGGCAACCCTGATAAAAGAAGGTAGAGTTAATAGTGCGAAGGAAGTATACAAGGATGGTAATGGGAGAGTTCTAGTGACTGAATTTGTGTTTCATAATGAACTTTTCAGGCTGATAAATATTTATGCACCAAATATAGAAAATGAAAGAAAAGACCTCTTCAAAGAAATCAAGCCGTTGTGTAAAGGCAACTATATAGTGGTTGGAGACTTTAATGTATGGTGCACGAGACTCGACGCTTCCTGCAGCGCAAACTTTAAGTCTGATGTTTCCAGAAAATATTTAATTGAGTGGATGCAAAATGAGGACTTGGTTGATGCATGGAGGGAAGAGAATCCCTACAAAAAAGAATTCTCTAGAAGACAAATGGTGATGGGAGTGTTGAAACAAAGTCGTATAGATTTATGTTTAACCAAAAGGGAAATGTTAAAATATGTTAAAAATGTAAAATATAAGTTTGTAGGTTTAAGTGACCATGCTATGATGATGGTAAAGATGGGTGTAATCAGGGAAGAGAGGGGAGGGGGAATCTGGTGTTTGAATGCTGAGTTGCTAAAAGAAGAGGCATACAAAGAAAATATCAGAAAATGCATAAATTATGATATGCAGAACTCATTATTTGATGAAGACGTATGTGAGTGGTGGGAAAAAATGAAAGGGAAAATCAAAAAAAGGAGTATTAGATATGCAAAACAAAGGGATTTTATGAGAAGGAGTAAAGTTGAGGCATTGGAAAATGAATTGAAGAGGGAAGCTGAAAAAATAGAAAGAAATCCAGAGCAAGATAAAGAGCGTTTTGTGCAGGTAAAAGCAGAAATAGAAGAATATGAGAATGAGAAAAGTAAGGGTGCAATGATAAGGAGTAGAGCGCAGTATGCGTTAGAGGGAGAAAGAAGCACAAAGTTCTTTTTAAACTTAGAAAAGAAAAAACAGAGGAAAAGGCATATAACAGAACTGGAAAATGAAAAAGGTGATAAGATTACTGATTATTTGGAGATAATAAGTGAAGTAGAAATGTTTTACAAGGGACTATTTAAGAAAGAAGGGGTAAAACAGGAATGTGTAGAGGGGGTTTTAAATACTGTGAGTGCGAGGCTAAGTGAAGGGGAGAAAAATGATTGTGAAAGAGACATAGGTATAGAAGAAATAAAAGAAGCAATAAAACAGACAAAGAAAAATAAAAGCCCAGGCTCGGACGGATTAACGCATGAATTTTATAAGGCTTTAATAGAGACTGTAGCACCAATATTGTGGAAGGTTTATAGAAGTATGGAAGAGGGAAGGAAAATGCCTGAGTCCATGGGGCTAGGAGTAATCACAATATTATAAAAAATAAAGGAAGTCCAATGAAGCTAGAAAATTATAGACCATTAACTCTTTTAAATACTTATTATAAAATACTGACAAAAGTATTGGCAAATAGGATAAAAGAGGTTGTTGGGACAATAGTATCACCAAGCCAAGCTTATAGTATAAAGGGAAGAGACATCACAGATACAATTTGCACAATAAGAGACGTAGTGGAAGGGATGGGGAACGATGGAAAAGGGGGATTGATTTTATCTATAGACTTAAATAAAGCGTTTGACAGGGTGGAACACAGCTTTATAGAACAGTCAATTGCGAAATTTGGGTTTGGGGATAGGATGCAAAAGTGGATAAAATTAATATATGATAATGCTAAAAGTTGTATAAAAGTTAATGGGATATTAACTGACCCCTTTCCGTTAGAAATGTTAGTTAGGCAAGGTTGTCCGCTGTCAGCATTATTGTATTCAATAACAGCCGAGCCGCTGGCGACACTCATCAAAAAAGATGAAGAGATAAAAGGTATCCAAATACCAAATGGAGGAATAAGTGTAATACATCAATATGCAGATGACACTACCTTTACGGTTAGGGACATAGAGAGCATAAATAAAATTAGGAAACAGATAGAAAAATATGGGAAAGCGTCAGGTGCAAAAATAAATGTAGAAAAATCAGAAATAATGAGTATAGGAGGAGTGTTGGTTGAAGGGGCATATGTTCCATTTAAAATAACCAAAGACTTTATAAAAATTCTAGGGGTAAATATAGGAGAGAATGCAAAAGAGGCAAGAGATGCAACATGGTCAGGAGTGCTAAACAAAATCAAACAAGTATTACAATTTTGGAGACTAAGAGAATTAAGGCTAAGAGGCAAGGTGGTAGTGGTTAATTCTTTATTGTTAACGAAATGTAATTATGTGATGGGAGCAATTGATTTACCAGACTGGGTGTTAAATGGAATAAAAGAGGCTGTGAATACTTTTGTGTGGGGTGGGAAAGGAGTGAAAATATCAGCAAAAACATTAATAGCAGATTACAGTGAGGGGGGTTTGAGGTTGATAGATTTAAATGTTAAAAGGAACGCAATAAGAGTTAAAACAATAAAAAAGTATTTATGTGGCAAAGTAGAATATGGATGGAAGGGGTATATGAGAAAATATTTAAATGAAGGTGGAGGATGTGGTGAAGAAGGAGTGTTCATGGTGTTAAAAAAAACAATGATTGAAAAGCTGCCTTTATTTTATCAAGAAGTGTTTACTGCGTGGGCTGAGTTTGTGGTGAATGTAAACTATGAATGTGAAAACATAAACCAAGTACACAATCAGCCAATATTCCTGAACCCAAGAATAAGGAGGGGAGGGAAAATGCTCTATAACAGACTATTCATGAGAGCGGGGGTAAGGAAAGTAAAAGACTTGGCATATGAATATGTGAAAGGTTTTTTACCGAATAGGGCGATATACGATTCTGTGGTGGGGTGGGATGATGAAATTGAGAAAGCAAAAGTGGATAGTGAATGTGAAAATATTAAAAAAAGCCTGCCTGAAAAGTGGGTAGAAGGGATTGAAAGAGAAACTGCCAAAGTGGGATATTGGGGAATGCCTGAAATGTATATTGTGGAAAATGAGAGAAAAAAGTTTTTGTGGGAGGTAAATGTGAAAACGATATACAAAATAATGGTGAAAAAGGAAATTAAAATGCCTGCATCAGAGGCGGTGTGGCCGAGAGTTTTTCCTGGCATGGAAGAAAAGACAATATGGAGAAACTTAAATGTAAAATATAACGGATTGGACTGTGAGAATTTGGACTTCAAACTGAGACACAACAGAATATACACGAAGGTGGTTATTCATCAAATAAACAAAAATGTGAGTAGAGAATGTGACATGTGTGAGACAGAGCCAGAAACTCTGATGCATATTTTCTTTGAGTGCAAGGAGCTTGAAGAGTTCCATGCAAAAATGAAAAAACTGATAAAAGATGGAATGGGAAAAGAGGTAGTAGGGGATGAGTGGAAAAAGCTGTTTTTATTTGGTGAAAGTACAAATTATAAAGATAAGAAGGTGAATTTATGGAATTTAATTTTGAGTAATGCAAGGTATGCAATATGGCTGAGGAATATGGCATACTTTGATAGAAAGAAAGTGGATGTGATTGATGTTTTCAAGAGTGTTGTTAGAAAGAATGTGTTTACAATGTGGAAATACCTAAGCAAAGATGAATTTGAACGATCATTTGTAGAAGAAAGTGGATTTATAAGTACAAAAGAAGGGTTAAGTTTAAAATTTTGAAAAGAAATGATTTTGTTTAAGCTGGGTATATTAGTTTTTTTTTTTCGTCTTGTTTGAGTGATGCAATATGGCGTAAATTCAAAGTCTATGCTTTAAATGCTAAGTTGACCTAATATGCAGAAGTTTGAGAATGTTAGGTATGAAATATGATTTATGTAAATATGACTTTTGTACTTTTTGTTAATAAAAAAAAAAATAAAATAAAAAAGAACCGCCCGATCTCGTCTGATCTCGGAAGCTAAGCAGGGTCGGGCCTGGTTAGTACTTGGATGGGAGACCGCCTGGGAATACCAGGTGCTGTAAGCTTTTTTGTTTAAAAAAAAAAAAAAAAAAAAAAAAGAGTCCCTGAGCTTCTTCAAAACGCCTGAAAAAGTCTCTGAGATTCTTCAGAAAGCCTGAAAGAGTCTCTGAATTTTTTCAAAAATTCTTCTTAGTTTACTTCACTAATGGTCTAACCTTTTAAATAGCCCGATTTTGGCAGCAGTTTTCGCTTACGGCCATACCACCTTGAAACCGCCCGATCTCGTTAGTGGTACAATCCAGGAAGTGAGTTTGCAGTTGGGAGAGAGAGGCTCTCCCATGTGCTCTATCTTAGTTAGTTTTTGTTTGTTTTTCGATTTGTTTAAGTTTGTTTTTGTGAGTTTACACATCTCCCAGCAGCAGTTTGCTGTCTGGTGAGTTTTTGTTATTTTGATTTAGACAATGGACGGATTAAATGGCAAAGAAATGGACACGGCAGGAGAAGGACGAAAGCTAATGGATAATGGAGATGGAAAAAGACGACGAGCTGGACACGGACGAATGGATTCTACCAAGGTTTATTCTAGAGAGGCGACAGTGATTGTGGATATTGCGGATTTGAGAGATGCAGGAGCGGAGGACATTATAAAAGCGGTGAATGAAAGGATTGGAGAAGGAAAGATTCTGGCTGTGAGACCGAGACATGGGAAGGAATTTGAAATAACACTGACAAACAAAGATGAGTGTGGGAACTTGGACGAAGGACTGGAGATAAAAGGACAATTGTATGGACTAAGACAACTACTAGAAGTAAGAGAATATGTGGTTTCTTTTATACATTTGCCTGTTTATACTGATGACTCAGAAATTTTAGAAAAATTAACACAATGGGGAGTAGCACCAGCATCAGACATCAGGAGAAGAAAGTATCCGGGCACTGATATTGCAGATGGTACAAGATACCTAAGGGTGAAATTCCCAAAAGAGGTAACATCTCTCCCATACAGCACAAAGTTTGACACAGAGGACGGAACACAATACTTCCGGATCATGCATGATCGTCAGGTTAAAACCTGTCGATTGTGCATGAATCCGGGACACGTGTTCAAAGATTGTCCAGAGTTTAAATGTTTACAGTGTGAGGAACAAGGACATTTTGCAAGGGATTGCAATGCAGTGAAGTGCCCGGATTGTAGAAAGGTGATGGTAAGATGTGAGTGCTGGATAGAGGATCAGTCTGAAATGCAAAATGCAGAGTCAGAGGATGTAGGGAGGCAAATGTTGAAAGAAACGGAACTGGAAAATGTTAGAGAGACTGAGAAAGAAAATGGAGGGAACAAAGAGACTAATGTGAAAAATCTGGAGGAGGATGAAGATTTGGTTGAATTAGAAGGGACAATGAGGGAAGAAAACAAAGGTTTTGAACCAAAAGATTGTGGAAAGGGGTATGGACAAAACAATGAGAAAGGAGAAGAAAAACAGTGTGGGGATATGGAAAAGGTGAATGGTAAACCTGAAATGAGTCATGAAATGACAGATGAACTGAGTATGGAAGATGTTGTCTTTGAACAGGTGAAGGTGGTGGATGTGTCTACTATAAAGGAAATGAAATCCGTGTGTAATATTCAGAAAGACAACACAGAAGTAGTACTGGAGACCATTGAAGGGGATAGAGAAATTCGTAACGGAAAACAGTTTACTAGAAAACAGACAAAGCACAAAGGTGGACGTGTGTTAGGATGTAAAGAAATACCAAATTTGAATCCTGTGCTGAAAAAGCAAAAGATAAGGAGGGCAGCTTTAAAGAAAAAAAAGAAACCATACTAATGATTGAAAAGAAGCTAAGGGTAATTAGAATGTACTCTATTTAGAAATTATATATTCATTAATGTCCTTTCTGTATATAATTGTCTATTGAATATTTAATATTGTTTTTTTTTTTTTGCTCAAGTGATAGTCGTATGGTTTGTTTCTAAAAAATTATGTGTTTGATGCCTGATTGAAAATGTTATATGAATGAAGGTATGGATTTGAGTTTTTGTTGTTTTGTAAATATGACTTTTGTACTTTTTGATAATAAAAAAAAAAATTAAAAAAAAAAGAACCGCCCGATCTCGTCTGATCTCGGAAGCTAAGCAGGGTCGGGCCTGGTTAGTACTTGGATGGGAGACCGCCTGGGAATACCAGGTGCTGTAAGCTTTTTTTTTTTTTTTTTTTCCCTGAGCTTCTTCAAAATGCCTGAAAAAGTCTCTGAGATTCTTCAGAAAGCCTGAAAGAGTCTATGAATTTTTTTCAAAAATTCTTCTTAGTTTACTTCACTAATGGTCTAACCTTTTAAATAGCCCGATTTTGGCAGCAGTTTTCGCTTACGGCCATACCACCTTGGAACCGCCCCTGAGCAACCAGGAAGTGAGTTGGCAGTAGTGGGTGAGGAAGGCTCACCAAACGTGTTTCTGTGTTTTTTTCGTTTGTTTTATGTTAGAATCAGTGTTTTTTTGTTAGGTTTTTTTGTTTTTTTTTGTTTAAGCTTAATCCTCCCAACAGCGTACGCTGTTTGGGAGGAATATTTTTTTCTGCGTGTGTTTTCTTTATGGATGGACAAACGTTAACGGACATTGCAATGGCTGGAGGACCGGACAAACAACAAAGAGATGGACAAGAACGGGGGAAAGAAATGAGAAAGGAGAAAGCGAGAAGGATGTACAAAAAAGGAAGCGACAATAACGGTGGATTTAAGAGATGACAAAGAGGTGAGGAGCGATGGATATAATAAAACAGTGGCGGAGAAGATCGGAGAAGGAAAGATTTTGGCGGTGAGACCCAAACAAACAAAATGAATATGAAGTCACACTTGAACAGGAGGAGGATACGGGACTCTTATTGGACGGACTGGACATTAAAGGAAAGACATTCGAGGTAAAGAGTTGTAAAGATTCTAGGGGATCTAATCCTGGGGAATTTGCATATCATAATTAATAATTAGTAATTAATAATTATTCATACATGTTTGGATTAGATCAGTCTTACATGTTAATAAATCTCCCCTAAAGGAGAATGTCATTTTACCTGGATGTATACATACAATCCTTTCATTTTGACAAGTTGATTGCAAGTAATTACACAGATCACGTCTTACAAAGCAGGCAAAATTAATTTAGCTCAATTGTCCGAATAACATTGAGGGGTTTTCCCCAATATCATCTTACTTTATAGGATTGCAGGAAACGCAATTCTCTGGCCAGAAGAATTGGGTTTTCTGCCCCATAAACAAATATGTAAAGCTATTTTTAAGTTATAAAGTTCGTAGCAAGATCTTTTGGCACTTCAGAGACTCGAAATTGAGCAAAGAGAAAGTCCATCAGTCAAGTGAATATAATGATTTAATAAAGGCATGTCTACTTATATATATTTACTACGTTACAGGAATACATGTATGTACAAACATTAACACGAACGAAACACATTAAGACATTGATGAACGAGAAATGCGTAAAGTTTGGGCAATGGATGACTTACACGCGTTAGCGAGTAAGAGAGAGAGAGAGAGGGAGAGAGAGAGTGAGAGAGAGAGAACATTGGCATACTTCCTCCTAAGACATTCACCTTTCTGATTACAACACGAAACATCATCTTAATGCTCCTTAGAAGCGTTATAAAGAGATACTTGCACAAGTTATGGGTCTCGCTGTGTTGTCGCATTCCTGAAGGCCTGTCCCGGCCGCGTGCGTGAGCGGAGTCCTTTGTGTGTGTAAGCGTCACGTGTTGTCTCTGGGCGCTCGGGTTGCGCGGCGGTTTAAAGTCTTTGAGTAGCATTACCAATGAAAGTAGCTCGGCTACGTTTGTTTCACTCCGTGGAAGTAAACAGAGTCGACTATGGAAAACAAAACTTTGCCTTACAAAGGAAAGATATAAAGATCGGATCGGGTCTCC
The DNA here is from genome assembly GCA_036326025.1 of Chrosomus eos. Classification (NCBI taxonomy): domain Eukaryota; kingdom Metazoa; phylum Chordata; class Actinopteri; order Cypriniformes; family Leuciscidae; genus Chrosomus; species Chrosomus eos. Next base: position 118,272 of record JAZAVI010000136.1, read on the forward strand.
GAAGGAGACCACGGGATCGGGTTACATGATGAAGCAGTAACGACGGGCGAAGCAAGAGAGTGGGCTGAGCTGCGCTCCTACATTTATCACATCGGCGAAGTCCAGCCTCTTCCCATTGACTCGGCCAATCAAGAGGCTGAAACTCACAGGCGGGATTTCTGGTTTTATTACCCTTTGTCTTGTCGAGATCGACTTTGCATGTTTTATGACGGTCCCGTAAAATGCGTTCAATTTTACTCCAGAGATGATAAAACATCGTAACACACATCCTATGGTTTGTACACATACAGATATGGTTTGGTCAGATCAAGAGGATTCTAAAGATATGAAGAACAACATAAGTTGGATAATACTGTAAAGTTATACATTAAAAGGCATACTTTCCAAGCATTTGTAGTTATTTTAGGACTACGGTACGGTCGCAGATAACCATGGAATCTGGGTAACAGACACACATATAAGCATATCAAAATATATCTCAATAAAGTCTTTATATGATGACGTTAGAGGTTTGTGTATGTGTGTGTGTGTTACATTCAGGCTTTCTGGGCCTGAAGGCTTTGGGACTTTAGCAAGGAGGTATTTAATTATCCAGAATATATTTAATTATTCAGATTCACCCTAAATACGCTACAGAGTCTTCAAAACAGGGATTATGTTGTCTCTTTTATGCACCTGCCGGCCTACACTGAGGATGTGGACATTTTTAATAAACTGGAACAATGGGGAGTAATACCAGTATCTGTGGTTAAAAGGAGGGTTTATCCAGGCACAAATATAGAGGACGGCACACGCTTTTTAAAAGTAAGGTTCCCAAGGGAGGTAGCGTCACTACCATACAGCACAAGACTGGAAACAGCAGAAGGACCACAATATTTTAGAGTGATGCACAGTCATCAGGTGAAGACCTGTCGGTTGTGCATGAGCCCTGACCATGTGGTAAAAGACTGTCCAGATTTTAAGTGTTTTAAATGTGACGAGAAAGGCCACTTCGCAAGGAACTGCAACGCCGTTAAGTGCCCGGATTGCCGAGAGGTTCTTACGAAATGTGAATGCTGGACGGGGCGAGAGGAGGAAGAAGAGGAGCAGGTGAGCGGGCAGGTGCTAGAAAGAGACACAGAAAATGAGAAAGAAGAAGAAAACGGAGGAAACGAGACGAGTGAAATTACAGAAAATAAAGAAAGTGAGGAATGGATGGACGATGGGAATAAACAGGGGGAACAAACACAACAAGATGATGAAAACTGGACACAAATGGACATGAATGTAAGCTTGGAAAGTGAAGTAGACAGAGCAGAACAATAGGACAAGGAACAGAATGAGGAAATGGACAAGGAAGCGGAAAATGAAGAAGATGACAATATAGCTAAATCAAATAAAAGGAGAAGATCAATAAAGATAAAACCGAACACTGAAGGAGCGAGAAAAAGAGTGACTAAAAGGTGAGCAACAAAGTATGGATGGAGAAGAGCTGGTATAGGACTCTGAGGAGATAGAATGAGAAGATGGATTTTAGCAATGTCTTTTTAAGAACTTTTTTTTGTGCTATGATTTTAAGAATGGTTACTTTTAATGCTAGAGGTTTAATGGACATGAGGAAATTTGAAAAAGTGAAGGAAATGTGTAAAAGAGAAGATGTGATAATGTTACAAGAGACTAACTGGAAAGACTTGCATATAAGCGAAATAAGGAAAAAATGGAATGGAGAGATTTTATACAACAACGGTGATGATAGAATTGGAAGAGGAGTTGCAGTACTAATAAGAGAAAATAGAGATATAAAATGTAAAGTAGTATATAAAGATAAAGTGGGGAAATGTATAGGTTTTGAAATGGAATATGAAGAGAACAAAATACTTGTGGTAAATGTGCATGCACCACCAGAAGAGATTAAGAAGAGGGAATATTTTAATGGTTTAAGGGAACTTTTAAGGAAATATAAGGAAATTGTTATTATGGGGGATTTTAATGTTGTTTTTAGTAAACTGGACATGGCTGAAGGAATGGTTTTTAAGACAGATACAGGAAGAAAAGAGTTAAAAGGGCTGATGGAAGAAAATGAATTGATTGATGTATGGAGGGAAAGAAATGAAAAGAGAAAAGAATTTTCAAGAAGACATTGTGGGGAATTTTATTTGTAAAACGAGAATTGATTTTATTTTATGTACACGGAACATGGAAAGCTTTTTAGAAAAAATAAGATATGAAGAAACAAGTTTAAGTGATCACAAACCTATTTTTATGCAAATTGATTGGGATACAGTGAAAAGAGAGGCCGGGAGTATGGGTTTTAAACACAGGGATTTTAAAGAATGAAGACTATGTTTTAAGTGTACAAGAAATTATAACAAAGGAAAAAGAAAACAGAATGTATAGAGAAGACAAAAGGATTTGGTGGGAAAATGTGAAGTATTTAATCAAAAATTTTAGCATAAACTATTGCAGGATAATTCAGAGATGTAAAAAGGGTAAGGAAAGAGAAATACGAGAACAACTAGAAAAGGAATTGAAAATGAGTGAAAAAGATATACAAATAATTAAAGAAATAGAGGGAAAACTGAAAGAAATAGAGGAGAAGAAATATAATGGGGCACGGTTAAGAAGTAAAGCAAAGTATACAGTGGAAGGAGAGAAATGTACTAAGTTCTTTTTTGACTTAGAAAGAAGAAGAGGAATGTCACAAACAATTAAAAGAATACAAAGGGAAGATGGCGAGATAGTGGAAACAAATGAAGAGATACTAAAAGCAATAAAAGCATATTATGGCAAGCTATTTAAAGCAGAAGGAGTAAAGGAGGAAGAAAAACTAGAATTATTGAAACAAATAAAGACCAAAGTAGGAGAGGATGACAAAAAAGAGTGTGACCTAGAGATAAAAGAAGAAGAGATAAAAAGAGCAATAAGTGAACTGAATAAAAGGAAAAGCCCAGGTATTGACGGCTATGGAAATAGGGAATGAATTTTATATAACTTTTAAGGATTTTTTAACAGATATTTTAAAAGAAGTATATGAAGATATTTTTAAGAAAGATGAAATGAATCAGAGAATGGGGATGGGATTAATTAAGTTGATATATAAAAGAAAAGGAGAAAAAGTAGACTTAAAAAATTATAGACCAATTACAATGCTGAATACAGATTTGAAAATTTTAACAAAATTTTTAGCCAACAGATTAAAAGAGGTAATGCCAACCATAATCAAAACAAATCAAGTATATGGAGTGAAAGGGAAGGATATAGCAGACACAACAATAAGTATAATAGATAGAATAAGGTATATGAAAAAAAAAAAAAAGGATGGATATGTTATTAGTTTAGATTTTGAAAAGGCATTTGACAGAGTAGAACATGATTATTTATTTGAGATTTTAAGTGGGTATGGTTTTGGGGAAAGTTTTATCAAATGGATTAAAATTTTATATAAAGGAGCAATAACAAGAGTAAAATGTAATGGTTTTTTAACAATGTTTTAAATTAACTAGGTCAATAAGACAAGGATGTCCACTATCAGCACTTTTATACTCATTAGTTGCAGAACCTTTGGGATTAGCTATTAAAAGAAATAAAGAAGTAAAAGGGATAGACATTGAAGAGAGTGGGGAAAATGAAAACATATTTCAATACGCAGACGATACAACGATAATGGTTAAGGATATAAAGAGTGTTAAAGCAATGGAAGTGGTACAGACGTTTTGTAGGGGATCAGGGAGCAAGATAAATGAAGAGAAAACAGTATATATGAGATTTGGAGGGGCGAGTGTTTTAGCAAATGATTTTAAGTTTAAAGAATCAAAGGAAATAAAGATCTTAGGTGTTTTAATAGGAAAAGATGAAAAATATGTTGAAGAAGTAATGTGGGAAGAAATACTAGGAGGAATTGAAAGAAGGTTAAATTTTTGGAAACTGAGGACTTTAAGTTTAAAGGGGAAAGTTCTAATTGTGAATGTTTTAATGGTAGCAAAGTTGTGGTATGTTTTATATGTGACGTCTATGCCGATGTGGGTGGAAAAAAGGCTGAAAAAATGTTTTTTGGATTTTATATGGGATGGAAAACCTCCAAGAATTGCATACAATACTATAATAGGAGAAGTAGGAAAGGGAGGGATGGGATTGATAAAATAGCTTAAGAGTTAAAGTAATAAAAAAGTATCTAGATGAGAAAAGTAAAACAGCATGGAAAAAGACGATGGAATATTTTTTAAATAAATGTGGGAATTTTAATTTGGGAGATAATGTTTTATGGATGAAAACTAAGAATTGGATGGTGAAAGGAATGCCGAATTTTTATAGAGAATTGATGAGTGCTTGGGGGACATTTTTAACTATTGTTAATTTTAATCCTCAAGGTAGAGAGAGCATTTTAAATCAGCCTTTATTCCTAAACAGCGGCATTTTAAATCAGGGGAATGTGATTTTTTTAAAGAAATGGTGGGATGTTGGGATCACAAGAGTTAGAGATATTTTATATGAATTTAAAGAGGGATTTTTACCATTACAGTATATAATAGATACAATGGAAGTCGCAAAAGAGGATTTTAATGAACAAGAATTACAAAATAAGTATGAAATAATGAAAGAATCAATACCCAAAGAGTGGATAAAAAGAATAGAAGATATGGGAGAAGAGAAACAAGGGAAAGAAGTGCATGTAAAGTTGGGAGAAAAACTATTTGCTTTTAATGAATGTACTGTGAAAATGTTTTACTGTTTTTTTAGAGAGGGGGTTTTCAGGAAACCAAAAGCCAATGAGTACTGGGTACAGAAATACAAAGATCTAAAAGAAGAGGATATATGGAATAACATGAAAGGTACAATGATAGACGTAAAATTGGTGAGTTTTGAATATTTAATCAGACACAGAGCAATTTTTACTGACGTTATTTTAAAAAAAATCCACATGTAACTAAGTGAAACATGTAAAGTTTGTAATGGGGAAGATGAAAGTTTTTTACACTTGTTTTTAAATTGTAGAGAATTGGAAGATTTTAAGGAAAAGGGTAAAAGTTTAATTGAAATGTTGAGTGGGGAATTAAATGAGAAGACCTTAGAATGGAACAGAGTGGTGATGTTTGGGATGGAAGAAAAGTGTAAAAACAAAAGTTTTATTAATCTGTGTGTGATGCTAATGAAAAGTGCAATATGGGAGAGAAGAATTGTAGCAAAAATGGAAAAAATCGTGTTGGATGTTTGGATTGTTTTTAAAAGGAAAAGCGAATTGTATATTAAAGTATTGTATGAGTATTTTAAATGTGAAAATAAGTTGGATGTTTTTTATGGTGTTTTTACCCCAAAAGTTTGTGGTGTTTTAAAGGATCTAATGTGGAAGTTGCCTGGAAGTGAAGGAGTTTTTTTAAATTATGTAAATGATATGTGATGTAGAAATGTTGTGGAAGAAAATCTGTGTCTTCTGTAGAAATATGTATCTTCTGTATATAATGTAAATCTGTATTTCTATTTATTTTATTGAAATTTTCCAATAAAAAAAAAAAAAAAACGCCCGATCTCGTCTGATCTCGGAAGCTAAGCAGGGTCGGGCCTGGTTAGTACTTGGATGGGAGACCGCCTGGGAATACCAGGTGCTGTAAGCTTTTTTGTTTTAAAAAAAATTCTTCTTACTTTACTTTACTAATGGTCTAACCTTTTAAATAGCCCGATTTTGGCAGCAGTTTTCGCTTACGGCCATACCACCTTGAAACCGCCCGATAGTGGTACGATCCAGAAAGTGTGTTGGTGAAAGAGCTAAAAAGAGACATTGTGTGTAAAACTTTAAAACTTTATTTAATTTCAGTTTTTTTGAGAACAGTATTGATCTTCAAAGGTAGAAGTTTATTTTAGTTAGCAGTGTTCCCCCAACAGCTTTCGCTGTCTGGGGGGCCATCGTACACCAGTTTTTCTCTGCATGTCAACAGAAAGCATGGCGGCAAAAAACTAGCAAACGGGTGAATGATGAACAACAGGAACGAGAAAATAGTGGAAGAGAGGTATGTGGAGAGCACAGAGATAAATATTCCAAAGAACTGACTGTGGAAGTCGAGGTGGAAGGAGCTACAAACATTTCTATGATGGACTTGTTAAGAGGTGTGAAGAAGGAATGTGGAGAAGTGGTGGGCTGCAGAGTGAGAGGAGAAAGAACTTATGAACTGACAATGAAAGATGAAACGGCAAAGAAGAAGCTAATGGACGGTGTGCGAGTGAAAGGAGCAATAGTGCATGCTAGAGGCATTGTAAACAACGAAATGGTCGTATCATTTATCAACCTGTCAGTTTATCTTGAAGACGAAAAGATATTGGCAAAACTGCAAGAGTGGGGAGTAAAGCCGCTTTCTACAATCAAGCGCCGGGTGTGGCCGGGAACAGATATGGTGGATGGGACAAGATTTTTAAAAGTGCGGTTCACCGAAGAAGTGCGCTCACTCCCATATTCAACAAGATTCGAAACCTTAAGAGGAGCGGAATACTTCCGTGTGATCCATGATAGGCAAGTGCGTGTCTGCAGAATGTGCATCAGACCAGGACATCTGTTCAGAGAGTGCCCAGAGTTTAAATGCTTCTCATGTGGTAAAGTGGGTCACTATGCGAGAGAGTGCGGAGAACGAAGAGCAAGAGAGACAGGAGACGAGAGAGAACAACGGGATCATGGCGAGGAGACTGAAGAGGATCAATCGTGGGGGCAGAACAAAGAGAGCGGGGAAGACGTGGATGATGCAAACGATGGAGGAGAGGGCGCTGATGGAGGGGATGGAGCTAAATGGGGATGGAGAGTTGAGACAACGAGTGAGGAGACTGATGAGGAAGAAAGGATGGAAGAGGAGGAAAATGAAGAGTATGAGGAGGAAGAAGAGGATGGCAAGGAGGAAACGGCCAAGAGAGGAAAAAAAACAAAACAAGAAGCAGTCCTCCAAAAGAAGGAAAGTAAAAGTGGGAAAAGCCGAGAGACAAGTTTGCAGAATATGCAGACAAAAGCCCAAAGACTGAATGCTAAAAGAAAGGCGGAAAGGGACAAAGAGCGAATCGAACAGATAAAAGAACCTCGCTCTGGTATGTGAATTTTATGTGATATCAGATGTTTTGTTTAATTATTATTATTTTTCTTTTGGTTGCTCGCATGATTTCTGTTACTTCGGTGAATGCAAATGGACTAAGAAATATGACTAAGGTGAAAGAGGTCAAATTTACTTATCGAAGCGATATTATTTGCATTCAAGAAACAAATTGGGATGATGACAAAGTAAAAGAAGTAAAGGAAATATGGAAGGGAGACATTTATTTTAATAATGGAGCAAGAAACGCAAGAGGGGTAGCGGTGATGATTAAAAAAGATAAAATTGAAAATGTAAGGCAGGTGTACAAAGACCGGGTGGGGAGAATTCTAGTGATAGAATTTGAACATAAAGGTATTGAATTTAGATTAATTAATATATATGTTCCCAATGTGGAAAATGATAAGAGAGCTTGTATAGAGGAGTTAAGGGGGCTAATATTGGGAAGGTGTATAATAGTAGGTGATTTTAATACCAAATGTAGTAGATTAGATGTCGGGAAAGGGGGAAGTTTCAGGTGGGAAAAATCAAGAATAATGTTAATGGAAGTGATGAAGGATAAAGGATTACTGGATGCATGGAGATATGAGAATCCGGAGAAGAGAGAGTTTACAAGGAGGCAGATGAAAGATGGAGTGTTAAAACAGAGTAGGATTGATCTCGTTTTGGTACAAGGAGATACCATAAACTATATAGATGAAGACATCAGGATAATCATTTTAGTGATCATGATGCGGTTAGATTTGGAATTAAAGTAGGAAAGAGAGAGGTGAGCGGAGGGATGTGGATATTAAATGCAGGATATATTGGGGAGGAGAGGTATAGACAGCAGATAAAAGAATTGCTCACTCAAGAAAATCAGTGGTTGGAGGAATGTTTGAAGATAGATAAATTAAATGATGATATTGGAAAGAGATGGGAAGAGACAAAAGATAAAATAAAAACTTTAAGTATAAGGTATAGTAAAGAAAGAAAAAAAATATGATGAAAGAAGAAAGGGAACTCAGAGAACAAGTAAGGATAGAACTTAGTAAGGCAGATGATGAAGAAGGATATAGTATGGAAAAGTATGTAGAGGCGAAAATGCAGTTGGAGAGATATGAGAGAGAAAAATGTAGGGGAGCAATTTTAAGAAGCAAGGCGAAATATGCACTCGAAGGAGAAAGGTGCACAGGGTATTTCCTAGGGCTTGAGAAAAGAAGACAAAGTAAGACATACATCCATGAAATACATTCAAAAAAGAGAGAGATAATTACAGACTATGTGGAGATTTTAGAGAGGGTGCAAGAGTTTTACGGCGAGTTATATAAGAGAGGATGTGTGGATGAGGCAAGCATAGATGAAGTATTTAAGTGTGTAGAGAGAGAACTCGGAGAAGAGGACAAGAGATGGTGTGATAGAGAGATAGAGAAAGAAGAGGTTATAGCTGCAATAGAAGGTTTAAAAAGCGGGAAAAGTCCGGGAAGTGATGGGATAGGGGCAGAATGGTATAAAGTATACAAAAATGAAGTAGCACAAATACTTGTGGAGGTATATAAGGCAATTGAAAGAAAGGAAGTAATACAGAGTAAAATGGTAGAGGGAGTGATAACCTTGGTTTTTAAAAAGGAAATAAATTAGATCTGGAAAATTATAGGCCGATTAGTTTGCTAAACACGGATTATAAGATACTCACCAAAGTTCTAGCAAACAGGATGAAAAGAGTAATAGGGGATATAGTTCAGCCAACCCAAAGCTACAGTATACCAGGAAGAGACATAGCTGACACGATTGCAACAATCAGAGATGTGATTGAGTATATAAAGAAAGATAGGAAAGGTGGGATAGTGGTAGGGATAGACTGGAATAAGGCATTTGACAGGGTTGAGAGATTCGAGAGAGAAATACAGCAAGGAGCTAACTGTGGAGGTGGAGGTTGAAGGAACGGAGAAAATATCAATGATGGATTTATTGAAGGGAGTAAAGGAGGAGTGTGGAGAGGTGATCGGTTGCAGATTGAGATGTGAAAGAATCTATGAACTCACAATGAAAAACCAAGAAGGAAAAGAGACGCTAATGGATGGGGTGGGGATAAAAGGAGTGATGGTGCATGCCAGAGATATTGTCAACAATGACATGGTGGTTTCTTTCATCAACTTGCCCGTGTATTTGGAGGACGAGAAGATACTCTCCAAACTGCAAGAGTGGGGTGTAAAGCCGCTTTCCTCAATAAAACGGCGCGTTTGGCCTGGAACTGAAACTGTGGATGGAACGCGATTTCTGAAAGTTCGCTTTACGGAGCAGGTATGTTCGCTCCCATATTCCACAAAATTTGAGACTCTGAGAGGCACGGAATATTTCAGAGTCATCCACGACAGGCAAATACGTGTTTGCAGACTTTGCATCAAGCCAGGGCACATATTTAGAGAGTGCCCTGAATTTAAATGCTTTAAGTGTGGTGAGAATGGACATTATGCAAGGGATTGTGAAGACCGAATGGAAATAAGAAGAGTGCGGATAGATGGACAAGAAGGAATTGAAGCAAGAAACAATATTCTGACGGAGGAACAAGGAGAAACGATAGCGGAGGACGTGGAAATACAACGGACTGATGGAGCTGTGGGAGGTGGAGAAAGGAACAAAATGGAATGGCGAGATAGAGCTGAAAGTTTCAGTGAAGAGGATGATGGTGAGGAAAAAATGGAGCAATCGGGGGAGAGCGAAGAGAAAGAAGAGGAGGAAGAAGAAGAGGAGGAGGAAAGAGAAAACAATGAAGAGGAAAGAAGTGAAAAAGAGAAAAAGATAGAGACTGTATCAGAAATCAGAGAAAGCAGTGGCATAAAAAAGAGAGATGAAGGAAAAGAAGAAGGACTGAAAGCAAAAATCAAAAGACTGAGTGCGAAGAGAAAGTCTGAGACGGATGGAGAACAGACTGAACAGATAAAAGGGCCGCGGTCGGGTATGTGATTTTTGCTTAAATGTTTTATTTTATGATATATGTTTTTTGGTTTGCTCTCATGGCCACTGTAACCTCAATAAATATAAATGGTTTGAGAGATAAAATAAAGATGAAAAAGCTACTATTTACGTTTAGAAGCGATATTATTTGTGTACAGGAAACAAATTGGGAAGAGGATAAGGTGACAGAGATGAGAGAGGAATGGAGGGGGGATATATATTATAATAACGGAGCTAAGAATGCAAGAGGCGTGGCAATATTAATTAAAAAAGCCAGGGTAGAAAATATAAAAGAAGTATATAAAGATCAGAGAGGAAGAATTTTGATAGTTGAGTTTAGGTATAAAGATGTGGATTTCAGATTAATAAATATATATGTTCCAAATATAGAACTAGACAGGAGAGAAATTTTAGAAGAGTTAAAAGGGTTAATTGTTGGAAAATGTATTATAGTGGGAGACTTCAATATAAAATGCAGTAGATTAGATGTTGGGAAAGGGGTAAAATTCAGGTGGGAGAAGTCGAGGGGAATGCTGATGGAGATAATAAGAGACAAGGGATTGATAGATGTGTGGAGATATGAAAATCCAGAAAAAAGAGAGTTCTCTAGGAGACAGCTAAAGGAAGGGATATTGAAACAGAGTAGAATAGATCTAGTGTTAGCAAAGGAAGAAATACTTAAGTATATAGATGGAACAAGGCATATAGAAAATAGTTTAAGTGATCACGATGGTGTTAGGTTCAAAATCAAGATAGGAACTGAAGAGGTAGGAGGAGGGATGTGGATATTGAATGCGGGATATATAGAGGAGGGAGAATATGAAATGCAGATGAAGGATTTATTAAATAGAGAACGCGAGACGATAGATGAATATAAAAGTAATGGTGAGTTAGATGATGGAATTGGAGAAAGATGGGAGACAATGAAAGACCAAATTAAATCAGTATTAGTATAACTATAGTATTACTATAGTATTACTATATTAGTATAAAATATAGTAAGAAAAGAAGAAGGGAAAAGATAAAGGAAGAAAGGGTGTTGAGAGAAAGATTGAGAGAAGAGCTAGAGAGGACAGAGGATGAAGAAGGATACAGTATGGAAAAATATATAGAAGTTAAAACGGCACTAGATAAATATGAGATGGAGAAATGTAGAGGAGCTATTTTAAGGAGCAAGGCAAAATATGCATTAGAAGGGGAAAAAAGTACGGGGTATTTTTTAGGTTTAGAGAAAAGGAGACAAAGTAAAACATACATTAACGAAATAAATACAAAAGAGGGTAAGGCTACAAATGACTATGTAGAAATTTTGGAGAGAGTGCAGGGATTTTATGAAGAGTTATATAAAAGGGGAGGAATTGATGAGAAAAGTATAGATGAGGTACTGGATAGTGTAGATAATGTCCTAAGTAAGGAAGATGGAGACTGGTGTGATAAGGAGATAGAGGACGCAGAAGTGATAGAGGCAATAGGAGGCTTAAGGAGCGGAAAAAGTCCGGGAAGTGATGGGATAGGTATAGAGTGGTATAAAGTATATAAAGAAGAGGTAGCGCCAATACTAGTAGAGGTATTTAGAGGGATAGAAAGAACAGGGATAGTACAAAACAGGATGGTAGAGGGAGTGATTGCTTTAGTCTATAAAAAAGGGAGCAGGTTAGACATAGGGAACTATAGACCAATCACCTTGCTCAATGTTGATTATAATATATTGACAAAAGTTTTAGCTAACAGAGTGAAAAGGGTGATTGGGAGTATAGTGCAACCAACACAGAGTTACAGCATACCAGGCAGAGATATAGCAGACACGATAGCAACAGTAAGAGATGCAATAGAGTACATGAAACTGGATGGGAAAGGAGGAACAGTAATAGCAATAGATTGGAACAAAGCTTTTGATAGGGTAGAGCATGAGTACCTGTTTAGAGTGTTAGAGAAATTTGGATTTGGAGTTAAAATGGTAGGATGGGTGAGGAAACTATATGGGAGTGCAAAGAGCTGTGTAAAAATAAATGGGGTTTTAACAGATACGTTTGAAGTAGAGAGGTCAGTGAGACAGGGATGCCCCCTATCTGCATTACTGTATGCCATTTCAGTAGAGCCTCTAGCCGCATTAGTTAAGAAAGATAAAAAGATAGTTGGGATTGATTTACCGTATGGAGGAACGTGTATCATAAATCAATATGCTGATGACACCACAATTACAGTGAGGGGGGGGAAACAGTGTAAAAAGAGTCCTAGAGATAGTGGAGAAGTATGGGAAGGCATCAGGGGCAAAAATAAATAGGGAGAAATCAGAGTTAATCTATATAGGGGAGGTTGAGAGAGTAGAGGTAGGGGTAAAAGTAGAGGAAAAATATATAAAGATACTGGGAGTATATTTAGGGGTGGAAAGCAAAGAGGCAAGGGATGTGACTTGGACCGGGGTGATTAACAAAATAAGAACAGTATGCGCAGCATGGAAAGGGAGGAAATTAAAATTAAACGGGAAAGTAATTGTTGTAAATAGCTTGTTGTTATCGGTATGTGTGTATGTAATGAGTGTAATTGAAATGCCTGGGTGGGTGATGAATGAGTTGAATAAAATTGTGTGTGATTTTATATGGGAGGGAAAAGGAGTAAAAATAGCACAGAAAACATTGGTGGGAAAGAGATGGGAAGGAGGTTTAAACTTGATGGACCTTGAAGTAAAAAGGACTGCAATGAGAATAAAAACTGTGATAAAGTATATGGGAGGTAGGTGGGTTTATGGGTGGAAGGAATTCTTAAAAAAATATATTGATGATGTAGGAGGGATAGGTGAAAATGGTTGGTACATGGGCTTTAAACAGTCAATGACAGGAGGAATACCAGAAATATACCGGGAGGTATTAGAAGCATGGAGGCAGTTTCTGCCTAAGATTGAGTATTTGTGTGAGGATATACATATGATTAAAAACCTACCACTGTTTCTAAATGAAAAAATTCAAACATAATAATAAAACATTATATGAACCTAAATTTATAGAAGGGGGTATAAAACAGGTCAAAGATATTATGTACGAAGTCATCCCAGGTTTTCTTAGAAACGGTTGCATTTACGATTCTGTGTGTGATTTGGAGGGAATGGAGAACAGAGAGAAAGTGATCAAAACATATGAAAAGATTAAATCAAGTATACCCACACAATGGAAAAATCTGATTGAAAATGAATGTGTATCCAAAAGAGAACAATGTACACCAGAGATGTATATAAATGATGATGGAAAGAAATATCAAATCAAAACATTGAGTGTAAAAAGTGTATACAGGAGGTTAATTGCTGATGTTAGAAAAGAGCCAGCAGCAGAGAGAGTGTGGAAGAAGGTGTTTGATAATTTTGATGTGGGAAAAATATGGTCGAATCTAAATGTAAAGTATAACAGTATAGAGTGTGAGAATAATGACTTTTTGATAAGACATAATAGAATATACACAAATGTGGTGCTAAGCCAAATAAACAAGGAGGTTAATGTGATGTGTGATGTGTGTAATAATGGCCATGAGAGTTTTTTACATTATTTTTTAAGATGTGAGGCTTTGGTTGGTTTTTTTGGCTTTCTAAAAAGACTGTTAAAAGAAAACTGGGGTGTGGAAGTGGAATCAGAGGAGGAATGGAGTAAAATGTTTTTGTTTGGTATTTTTGAGAAAAAGAAAAGTTTGGACAATTGTCTAATTAATTATATATTAAGTCATGCCAGACTGGCAGTGGTTCTAAGAAGGAATTATGCACATTTTGAGGGGAGGAAGGTCAAGATAAAAGACTTATTTAAATCAATAACAAAAAGAGATGTAGAACTGATTTGCAAATATGGAGAAAAAGAGGTGAAAGAGTTTTTTGTTAACACAAATAAATTAATATATCAAGAGCCAGGGGAAGACATATGTTTCAATTGGTAAGAACAAAGTTGTTCAGATAGGATTGGTTGATATGTGTGTATTGTTTTTTTTTCTTTTCTATATATGTATACTAATGGAACTATATGAAGTGAAATGTGTGTAAGCAAATGTGATGATGTAATTGAAAATCTGTGAATTGAAAGTAAAATAAAAAGATAAAAAAAAAAAAAAAAAAAAAGGAACCGCCCGATCTCGTCTGATCTCGGAAGCTAAGCAGGGTAGGGCCTGGTTAGTACTTGGATGGGAGACCACCTGGGAATACCAGGTGCTGTAAGCTTTTTTTTAAAAAAAAAAAAAAAAAAAAAAGAGTCCCTGAGCTTCTTCAAAACGCCTGAAAAAGTCTCTGAGATTCTTCAGAAAGCCTGAAAGAGTCTCTGAATTTTTTTCAAAAATTCTTCTTAGTTTACTTCACTAATGGTCTAACCTTTTAAATAGCCCGATTTTGGCAGCAGTTTTCGCTTACGGCCATACCACCTTGGAACCGCCCGATCTTGTCTGATCTCGGAAGCTAAGCAGGGTCGGGCCTGGTTAGTACTTGGATGGGAGACCGCCTGGGAATACCAGGTGCTGTAAGCTTTTTTGTTTTAAAAAAAATTCTTCTTAGTTTACTTTACTAATGGTCTAACCTTTTAAATAGCTCGATTTTGGCAGCAGTTTTCGCTTACGGCCATACCACCTTGGAACCGCCCGATCTCGTCTGATCTCGGAAGCTAAGCAGGGTAGGGCCTGGTTAGTACTTGGATGGGAGACCGCCTGGGAATACCAGGTGCTGTAAGCTTTTTTGTTTAAAAAAAAAAAAAAAAAAAAGAGTCCCTGAGCTTCTTCAAAACGCCTGAAAAAGTCTCTGAGATTCTTCAGAAAGCCTGAAAGAGTCTCTGAATTGTTTTCAAAAATTCTTCTTAGTTTACTTCACTAATGGTCTAACCTTTTAAATAGCCCGATTTTGGCAGCAGTTTTCGCTTACGGCCATACCACCTTGGAACCGCCCGATCTCGTCTGATCTCGGAAGCTAAGCAGGGTCGGGCCTGGTTAGTACGGCCATACCACCTTGGAACCGCTAGAGGGAGCTAGTGAGTAACAGGAAGTGAGTTGGCAGTTTGAAGTTTGCAGTAGGTGAGACAGGCTCACCATTTTTCGTTTTTTATTTTTTAGTTTTGTCTTTAAATACAGTTTTTTAGTTTGTTTTGAGTTTTCCTCCCAACTTTTTTGCTGTTTGGGGGGTGTTTAAGCGTTTCTTTTTGTTTTAAATGGATGGATTAACCCTCTGAGGTCTGAGGTGTTTTCTGGGTCCTGGAGGTGTTCTGAAATGCTCTGACATTTGTGCTTATTTCTGTTACTTGTGACATTTTCATGGCCAAAGGCTGATTACACTGTATTCAGCACAAACTCTGCTACAGTAATATGTCAGCAGCATGTATGTACAAGTTTTTAGTTTTGAGATAATGACGTTTATGCGTGGTTTGTGAAAAAACAAAAAAACATTTTCACTGAAATAAGGTCATTAAACCCATACTAATTATTTCTTCACAAGAATTTTGAAAATTGTATCATGTGGCCTAGAATATTTGCTTCAAAACTATGTGAAAATCATCGTGACTACTCATTCAGATAAGACAATATATTGACTTAAAATTTGTAAGACGTGTTTTGTGTAAGAAAGCTTTATGCGGAGGGGCGTTAACAACCCATTAGTATATAGTGTTTTCACACCTGAGAAAGACAAAGGCCCTCCCCTAATAGCCCTATAAGGTGCTATCAGGTGCTGTCATTGTGAGAAGCCTTGCACAAAGAAGGAGGAGAGACTTAAAAAAGAATGGCTTTTAGATGGTTTGGATTTATTTACAACACAACCAAGTTATTTACAACACAATCAAAAAGATACACAACCAAAGACAAAAAAGCACATTAGTAAAACACACTGATCTAAAGACAGAGACTTGGACAGTCACACAGCTTTGTGCCATTCCTAAAACATATAGGTTACATACCCGTCATCTCCAAGGTGTTTGATTTTTCACCATGTTCATGTACAGAGACTCACGTGAATGTCAGCTGGACTCATCAGTGCTGGTCCCTGTAAAAACATTTTTTAGAAAACAAAAAAACAGCTGTGAACATGCTGATATTAGGAGAAACTATTTTAGATTTGTCTGGTTCAAATTATGAAATTTACTAAATACATACATATACTACATATATGAACTCCCAATATATGTTGTGCCTTGTAGTTGTAGGCATATGTAGGGCTGCATGAAATAATAACAATAGCCTGTAGCAGCTAGGCAGCCTATAAATCACTAAAAAGTTCAGTAACACTACATTAGAGAAAACTATATGGATTATCATGTTACTTAAAACGTTTCCATTCGTTACAACGTTATGAGATGAGATTGCTGGAGTAAAACCATAAAGCCTAATGATTGGTTTGTTTTGCTTTTCAAACCCACAGCGCGCGTGACTCAAACTCAGCGCATGCAAACATTTACTGAATGCGATCGAGCCGGACCAAGTTTTTTAGTCCGGCTCGATCGCATATTCTTACATAATTATACATACCTTCGTGTGAGCAGATATCCACAAACACAATAAACACAAGTCTAAACATAATATTCACAATCATACGAGCCTTCTGTATCGTGCTGTTTAATTATCAAACATATGTTTTTATGTATATACATTTAGCATTAGGCTTCATGTTTTACTCCAATCACATTTCATAACGTACATTTTAGTCTGGCACCAGTTTAACTAGTAGCTACAAGTTTATGCAACAATAACATGCTGCTAACATGCTACTAACAAAGACATGTCTTACCTTATAAATCCTTCTTATAATCAAATTGTGTTCTTCTAACTCGTCTGATGTAAATCCAAGATAAACAGCACAGCACACGTGAAGAGCAGGACTGAAGACTGAAGTCGCGGATTATCTGTTTTGAGGTCGTTAACAGTTTGCGTTCCTCCACATGGCTCATTAGTATGCGAGCAGCTGTTGCGCGCGGGCGTGGTCACATTAACTTTAATTAGCTCAGGCTGGAGAAACTGTACGTCCTTGCTTTCATACGAATTACTTAAACAGAGAATAATTGTTTTTGATATGATTTACATCATTTAAAAATAGAGACTCAAAGTGTTGTAAAGACATATGTTTCATGTCACAGTGACAAGTATTAGCTGAGTTACAGGTCATGTTCTGTCGCGTTTCAGAATGAGCTTTACATTTAGAGAGACGGCAGAACGCGCATCATGTTCATTTTCTTTATTTTACGAAAAACACAACATTTTGTTTTTATTATGAGTGTACACAAATAAAAGAAGACATTTAACAGTTTTGAATGATGTATAACACTTACATGTAAGATCAAAATCAACAGAGTAATTTGAGTCTCTTTTGCACTGATGAGAAAAAAAGTGAGCAGATCACGGCCGCGTGACGGCCGACCCCAGAGGGTTAACGGCATCGACAGAGAGAGAATATAGGGCGACATGTGTCACTTTTTGAGTGATTTATGGCCCTATAATTAGCCACGCCCCTTTTTTCAATGCTTAGCCCCGCCCCTTTTTACCCCTCCCACCCACTTCCGGACTGACCATCTGGACCGTGGGAAAATTCCCACGGTCTACCCTCCTCTTTCCACCCTGCCTGACATAGACTCCACCCCTAGACCCTCCCACGCCAGGTGTTTGGGTGTGGGAAAAGACGGCAGTTCCCACGCATTACACAGGACAGTAGGAGGGGCGCTCTTGTAGCTCCGCCCACATTCTACAACCATTAATACCCTCCCACACAACCATTCTGTCTCAAAACACTCAACATGTATCAAGAGGATATCATCCCACCATTCTCCCCTTCCGGATCTGCTGATGGATATACTACAAAAGGATTATCAAATCCGTCGGAAAGAAGTGTCGAATGGCTAAATAAATTTTGTATGGAACTTGGATTTCACAATCTTGCCTTCCTCACGAGCTACGGGGTTGGTGGGTGTGTTGCTGCTGTTGCTACTGTTGCGGCTGAGACCCCTGACGCCGCGTCCAGTGACGAGCTGGACGGATGCCTTGGTGATACTGGGCACAGGATTATTAAAGCCGTTGTTACTGTCATACTGGAATATCTGATTGATAAGCAAATGAAGAAGGATTGTGTTGGATGTACTGTAGACCATCCCTCCCAAACAAGACATTCGTGCCTGTTTGAGCCAACACTGTATTATTTTTACGGATGTTTTGACGAGATCAGTCTGAAAGTCCTCAAACCTGAGCTGAAAACTATACTGGGTCAATCGCTGAGTCTGTATGGTGCTACACCACATCTGCAAACAATCCAGGGTGCTGTCGAAACAATCTTGTTCGAGCTCAAGGATGAGATGTACATAGTGGAACAGCTGGGCTGTATCAGACAGAAACTTGTGGATGAAAGTTGTGAGGAAATTATTTACTCTGCTGTCGAGAAGTGGAAACTTGCCACTGCTGAAGACCCTGAACCTGTCCTTGTGTGAAAATGTGGAACCGCTGTACCTCCTGGATTGCCAAACATTTCTTTAAATCATGTGTAAAACGTGAAATATCAAACTTGCTGTACAAGATTATCGATGATGATCTTGCACCAGATGAAACCGTGACTATGGCTGATAAACGTCTGACAAAATTATCGAATCAGATGAACACTGTAAGGGGGATATCAAATGATTGGAATAATATGATAAACATCTCCCTCAAACACACACCTTGTACGACTATCAACAACATTCTTGAACTGATGCCTGAATGCAAGGAATCTCTTAGAATAGGAAATATATTATGTCTTTGTACGTATGTGACTGATGTTTGTAAATTGTCAAGGAATGAATATCCCGATGTCTGTAAAATGATTGATATTTTAGTTGAATACATGCTGGAGAAAAATTTTGAAATGTGTGTAAAATTTATTTTGATGTATGGATGAACCATGTAGATATCTGAAATAAAAATCTGTGTGACATCAAGACAACTGATCATTATTTTATGAAGAGTGATAGAGGTAGTAACATGTCAGAGCTAATGAAAAAAATTTACTATAATCCCTCAAGCCCCGGAGCTTTTGGCGATAAGGACAGATTAAAACAGACTGTGTTACAGGAATACGGTGTAAAATTAAATGATAAGGATATTAACGAATGGTTATCCAAACAGGATGTATATACGTTACACAAGACTGCGTCAATAAATTATAAACGAAACCGTGTAGTTGTATACGGTAAGGATCACCAATTCCAGGCTGACTTGGTTGATATGACCGCATACTCAAAAGAGAATGATAATATTAAATTTATTCTTACAGTTATTGATTTATTCAGCAAGTACTCATGGACACGTGCATTGAAAAATAAGACGTGTCCGGAAGTGACTAAAGCTTTCGAATCTATCCTGAAAGAAGGACGCGTACCGTAAAGTTACAAACAGATAAGGGGGGAGAGTTTTTCAATAAGAATTTTCAACTGCTGATGAAAAAATACGGCATACATCATTTTGCCACAGCAACCGATTTAAAAGCGTGTGTAGTCGAAAGGTTTAATAGAACTCTAAAAGGACGAATGTGGAAGTTTTTAACGGCTGTAAACTCCAAACGCTACTGTGATATACTGCAAGACCTGACAGAGGGTTATAATTGTAGTTATCACAAATCCATCAAAATGCGACCGCTGGACGTTCATAAAGAAAATGAGGCGGTAGTGTTTAATAATTTATATGGAAAAATACGTAAAGAGACACCCGTCTTTAAGTACTCTGTAGGGGATGTTGTGAGAGTCTCTAAAGTCCGAGGGATATTTACTAAGGGGTATGAGCAGAATTATACAGAGGAATACTTCACCATAACCGCATGCATTCCACGTATCCCACCCGTATACCGGTTACAAGACTACGATGGTGAAATTATCGATGGATGTTTTTATGAGGAAGAACTACAAAAAATTATTGTTAGTGATGATAAAACATTTAAGATTGAGAAGATTCTGCATAAACAAAAACGTGGAAAAGTAACATACGTTCTAGTCAAATGGTGGGGTTGGCCGTCCAAATTTAACAGTTGGATAGCTGAAAAACAGGTGTTGGATCTGCAGGGTCCATTAAAGCCATAGAGACTTCATGATAGACGTCATTAAATAATAACCATGGCTGAGGAAGGATTCTACGTTACGCTTCCATGCAACGCATCGATGAACATCTACCCTGATAACAATATATCTAATTACAGAACTAGACTGGCTAGAAGTATAAATTTAAAAGGTCTGTGGGAGGTGGCATTGGTCGAATTTGAATATCCATTGACATGGTATACATTTAATGAGGATGACGCTGTTTTTATTATTGTTTGTGAACAACGTCTACTACAGAATAACTACGAACTGCTTGATGTAAGGGGCGACACGTTTCAGAATGCTCTAAAATTATCAACGAGTCGGAATACGTTAAAATGTGGGTATTACGAGGATGTCCCCATTCTGCTCAGGGATATAAATGTCTCCCTCCCCCAGAGGGTACGTCTCGTCTACGACCGTATAAAGAATAAGGTATTTCTGAAAGCACCTCATGGGACTTCGCTGACATTTTATGGCAAACTAGCGATCATCCTAGGTTTAAAACCAGGGATTTCTATAGAAACTGTAAACAGTTCGGATGAACATCAAGACACTCACATCACATATGCTCCATACCAGGCTGATATAAGAGCCGGATTCTACACACTATATGTATACACGGACATAATTGACTATCAATCAGTTGGTGATGCCTATGTGCCTTTATTAGCAACTGTATATATAGATGGTGAGACTAACCAAACAGTCAGTGTCAGATACGACAAAGCTCATTACGTACGGGTTAATAAGAGCAGCATCACAGAAATCTCTGTTGATGTAAAAGACGATTTAAACCAGGACGTGCGTTTCACCTACGGAAAGGTTGTTACCAAACTACATTTTAGACCTGTGAAACATCAACCGTTTTAAAATGTCTTATCTCACTCCGTACAAAGCGGATCCCGAACGCTACATATCATACTACAGGGCTCAGGCCGGTAATGGGCTTCCGGGCTACGCAGGGGGCGGTGTTATGTACGGGTCCGGTTTTGCTTCAGGGATTGGTGGGCTTTTTAAAGGCCTTTTTCGAATGGCTCTGCCTTTTTTTAGAAGGGGAATCAATATAGCAAAACCGCATCTAAAGTCAGCAGCTAAAAACATAATGAGTGATGTTGTCACCAGCGCTCTAACAAAGTCTTATAATAATAATGATGAAAATGGACAGGAAGGCCATGGCATGATGGTGATGTCACGTAAACCTCCAGGTACCCGTATGAGAAGAGGGCGTGTCCTTGCTGTAAAGAAGACTAGACGCACTAGTAAAACACGCTCAGTTACAAAAAGCAAGCGAAGAACTAGCACGAAACGTGTGAAAAGATCTACAAATTTAAAAAGAAGGGGTATCACTATTTTCTAAAACATGTCTCTGTTACACTGTATGTCTGACGAGTGCATTAAATCAGAGCTGGATCTGTTTACGCTCCCTTTGACACAAACAGCTATTGAAAAAAATACGTATGTGGAGATAAGCCCAGTGTCAGCTTTAACAGATTCGTCTCCCATCGAATTCTTTATAGCGGGGGCTGGTGAAGATTACACAGATCTGAATAACACTCTGCTATATACACGTATCAAAATAACTCTTCCGGATGGAACTGATATTCCCGATGGAGCTCCGACGGGTTTAATTAATTATCCCGGATCGACTATATTCTCTCAGGTCGACGTCTCTTTAGGCGACCGTCTAGTGTCTCAAAGTTCCAATACATACCCCTACAGATGTATCATCGAAGCCCTCATTAATTACGGAAAAGACACTCTCGAGAGTAACTTTTCAGCAGGTTTATTCTACAAAGATTCTTCAGCTCACATAGATGCTACGGATCCTGGAGGGGCAAACGTCGGGTTAACAAAGAGAGCAGCGTTCACAAACGCCAGTAGTGTTGTAGAGCTACTAGCTCCAATTCACAGCGACATCTTCTTTCAATCGAAGTTATTATTGAACGGAGTGGATATACGGATTCGTTTAACTCGCGCGAAAGACACGTTCTGTCTAATGCGTAATGATGCCGTCGATTATAAGCTTAATATACTATCGGCTTCGCTTTTTGTGAAAAGAGTCACCGTATCCCCTGCAGTGCGCTTGGGACATGCACAAGCTCTTCTCTCGACCACTGCTAAATACCCCATAGATAGAGTCTGTGTGAAAAATTTCTCCGTACCAGCAGGGGCACGCGTATCTAACCATGAAAATCTCTTCCTTGGGACGCTACCGAAATCTATCATTTTGGCCATGACGGAAAACACTGCCTTTTCTGGTGCTTATGACAAAAATCCTTTTGCCTTTAAGCACTTTGACCTTGAATACCTGACTCTGACCTGTGATGGCCATCAGATCCCGTCCCGCCCTTTTCAACCGGAATATAATAACGGGTCTGCTGTGAGAGAGTTTTATCAGCTAGTGACAGCCACTGGCCGACATCTAAAGAATCAGTCTATGGTTATAGATCGTGAAGATTTCCTGCAAGGATACACTCTCTATGCATCTAACCTGACACCCGACGAGGAGTGTGGTCAACACGTTTCGCTGATTAGATCAGGAAATATTAGATTAGAAGTACGTTTCATAGTACCCCTCGCACACCCGGTTAATATTTTAATATATTCAGTCTTTGACTCAATTATAGAGATATCAAATCGGAGACAGGTGTTCGCAGAGCACTACTGAAATGAACACAGTGCAACTGACGGGGTTGATGGATAAAATTTCCTGTAACACAAATTTTTTAGGCGTACTACCGAGCGATTACCTACCCAAAAAGCCTTTAAAGGATATACCATGCATGCTAATTTCGAATACACAAGCTTCAGACGAACCAGGGGAACACTGGATCGCTGCATACATACGTCGAGATGGCGTCAGCTGTTTATTTGACAGCTTTGGTAACGCACCAGATGCATATCGTTTTCCTGCATCTTTTCATAACTTTCTAAAAAACAATTCTACAGCTGTTCAGTACTCAGGCAAACAAGTTCAAGATTATACTTCTGATACCTGTGGACAACATTGTGTGTGTTTTTTCTGTATTATATATCAAGAGGTTATGAATATGAGAATGTTATAAAAATGTATCATAATGATTTGTTAAAAAATGACATCATGGTCTCTCTCTTTGTGAAAAAATTGAAGCCTAGTCTCTGTAACGGTAAAACATTTAAATGCATTCAATGTGTACAGTCTGGTAAAACATTTCAGATGTATTAATGTAAGGTATGATGTATTGTTTATGTGTGTGGTGAATAAACAAACTTGTAAAACAGATTAAACGTTTTCTTTTCTTTATTGACATCAGACATTAGTATACAACTTAAAATACAGGTACATAATTATGATATACACAAATTTACACTCAATAATATTTGTAAAACACATAAACATCTCCAATTATACCAATACAAATAATTGTTAAAAATGTAACCATTGTTTAGTGTCTAATGCAGGCGATTTAAATACATCTGTATCAGGAGTGTCTGAAGGGTTGTGTGGTGATGTGTTACGACGTCTTCGTTTTTTCAAAGACTTTGTCGGTAGATCTCCAAAACTATCTAAGTCTGTTTTTCTTTTAAGTGAATCAATCATGCGTTTAACATGATGGTTGCTTATAGTCGAGTAAGGTATGTTTAAAGTGGAAAAGGCATCCAGAAATTCACTCCATCCTGTTGGCCTACGTTCGTTACGCTTTTCAGCAGGTCAAGCATATGAGATCCTGCAATGATTTTCCCTTTATAAACAAATTCTCCGGTGTCTGTCCATGAAGACAGCTGCTTGGCCTTAGACATTTTATCCAAAATGTATTTTACATTTTTCAAGCTTCTCCGAGACACGTTGTTTAGCACCTCTGATACGATTACATCTTCAGAGTCGGTGTCAGTCCTATCAGCTACACTATGAGAGGTGACAGGTGTCTCTTCATTTTCACCCTCCTGACTAGGCACTGTAAGCATTAAAGTGTTGCTCTCCACATCGTTATGCTTTGACACAGACAGAAATCTCTGTAACATGTGGGTGTATAGTTTTGCTTTTTCATGGGTGTCCAGGGGCCTCATTTATAAAACTTTGCGTAGGATTTGCGTCAGAAGTGGCGTACGGATGAAACATAGGACGTGCGTACGCACAGAAATATTCGGATTTATAAAACCGTGCGCACGCACATCCTACGCATTTTTTCCTTAATAAATCCCAATCAATTCTAAATGTAGCGCAGCTTTTGCGGCTTCATGTCACGCCCATAGTTGCCTATAAATAGTCTGTGAAACGCCCACAAGTTAATATTCATAGATTGCGAAATTATGGCAAACATAGAGAGGAAATCAAAAAAACGTAACTTCACTCAATGTGAAGTAGAAGTTATCGTTGGTGAGGTGGAAAAGAGGAGAAAAATGTTGTTTGGAGGGCACAGTGTGGGCATTACTAATGCCAAAAAGGCACTTGAGTGGCAAAAGGTTGCAGACGCTGTAAATGCTGTAGCCTCACAACCTCGGACTGTGGCCGAAATAAAAAAGAAATGGTCAGACATCAAAGTCGAGGCAAAAAAGCGTCTAGCGCTCCATCGCCAGAGTGTGTCTGCCACGGGTGGGGGAAAGGGGACACCGGAGCTGACCCCTCTTGATGAGAGACTGGCGGCAATTATTGGGGAATCCCTATTAAGTGGAGTGGTGACTGAGGCGGAGGGGGACACTGACGCGCCAGATGCACCGGATGACACAGGTAAGTGAAATAAGTCAAATGAATGCAGTCAAGTCACATATGTAGGCTACACGATTACAATTTATTCATATAGAACAATCTTTATTTCAGTCGCTGGGTGTTCTAGCTGGGCCAGTGCCAGTGGTTCAGAGGCTGCAGCTGAGCAGCCGTCTGTGCCCAGCGTCTCCACGGCATGCGGCTCTCAACCCTCCAGCAGCGGGCGTGTCCTCACCGATGCAGTCCTTGAAATGCAGAGGGAAGTCATTAACTCAGTCAGAGAGGTGGCAAAGGAGTTGGGCGAAATCAAGACTGTCCTAACTGAAATAAACAGCACAATGAGGGAATTCTTGAATAAATAATATATTTTTTCCACACCTTTTGTTGTTCTTTACAAGCGAGGCATCACTTCCAAACGCTGGCGCACAGCAGCAGCATTTGGCTCAAATGCCTGGGGATGGGGGTCAGGGTCGGGGCCAACACAGCAATCGGCGTCAGGGGTAGAGGCACGTTTTTAAGCTGTGCCACATTGTGTAGCACAGCACATGCCAGCACGATTTTGGACACCTTTTCAGGAGTGTACAATAACCTCCCTCCAGTGCAGTCGAGGCAGCGCCACCTGCCCTTAAACAAGCCGATGGTGCGCTCCACTATAGCGCGAGCTCGGCTGTGGCACATGTTGTAGTGTCTTTCCTCTGCATTATGTGGATTGAGGAAAGGTGTAAGCAGCCACTGTTTGAGGGGATATCCACTGTCCCCTGCAAGGATAGTGAAAGGGTTAAGACATTGAAGTACAGTCAAATGTGAAATGTCTAGTAATCAAACGTACCTAGAAGCCAGCCATCACGCACAGCACCAGCCTCGAGTCTGCGCCCAACACTGCTGTGTCTTAAAATGAATGAGTCATGGGTTGACCCAGGCCACCGAGCTACTACGTTAGTGAGCAACATGTCTGCATCACAAATAATTTGGACATTGATCGAATGGAAATGCTTTCGATTAATGAAAGCATTTTCATTCACATTCGGTGCCCTTATGGCAACATGAGTGCAGTCAATAGCACCGATAACGTTTGGGAAACTTGGGAAACCGTACATAGATGCAAATTGAGCTTTCTTGTTTGCCTGTTCACCCGCCGTGTATGGAAACTTTATGCACTCATGGGACAAAGCTAGTATGCCTTTTAAAACGTCTGGCATTATCCGGCTAAGGGTCGGCTGAGATATGCCTGACCTGTCAGCCAATTCCCTCTGAAAAGTGCCAGTCGCCAGGAATCCTAGTGTTGTTAGGACTTGAAGTGGGACTGGCACGGCATGGTTCCTCTGAGTGCTCCTCTGTAATACGGGGGCCAAAAGACCGCAGAGGTCCAACAGGACAGCTCGAGGAAGTCGGAACCGGCTCATAAGCCACTCGTCCTCATTTGCCAGCAAATCTTCTTGCTGTCTGAAGATGCGTTCACTCCGAATCCTTCCATTTGCCACATCTTCTAAGAGCGCAAGATCAGCCATTGTGCGTCATTACGCATTGAGATGGGGCATTTTATTTCCATCCATTTAATTGCATCTGACAAGCTACAGATGTTGGTTATAATCTACTTGGAAATGGGAATTAGTTCAGCGCAAATGTAATTTCTTGCAGCTGTCTGAATGGTTGAGACATAGGCTACGTCATACGTTATTTTATCAAAAATAAAACAAACTAAAGGCATGCATGAATACCATGATTCCGTAGCTGATGAAGACATTTTTAGTATGAAAACAACTTTCCCCAGAGGACAAATAATACAACTATTTATCTGTCTGTCTATAAATCTATCTAGGCTATATATCTCCCTAATTATATATCTATCTGACTGACTATCTAATTGCATCTATATCTGCTCCGCCAGACGGACACATTGGCGAGAATATCAGTTTTGTACATTATTTCGTTCTGTTTACCATCTTATTTATGAGGATGAATTGTATAACATGCCAATATTATTGCAGAACATATTTGACTTTTCTTTTTGGAAATATTAATTTGCATTTCTGTTTCAGATCGATCAAAAGGGTGTTCGTGTAGGCTGTTGATTGTAAGACTTGCTTTGTGAAGTCTTCGTGTTATTTATGAGAGGCAGTATTGCCATTTATTTTACACAACGGTCTACACTTTCACACACTTTCACGTGTTTTTTCCATCTGCCGACGGTGTCGCCATTTCTCATTTCACCCGTTTTTGTGCGTACGCCTGGGTCAGAGCTTGCGTGAAGGACCGCACATTTTCCCGTCAAGTGTGCTTTTTATAAATACCAACTATTGCGTAGAGAGCGGCGTACGCCTTCTTTTGTGCGTACGCAACGTTTATAAATGAGGCCCCAGGTCATGTCTCTGTAATATCTCTCTTATAGATGAATCCAAGTTTTCCTCCACAGACGTATGGATATTTTCACGCTGCGGTGCATTCCTTAGTCTATCCAATTGGTGCTTTGGCACAAGATACAATTTTTCAGTATGTTGCATTTTTTCTCTCCACAGATTCAGTTTCTAGTTATCAGGCTAGTTATGAACGGTAATGCTACACTTAGAAGAGGTAGTAGAAACCCTCCTTTTTGGTTAATCATACGTCTTTTTCTTGCGATATTGATCTTTTTATTAGCAACATATTTTATTTCAGTCTTTCTCCTTTTTAAAGATCCGTGCTGTTTCGCAGTTAGAGGGATCTTACCGTGAAGAATATTGAGGGCCACTTCACATAGAGCCAGTATGAGCTCGTCAGGTGCTGAATGCAGAATAACCTTTCGTTGTTTGGGTGAGCTCTTGTATAATAAATTTAAAAGGTACAGGTTTCTGGAAAGTCTCGAACTCATTTTAAACTCCTTTCTGGACGTAGACCACTGGATAGTCAGACAGTAAATCCGTTCTGAGTCAAAATCTTTCAGGCGTCTGTGTTTTATAATCTATTAGCAGGTAGTTGAAAGGAAGACTAGTTGCGTCCTGGTACGCTTCAATAAAAAACTTTGTATTACCCGGAAACATCTGACGACCCAAAACACCTATCTGGTGCTTATCTCGGGGGTTTTAAATATTATTAAATAATTTGCGTTAAGTCCTATTGTTCTGGTAGATTTACCCTGGAAAAATAGATTCTGTATCAGTAGTAAACAACTCATATTTTTATGATGTACATATTGAGTAAAAATCTTCTCGACTTAAGAATTGGACGCAGCTTGACCCATAACGTCATCCAAAATTAATAGGGATCTCTTACCAGGTGGGAATAATGAATCATCATCCAATTTCTTTGGGATGTTTTCAATGAATTTAATATCAAAAGCATGTAACAGTTCATCATATAAAGGTTGCCAGCATGTATAAATGTACACATAATTATCAAACTTCACAGAACACATATTGTCTGAATTATACATTAGAGTCTTTACAAAAAAAGTCTTCCCACTATTGCTTGGACCGCTTATAACAGCTGAAAAAGGATGTTGCAGTCTGCAGTCAAAAACATCTGTTTCACACATTTTCAAAACAATTGTTAAAACCCGTAAGGTAAGGTAGTATAATCTGGTTGGAGTACTCGCTTATTGTACACAAGTCTGAAACTTTTACTTCCTTGTAGGCGGGAACTCTATTGAAGTCTAAAACTATTGGATCTGCCAAGAGTCACTCTATCTGCCATAACCAATCGCTAACGTTTTGTCGTGACATATGTCTTTTCCCGAACCCCGTGGGTGGATGGCCATAAACACAAAACTAAGCAAAGATTGCTCTTGCTCCGACTTTAACTTCTTGATATTCGGCAGCGTTGCCACAACGGACCGAATGGCTTGCTCGCATCTTTCTTATTTTGAACTACAACTCAAAATAACGCACAAGTCGACAGCAACGTCATCGTTCTCAGCCACCCCCTCTGTTCGCTGATTGGTCCTACAAAAAATTGATTTCTGGAAACCGAAGTCTACGGCACAGTCCCAGACCTACTACTGAAGGAAAATGAAATTGAGCGGAAGTGCGTAGGAGGGCGGAGCCAGGCTACGAGATAAGGCCCTGTCTCAGGAATCCAGTCACCGTTTTTTGATACAAATATCACGCTGTCTGTATCGGCATAAATCACACGTTCGCCTAATTTGTCCAAAAGATTATACAGTTCAAGTAGTGCGTAAGCTGTGGTGAAAGCACCAATAAAAACATTAACGTCCCGTGTCGGACACGGGTCACGTTCCGCAATGACCACTGAATCAATGCCACTGAATCAGATACAAACGAAAAGTGTTTTATAATCCGTCCAGCACCACCAAAAAGACATTGTGTGAATTCTTCAGGCTCTGTCAAAAGCTCTGTGGTGGGCAAATGGGTACGCAAGGAGAAGCGGCCCCATAAAGTGTTCAAAATAAGTTTACTTATGGATCTTTTTGCCGAATTATGCGTTATTTTAGTGATGTCTAGCTGAACGCCCTGCTTATCCAGATAATCATCGACATAAGACTGTTTGTCGACGTCTGTCACTACATGCAAGGGAAACCCTGACGCTTCCTGTTTGGATTTTAGGAATGTTTTGACGTAATCGGTAAACAATGTATCAGTCGACTGTGAAAAATGCCAGACCTCGTGTATTTTGATCACTAGATACCCGTGTTGAATAGCACAAAGTAATTCAACGCTGACCCATGTAGCAGTGATACTTCTGTCGACATCAGTATGACTGCAATGTGGGTCTTGAATCTGATTCTCTGCACAAGTCCTACACAAAGGGAACATTAGTTTACCCCCACAACGGTAAGGCAGAACCGGGTGAAATAGCTTACGTGGTGGTAGCACTGTCACTTTGATGAGACCAAAATAATTCTCCACCGGTTCAAAATCCTTAAAAATGATTTTCGGATGCCCGATAGGATAGGTCTTACTCGACTGTACGTACGGGTATAGCGAAGTGAAATCATAATAATCCACTCGTTCATCATCAGCTGTTTTGTGGTACAACTTATATGCATTCGTGCGCCCGCCAAATAATGCATCCCGAGGTCTGAGCCTCTCAGGAGCTACGTAAGACTCCATAAACTGAATGACATCATGATCTGTTTGTTTCGCGTGATCCCATTCGCATTCCCAGATAGTAATCACTCGTAAGGAATATACTTTACGAAGTGTTTCTATCTTTTCATCCGACTGCCTTCTGAGAGTACCGAAAGATACTTTTGATAAAGGCTGAATTTCTTCTGGCTTAAATCGACAATCATGCCCATGGTAAAAACAACCCAAGAATTCCAAGGCTGTTTTTTCCCCGTCACCAGACTCATAATACCCATCAACTTGATAAGGTCCAAAGGCCTGCTCCCCATGGTTTAAGGCATGCTGTACATCAATGTTTTGGCTATTTTTAATATATTCTAACCACTGAATTGACGTGTTTGAAAACGTCTTGTGCTGATTAACATACGCATGACTATGTGTAAGTGCTACTGTATCCCGACTCAAAAAATTTGTTTTGAATACGTCTTTAAAGTCAAAGACGTCATTCGATACACCTGTGTACCACATGTCAAATCTGACACGTTCGATTTCACTCATTGTCTCATAACCGTAAAACTCTTTTCCAGGATAGGGGCCCACATAATCTGCATTCTCCAATCTGTTGAAATGATGTGGGAAAAAACCCTTTTCGCTCACGCTTAGGTTTAACGTGGCAGGCACCTTGCCTAGTGAAAAAGGGAGAAATTGAAAGCTGTCTATAAATCGCTGTCTAAATGCAGTGTCATACATGTGTAATATTCTACATCCCTGCATAATAATCTTTGGGCTTATTCCTTCGCTGCTAAGATACTGTAACAGAATGTAGGAGTCAAATCCCGATGCATTATGTGCTATGAATGTGTAATCAGTGTATTTTAGACGTCTGAAGTGTTTAATCAGACGTGCCACACAATCTGTGCCTCCAGCTTCAAACGTCTCACCTGTATGAGTCATTGCACATACAAAATTAGCCACATGTTTATCATTCTGATACATTGTCTCAAAGTCATAATAAATGTATTTTTCATCATTTGTTTCAGGCTTAAGAGGCTGGATGTAACATTCGTGACTACCTTCGCTTGTCAAAATCTCGTTGCAATGTACACAGCACTCTGGAGAGCACTTGTGCGGTTTGATTTTATCACCAGATCTTGCAACCCTATACAAACGCTGACATTTAGTGCAATATTTTATCGTGTCACATTGCGATTTTTCAGTAGATGTATGCTCTTGTTTATGTGTTTCGTAGCAGAAGTTGTTTCTACAGTATCTGAAACAGTCGGGACATTGTCTATAGGATGTCGTACGTGTATGGCATTCAGACGTGTTACAAATATTACAGACATATTTGCATTTATGGTATCTCTTGTCGTTGAATCCACGGTAGCAAAATTGGCAGACATAACTTGTGCCTAAGAAACCTTTCAAATTTTTGATCAAATAATAATGTGATTCATGAATGTATAAATGCACGGTCTTTGGATGTATTTCATCTATGTTTTTGTAGACCTGCAATACCCCTGAGCAGTCTCTGTGAAAAACTACAATTTTTAAATTTAAATTTCTTTCAAAAATGTTCAGATCATGAAATCCTATTTTATCATTCGGTGTAAAACCACACGCCGTGTGTATGTCTTTTGCTGGTTTTTGCAACTCTTGATCGGTGAATGTTGGATTAAAAAAATATGCCAGACAATAACTAAGGCACATATTATCTGTTATATTCGTCGGACAAAATAAATGCATTTTATTTCGTTTTATAACCTCACTGATGGCAATGTCTGTGATCTTCCTACGTGGCCTTCCACCTCCCTGATGGTCCATAGCTACCGAAACTCTTAGAGATAAAGAGTTGTCTGTTGACACGTCTCTGTTGCTTTGTGCAGCGCGTTCGATTTGATCAATGAATAATGATGCATCGTGGTTGCTCTCAGGTGTTAATACCGCATTTATAGACGTAGGCAGGCTGTCACCAGTTAATGCTATATTCACATAGCCCGTATCACCTGCTGTCAGTTGAGAAAAATGTACAATCTCATTTAAAATATTGTGTAGACGATTATTAAAATCTGCCAAATCGTTTGTATCTATTTCATGGAGATTCAGTGTCCTATGGATTTCTAGCCCGTTGAAACGTGGTCGAGGAGTTATTACAAAGTCTCCTACGTGACCACCTTCAGTCGTCAGCGTATGAATTTCATCCTGACTAAGACCCATATTAGGTAGTTGCTGATTATAATTCGAAAAACCATTACCGAACTGTACGTTTTCATCATCATCATCACGCTCAGGCGTTTCTAACCATGTTCGTTGTTCGACTATAATATTTTGTAATCTTTCGGATGTGGATAGCTCTCTTGTGTTTAGCGTCCTTAGTTGCTCACGTATTAAAAGACGTAATTGTTCATTAGTACTGTGACGCCTTGATCTTATGTGTTCTACGTCTTCATCTGAGTCTGACTGTGTATCAGTGTAAGATCTTTTAAAAGACATTTTTTTATATATGTGTTACTAGTAGACTATAAACGAATACGCCAACACCGCTACCATTCATAAACAATATTAATAATGGTCAATGTGTATGGTTAACAACAAACCGAATAACAACAACCCTTAGCAGTAATACAAATAACAATAACGGTCAAATTAATAAAAATAATAACAATCAAACAAATAAAAAGTAATCATCAAATATGAAAACTAGAGATTGTAAGATTTCAAATGATATGTAGTTTGTCAAGATTAGTTTAGGTTTAGTATAGGATATCACTGTTTTAAATATGTAATGGTTTTGGGGCCTCCCGTCGGCGGGCCGACGACACTGAAGAGGTTTAATGACTATGGATAACAACAGCCCGTAGCATTAATACAAATAACAACAGCAAAGGTATCAGAAATAAAAATAGTGTAGCCTACAGTATTCATAACACATATTCATAACTTGTGAAAAGTTAGGAAGGCCATAAAATAACAAAAAATATTAAATAAAATGAATAAAAATAATAACAATCAAATGACTAAAAAGAAATCAGTAATTATAAGATACAACATAAATTCTCATGAATGCTTCATGTCTTTCCATTAATAATCTGGATAACTTTCATTTAAAAAGAGTTTGTTACCATTATTAGCTGTTGTCCAGAACGTATTTCTCGACTCTCCTCCTGTGTTTAAAAGATCGTTGAACAACGCTCGGATATTCCACAAAGGTCCAACAATTTCCACAAAGATCCAACAAAGTGTTGTGTTTCAGACTCGTTGAACAACGCGCAGATATTCCACAAATATCCTGCAAAGTGTCATGTTTCAGACTCGTTGAACACCGCGCTTATACTCCCCAAAGATCCCGGGTACTGTCGTGATTCAGGATAATATACCTCTTGCTGAACAAACGCACGGATATTTCACAAAGGTCCGACGAAATGTGCCTTCAGGATAATATTCCACACACTGAATAACAGCGATACTCCCCAAATATCCAGCGAAATGTGTCGTGGTTCAGACTCGTTGAACAACGCACGGATATTCCACAAAAATCCAACAAAGTGTCATGTTTCAGACTCGTTGAACAAACGGGAACTTACACTCCCCAGAGATCCAGCAAAACGTGCAGCGGTTCAGTATAATATTCCTCGCGCTAAATGTTGATAATCCTCAAAAATCCAATGAAGTGTTTCGTGGTTCAGAACAGCTGTGAATCCAGAAATATCTTCAAATTTCTTTCGTGTAATTTGACTAGGAAAAAACAGTAATGATTATATTAATTATTATATAGATACATAATACAATTAATATTATTCAATAATGATTCCTCACCATTATCTTATTCCTCCAGACTTAAACAGCAGTCAAAGTCGAGCCGCGGGCTCGTGCAGGTGTTTCAATCCACTCTGTCAGACGGTTCACAGTCACTGTGCTTAGAGACAGAGTTTTAAAACAGACCGCCACGGAGGGAATCCCCTTAGAGTGACGTCGTCGTAAGCGTCAGTCGCAGCTGTCCAACGAGACACGAGGATGCCCACATACGTATGTGTGACGGGGTGTGCATATGTTAGGGGCGGAGTCAGCGTCTGGCTCTGTACAAACCTTTCACTCTGTCATTCAGAACTTTGACTGAAAGGACACATACACGTTTCACAATTCTTCTGTGTTTGCAAGCTTTGTGTTGTCATTTCCCACGGTCTAACAGTCACCTGACGTGCGCGTGTCATGGGTGGAGCTTGCGTCAGGCTCCTGTGCATTCGATTGCTAATGTCATTCATGGATTGTCTCTGGTGTGTTCGGACGTGTTTCGCGGAGCTCCTCACGAGTAGCCTCGCGAGACCATCCTGATCTCGCGAGCTTTCAAGTTTTCACTCGCAGATCAGTCTGGATACTTTCCGTTAAAGAAAATTTGGGAGCAGTTCACCAAACGAACGTCCAATCAGCGTTGGCTTAGAGGCGGGTTGAGGTGTGACGCAACGAGAAGTGCGACAGTTCAGTCTAAAGAACATGGCGGCTTCAGCGGATGAAACTAGCATCAGCGTGGCTATCGAGCAAGTTTTATCGGAATTACCGAGTATTTCTTCACTGAAAGAAGAGCAAAACACTGCTCTGGAGGCTTTTCTCAGAGGAAAAGATGTTTTTGCTCTTCTCCCGACTGGTTTCGGCAAGAGTTTGATCTATCAATTGGCTCCTCTTGTCGTGAAGAAAATAGGAAAGGTGAAAAATCCCATAATAGTGGTAGTATCTCCGTTGGTTGCCCTGATGGAAGATCAGATCAGAGAGGCTGGGAAGCTTGGAGTCTCTGCCATGCAGCTCGGAGGAATCAACGATACAGACATCCTCCATGGCCGAATGCAGTTGGTGTTTGGTAGCCCTGAGTCTTGGTTACTCAATGAGAAATGGAGGGATATGCTTTCCTCCGAAGTATACCGAGAAGACTTGGTGGGGATTGTCGTTGATGAGGTGCATGTCACATATAAATGGTAAGTTTAAAAACGTTAACGTTAGTTACGTTACCTAACTTAATTGTATGTTAAACAATGTCATTAGGTCCTTGAAGCCAAACAAACGATAGCTAACAACATGCACTAGCAATTTGTTCATAAGCAACGTTGGCTCAGTCGTATAGGATGAAGATTAAAATGTTTTTTGTATATATACACGTATTATATACACGTCTATATTTATGTTGTATGTGAACGCCAAACAACCTATACAGAGTGATGAACTAGCTAGCGTTAACTAAGTTAACATTGCCCTGGCTGTAAATGCTCCTATTAGAATTAGAATTAGAATTAGAAAAACTTTATTAATCCCCAAGGGGAAATTGCAGTGTTGCCGCAGGATTTAACACACAATACAAACCAAACACAAACATAAACTGACATATACTAATAAATAAATAAAAAAGATTAAATAAATAAAAATATTACAATGTATCTTATCAAGTATACAATTTATACACAAGTGCAAGATGTATACACAAGATGTGAAGTTAATATCACATGTGAAATTTGAGTGTTAAATCTACATTAAAATAGTATAATGTCCTTTATATTCACTATGCATGTTATCAACCTTTACTCAGTAAGACTCATTGTTGGATCTCTGTTTCTCTGTTTTGTGTCGACCAGGGGAGAGGGTGCAAAAGGGAGGCTGCCTTCAGGGAGAGCTTTGCCAGACTGGGAGAACTCAGATCCCTTGCCAAAGAAGGTGAGGTACTTAAAATGTTTATTGGGGCCAAAGCAGTGAAGCTCTGTAATTATCCATCGTGTTTTAACCTTTTCTTATTATGTGTGTTTGCCTTTTTGTCTTTCAGGTACACCTGTGTTAGCGCTGACAGCATCAGCTGATACTAAGAATAGACACCGTGTGACCAAGCTGCTGCGTATGGAGAATGCAACTGAAGTTACTGTGAGCCCAAACAGGACAAACATCAGGCTTGGACTGACACAGGTTCCTTCCAATGATCTCAGCTGCATGGACTGGGTAGTGAAGGATGTCAAAGATAAGGCACTGTCTATGTCCCCCATCATTATTTATTGCAAATCATTGAAATCAGTTGGAAAGGTGTACAGCTATCTTAAAGCTGAACTTGGTGAAGATGCTTGGATTGACAGGGACAAGGATCATAAGGCTGAACACCTTCTGATAGGAATGTTTCACAGTAAGACACTCACACAGTATAAAGATCGAGTTCTGGCATCGTTTAATGGAGAGGGGAGCTGCAGAGTTGTTGTAGCAACAACAGCTCTCGGGATGGGATTGAATTTCCCGAATGTTTCTCATGTTGTCATGTATGGATCACCAGACGACATAGAGGATATTGTTCAACAGGTTGGACGGGCCGGCAGAAATGGTTTGCAATCACATGCAATTCTGTATGTTATCAAACAGTCTGTCAAGGTTGATAAAGTAGTTAAAGGAGTGATTGCCACAGGCACACACAGCTGCTTTAGAAAAGCTTTATTCTGCCATTTTGAGGAGCACACCACAAGTGTGGAGCCAGGACATCTGTGTTGTACCCATTGCCACTCTGTATGTTCATGTGCATCTTGTGTTTGTGGAGAGCCTATTCCTAAATATGAGTTGTTAGAACCAGATGTTTGCATTGATTTGAAATGTAGATCGGTAACAGATGATGATAGAACCTTAGTAAGGGATCTGTTGGAGGAGTACAGGAGCTCTTTACTTAAAGACACAGCCCGTCTCTTCACTAGCAGGTCAGCCTGTACAGGATTTAGCGCTGAACTTATAGAGGCAGTGGTAGAACACAGCGAACACATATTTGACTTGACTTACATTATTAACAACCTTCCAGTATTCAGAGCACGCCATGCAAGAGAAATTCTACTAGTAATAAGTGAGGTTTTTGGTGATATTGAGTTGGACATACAGCCTACTTCTCACGAGGACAGCTTCACAGAGCCAGACATTGATTACACAGGTTATTTTGATGATGAAGATGAGGACTTAAGTGAGATAGGAACCCCATATAGCAGTACAGACTCAGACTATCACCACCATTCAGGTGCAGGCCATTAGTGTCTTGTATTTTGTTGAGATTTGAAATTACTTTGCCATGTACAATTTTTTGAACCAATGCAATGTCACTGTTGCTCAAAACTGTTTCTTTTCACTTGTTAAAATAGATTGATTAATGATACTTGCATCATTATGAAAAAGTTTGACATTTGTCAATGTGTGATAATAAAACAATGACACATGATACCTTTGTTTGTTTTTTATTTAAGTTTCAAAAGTGACAGCTGGTAAACATGCAAGTGCAATTAAGCAAATATTTTCAGTTTTATTTACAAAGTTTTCAAATGGGTAAGTTCCTCCACTCTTTCAATTTGGACCTCATCCATCCCCGCAACTCACTGTACTTAAGTTTTGAGAGAATGTCTCTATCAAACTTGGGGAAGGCTGTAAACTCTCTGCCTGGTTGGTCTTTAAACAGCTCGGCCTCTCTGATAACCTCTACCAGGATCAGGATGTCCTGACTCTGGCGAGCAGCATGGTGGATGCCACTGGACTTTGACACCTCCAGCTCCTTGTCGGTGGTGTCCATCAAGTCCTTCAGAACCCCAATGGACCTGCTGATCCTGTCTGCGGCTTGTTCAGTCATGTTGGGGCCCATGCGCCTCAAGAAGGACTTTAAAAAGTTATTGAGGTGTTCGAGGTGTAAGTCAAGGGAAATGTTCTTTCCCGCCCCTCCCTTCCCATTCCAAAACCTGTTCCAGGTGAGGCTATGAGCCAAGCGAGGGGAGAGCATGGCGTTGACCTGCAGGGTCAGTAAGAGTGTACTGTAGGCGTATTGTGTATGTCCATAGGCCTTATAAAACAACAGTGCTACTGTGTACAACCTCAACAGCCTCTTTCCATCTCCCTCCTTCACTGCATCCTGCATGTTTGACAGAAACAAGCCAAAGCAGAGTCTTGCTTCGGTATGTTCTTTTTTGTGGTCCCTTGAAACTGGCCTGGTTGTATTTGACACAGACACTGAAGCTGCAGCAAAGCCATGTTGTTTTCGCTCATGGTTATCCCTTGCTTTTCTGTACTTATAGACCGCCTTGCAACCTGGCATGCGGCATGGGAGTTCCTGTTCCTTTAGAGGCTGTTCGCTAGCAGCATCTCTGGCTCCAGTTAAAATGTCAGCAGTGTTGGGAAACACAACAAATCTGTCCACAACTTGGGACACAACTTCATGCAGCCAGCTCCTTATCAGCTCCAGTGAACCAGTCTGGATGTGGTCAGGGATAAAGCCTTCTGGGATATCTGTTGAGACATACAAAAAAGTAATGATGATGATTACATATTTTTAGAGGCAGCATTACATATACATGACATTTCACTTGCTTCAGAAAACATTGTGACTAGTCACTGGTATTCCATGTATAACTATGATTTTGCTCAACTGTTTAAGCCATTAAAGCCTTGAAAGTTTATGTTTAAGTCGTTGTACCATTAAGTTGAATTTTTGGTGTAATGTTGACTTGGTGCTGACAAAACAACAAAAACACCTGAAGGAGTAGCTGCTGTGCTGACCAGAGTTGTTCCATTTTAAATGTTATTGTCCTGCTCTAGCAAACAGCTATGTGCTCAGCAACTTTTTTTTTCACCCTGCACTTCCGCTTTGCTACTTCCGCTTTGCTACCTGCTGTGAGCTGTGCATTTGTTTGCGTCGTGGCTGTCTAAGCCTCGTATTAGCTTCATATTTTTCCGTATTTCTCTCTTTTATTCTGTTCTGCAACATCATTTAACTCATAATTACAAATCGGACTGTTGGTCGCAGAGCGAGACACCGCTTCACTGCTGCTCGCCCTGCGATCGACTGATTTTGTCAGCCTCGTTGCCTGCTGTGCGCTTATCTGCGTCGTGGCTGTCTAGCCTCGTATTAGACGCGTCTCAAGCCATTATACGGCTGGAACCGCAAATACGGTAAGAACATCGGTTGTTGGTCGTAGAGCGAGACACTGCTTCACTGCTGCTCGCCCTGCGATCGACTGATTTATCCGCCTCGCTGTCTGCCGTGAGTTTGTTTGTCTGCGTCGTGGCTGTCTAAGCCTCGTATTAGGTTCGTATTTCCTTGTGTTTTTCCGTATTTCCTCCTTTTATTCTGTTTTGAACCATCATTTAACACATAATTATAACTAGGACTGTTGAACAGACGTGTCTCAAGCCGTTACCCAACACCACTAACCACTAAGTTGCTAACTTACTGTCCATCTGTTAAAATGGCGAATATATCAGGTGTATGTTATCTACCTTTTTGTGCAGATGAGAACAAGTCTGAGTTGCTCGCGGTGCAGTCTGAATTAGAGGCTGTAGAAAAGCAGATCCGTGACCTTCTAG
Organism: Chrosomus eos; assembly: GCA_036326025.1. Lineage (NCBI taxonomy): Eukaryota > Metazoa > Chordata > Actinopteri > Cypriniformes > Leuciscidae > Chrosomus > Chrosomus eos. Next base: position 157,309 of record JAZAVI010000136.1, read on the forward strand.
AGAGACAAACTGAGCTGAGAGACCGGCGTTTAGCTCTTGAAACATCACGCGCTGATGCACACGGATCAGTGATTAACGTTAGTAACCCGCTGACGCCGACCTCGTCTACTCCGTCCGTTTCTCAGCACTGGTCCCGAACGTCCAGGTCACGATCAGCCATGGTTTCATTCACTCCGGCTTCAACACACCACCACGAAGCCTGGGTGGTTCCGCGGAAGCCGCGAGCCAGGACAAGAATCTTTTCGCCCCTCCCGGTTTTCGAGATCTCCACTCAGAACCGCTTCTCCCCTCTTCGTGAAACGGAACGCGATGCTGTGATCATCGGCGATTCCACCGTCCGACACGTCCATGCTACGTTAGGTAAAAGTAAGGTGCACAGTCACTGCTTTCCTGGTGCTCGTGTTCTCGATATAACTGCGCGGGTAACTGAGATCTTGAACGGTGACGAGCGCGTCGGAGCTGTTGTGCTGCACGCGGGATCTAACGACACTAGGCTGCGACAGACGGAGGTTCTGAAGAAAGACTTCAGGAGCCTTATCGATACGGTACGCAGCACATCGCCTGAAATAGCGATTATTGTGTCTGGACCGCTTCCTACGTACCGACGAGGGCATGAAAAGTTCAGTAGATTATTTGCGCTTAATGAATGGTTATTGTCATGGTGCAATGAGCAGAAACTGCTCTTTGTAAATAATTGGAATCTGTTTTGGGAGCGACCGAGGCTCTTCCGCGCTGATGGCTTACACCCAAGTAGAATAGGGGCAGATCTTCTGTCAGATAACATCTCCAAGATGTTAAATACCATTTGACTAGTAACCAAAAATCCAAATCACAGTCTCTACTGCACCAATTTAATTGATACTAATACTAGTGTAGAACATTGCATAGAAACTGTGTCTATTCCTCGTTTACTAAGATCAAATAATAAATCTACTGCGGGATCTAGAAAAAATCTAATTGTTATTAAAACAAAAACTCTCGCTATTAGTGAACAAAAACAATTTCTAAAGCTAGGTCTTCTAAACATTAGATCACTCACACCTAAGGCGGTTATTGTAAATGAAATGGTCACAGATAATAATTTCGATGTTCTGTGCCTTACTGAAACCTGGCTTAAACCAAATGATTATTTCGGTCTAAATGAGTCTACTCCGCCAGGATACTGTTATAAGCATGAGCCCCGTCTGATCGGTCGTGGCGGCGGTGTTGCAACAATCTATAGAGATATTCTCAATGTTACTCAGAAAACTTGTCATAGGTTTAATTCGTTTGAAGTACTTGTGCTAAATGTTACGCTGTTAGATGTAAGAAAAAAATCCCTATTATCTCTAGCATTGGCTACCGTATATCGACCTCCAGGGCCTTACGCCGATTTTCTAAAAGAGTTTGCTGACTTTCTATCAGATCTTTTGGTCAACGTCGATAAAGCATTAATTGTTGGAGATTTTAACATACACGTAGATAATTTAAATGATGCGTTAGGGGCTGCGTTTACAGATTTATTAAACTCCTTCGGGGTCAAGCAAAACGTCACCGGACCAACTCATCGTCTTAATCATACACTCGATTTAATTATATCATATGGAACCGATCCAACCGATATAGATATCATTCCACTAAGTGATGATGTCACTGACCATTACATGGTAACTTGCATACTACGTACTGCTGTATTATGTCATGCTGCGCCACGTTATCGACCAGGTAGAACAATTCTTCCATCCACCATAGATAATTTCTCAAATAGCTTATCTGATCTGTCTCAGCTGCTGCCTGAACCCAAACAAACAGATGAACTAGACGAATTAACTAGCACTATGAGCACCATTCTCTCTAGAACATTGGATATGGTTGCACCCATTCGATTAAAAAAGGTCAGAGAAAAAAGTATAGCACCATGGTACAATAATACTACGTATGTTTTAACCCTCTGAGGTCGGCCGTCACGGGGGCGTGATGAGCTCACTTTTTTCCTTATCAGTGCAAAAGAGACTCAAATTACTCTGTTGATTTTTATCTTACATTTAAGTGTTGTACATCATTAGATCCTGTTTAGTTTCTATTTTTTTTAGGGTACTCACAATAAAAACAAAGTGTTGTGCTTTTCGTCAAATAAAGAATAATAAACATGATGCGCGTTTTACCTTCTCTCCGTCAGTGAAGTCCATTCTGAAACGCGTCCGAAAAAATAACTGTAACTCTGTTAATACTTGTCACAGAGATACGAGAGATGTCTCTTTATGAAGCTGAGATTCTCTTCTTTTAAATGAAGTAAGCTACTAAAAAAAATTATATTTCCAGTTTATGTAATCCGTTTGAAACCAAGGAGAGTTACAGTTGTTTCGTTTTCCCCTCATTATCATTAATCAGCTCAGATCGCCACGCCCCCAGCGCTTTTCACATGGTAAAATAGGTGATCTATGCATCGCACGCGCGGCACGCCCCGCGATCCAGCCACAAAAACATGAAGCTTCTTCATCAGATCATTCACTGTTAGTTCATCGCGTTTGGAGGATGGCAGCAGCACGCTACTCCGACAGAGAGGCCCTTCAGATGATTCTGGACAGTGATGACGAATTCACATTTTCTTCAGAGGAAGATTGCAATTCGGACGACGAAAAGGCTGCATTTTCAAGAACGAATTGATCCAACCGAGGATAGAAGTTCGGAGTAAGTTTTTTAGTGTTATAATTCGTTTTCTTATCATATAGAGCTCAAATGAATTTTATATTTTGCCTAGTTTTGGCTAGCTTTTGACATAGGAAATACCTCACAATATCCCTAACATTGTATGCTCGTGTAAACTTTTTAAATGTGATATTCTCTGAACATATTTGTATAGCATACATATTTTTCACTCAGTTTTGATTAGTTTATGACACTGATTATCATGCTAAATAGCCTACTGCCTTATGTGTAGTGCATTTTGTTCGAGAATAACTTCTAGGTTATGTGATTGAGATAAATATATTTCAGACTCCGGTAAAATACGTGATACTGTCTAAATACAATATATTTTATATATAAATGTTCAGTTTTGGTTAGCCCATGACTTATCATGCTAAAATAGCCTACTGCCTTAGCCTATGTGTAATGCATTTTTTGGGGAATAACTGCTAGGTTATATGTGATATTTCAGACTCTGGTAAAAACGTGATAGATTCTGTCTAAATACAATATGTTATATATAAATGTTCAGTTTTGTTTAGCCTATGACACTTCATCATGCGTAAATACTTGTTTGTGAATACAGGTGTAATGTTTGAAATGTAAGTTAGTGATGTGTCGTTCGTTCGCGAACAATCCGTTCATTGTGTAGCCTATCCCTAAATGCGTGCTGTCTATATGGGCCATAGATACTCGCAAATGTTCAGTTTTAGTTAGCCTATGACACTAATTATCATGCTTACTGCCTTATGCACTGTGAATACAGGTGTAAATGTTTGAAATGTAGCGATGTGTCGATCGCGAACGATCCGTTCATTGAGTGTACATAATAAATGCGTGCGTTCTATATGGGCCATCAACAGATACTCTGTTGTATACATAATGTATGCTAACAGTTATTTTGTTTTGTTTTTAGGAATGTGGCATCATGCTCTCCTTCTCCAGCACCTCGCAGAGGGACACGCAGGTCTCGTTCAGTTCTCAGTGCGATCGAGAATAATACTGAGTAAGTGCATAGACGTAATATCGTTTACATCGTCATAATGTAAAACTTCCTATTATTGTGTGAAATTAATCCATGGTAATTAGTGATTGATAAGCGTAATAATAATACAGTTTCTTTGATTGTGTTATCAGCATGCATTCTATATGGGCCATCAACAGATGTTGTTGTTGTTGTTGATACTTTATTGATCCTTTGCAGGAAATTATATTGTCACGGCAGCTTTAACACTCAATAACAAAACATAATACAAAAAAAACAATAATACCTATATAGAATATTCAGTAACAGATGCATATTCAGTACAGAATATTCAATAACTCTGTTGTATACATAATGTATGCTAACAGTTATTTTGTTTTGTTTTTTAGGAAATTGGCTGCATCACGTTCTCCTTCTCCAGCACCTCGCAGAGGGACACGCAGGTGTCGTTCAGTTCTCAGTGCGATCGAGAATAATACTGAGTAAGTGCATAGACGTAATATTTTACAGATGAAATGTAGCCTAATTGTGTTTACATCGTCATAATGTAAAAGTTCCCATTCTTGTGTGAAATTACAAATATGTCTTTTTTAAATCCATGGTAATTAGTGATTGATAATGATAATAATACAGTTTCTTTGATTGTCTTATCAGCATGCTCACACTTTTTCTTTCTTCTTTTTTTATAACAGATGTGACAATGTCCAAGCACCAGTTCCGAAGAGAGCCAAGGCAAACAAGCAGACGAGCAACATGCAGTCCACGCTGTCATGGAAAACAGAGACCGATGTTGACATGGTTCCACAGACACTGCGATTTCTTCCTGCACGGGAAACTGGACCGCAACTGAGCTCTGTAGACTCGCATTCGCCCATGAGTCTATTCAAACAGTTTTTTAAACCTGCGGTAGTTTTTTTTTAGTATTCTTTGAATAAAAATATTTTTTTTATAAAAAAAACAAGTTTGGTATTTTTATGTTTGTTTTTTTGAAAGGATGTGTTAAGTGATAGTAATGACTTTAAGTCTTTACATTCTTAGGAAAGAACGTAAATTCTATTTTGAATAAATGCTGTTCTTTTTAACTTTTTGTTCACCAGTGAATCATTCTTTGTTCAGGCTGCCTCAAAGCACCTTGATGGGCCATTAGCCATTGGGGGAGTGTCTTTAGTCTTCCCAGGTGTAAATCACATTAATATTCATGGGCATTAACACTCCCACGCATACAGCACTGCTGACCCAAAAACTGATGTAAGAAATTCAAATCGTTATATTGATGTTTCTGAAAGAGTGGTCAGAATGATTTTCACTTCATTTTGAAGTAAAAGTTCTAGCCTACAAGAATAGTAACTCAAAAGTATTGTGGACAACTATTCATTATGTGTTAAATGGCCTTATTGCAGTGACATTTTTTTTTCCAAAACGTACTAACCACGCATATTATTTTTTTTCTATAAAATGCAAACAAGTACATCAATTTTGCTCACATATTATTGTAGCAGAGTTTGTGCTGAATACAGCAAATTTATATGTTGGCAAATGGTATGTTTTAAGTAGCTGAAATAAGCACAAATGTCAGGGCATACCAAAACACCGAAAGAGCCCCAAAACAGCTCAGACCTCAGAGGGTTAAAGAGAGAAACCCGTAATTTAGAGCGTAAATGGAAAAAAACTAATTTAGAGGTCTTTAGAATCGCGTGGAAAGACAGTATGTCACGTTATAAAAAGGCCCTTAAAACGGCCAGGGCTGAGCACCTCAGCAAATTAATAGAAAACAACCAAAATAATCCAAGGTTTTTATTTAATACCGTGGCTAGACTAACAAATAAACAGAAGTCGTCTGAACAAAATACCTTGTTACAGTTCAGTAGTAATGATTTCATGAACTTTTTCACCGAGAAAATTGAAAGCATCAGAATCAAAATCGTAAACGTTCAATCTTTGCTCGCGCCTTATAATTCAGCCGCAATTATCACCCCGCAAGAACAATTACAATGCTTTACAACCATAGAACAAAAAGAGTTAAATAAACGTATCACTTCATCTAAAACAACAACATGTTTATTAGATCCTATACCAACTAAACTACTGAAAGAAGTATTACCTATAGTGGAAGAGCCTCTTCTCAATATTATTAATTCGTCTTTATCTTTAGGTCATGTTCCAAGAGCATTCAAGCTGGCAGTTATAAAACCTCTTATTAAGAAACCACAATTAGATCCAAATAACCTAGCAAATTACAGACCCATTTCGAATCTTCCATTTATGTCAAAAATATTAGAAAAAGTTGTGTCCGCTCAACTCGGCTCTTTCTTGCAAGAAAACGACATCTATGAAAAGTTTCAGTCTGGATTCAGGCCACATCATAGCACTGAAACTGCGCTTGTTAGAATCATAAATGATCTACTTTTAGCTTCGGACCAAGGCTGTATCTCAGTACTAGTTTTACTTGATCTTAGTGCTGCGTTCGATACTATAGATCACACAATACTCTTAGATCGACTACAAAATTACACTGGTGTTCAAGGACAAGCATTAAGCTGGTTCAGGTCATACTTATCTGACCGCTACCATTTCGTCTACTTAAATGGAGAAAAATCGATCATGACTTCGGCAAACCATGGAGTGCCGCAGGGATCTGTGTTAGGCCCTTTATTATTCTCAATATATATGCTGCCACTTGGTAATATTCTAAGGAAACATGGAATTAGTTTCCATTGCTATGCTGATGACACTCAAATATATATTTCATCACGGCCAGATGAATACGCTAAATTATCCAAATTGACAGATTGTGTTAAAGATATAAAAGATTGGATGACGCGTAACTTTCTTTTATTAAATCCAGATAAGACAGAGGTAATACTTATCGGTTCTAAAAACCGTCTACAAAACCTCTCACAACACAACTTTAACATAGTGGGATGCCCTGTTTATCCGCTACAGTAAAAGACCTGGGTGTTATATTAGACTGCAACCTGTCTTTTGAAAAGCATATTTCATATGTTACAAAAACTGCCTTTTTCCACCTTAGAAACATTGCTAAGCTACGTAATATGCTATCTGTTTCTGATGCAGAAAAGTTAGTTCATGCATTCATGACCTCGAGACTAGATTACTGTAATGCTTTATTAGCTGGTTGTCCTGCATCCTCAATAAACAAGCTACAGTTAGTCCAAAATGCAGCCGCTAGAGTTCTTACTAGATCAAGAAAATATGATCATATAACACCAGTTTGTAGCGACAATGACTATTTTGGGGGGAAATATTAGCTTAAATGGGGAATAATATTCATCAGCTGATGAATATGCATTACGACTACACAAATTAAACTATACCAAATAAGGAATAGGCTAGACCTCACCGTATATGAATAATTAACACGATTTTTCGTAGTAATTATTAATATAGGTCGGCAAAATATTATCAATTATCAGGATAAATTTTCAAGGGATTCAAATTTAATTGTTATGCACTGTCCGTTTACCTGGCCTATAAACATCAAAATTATCCTTCCTGTGGCCACCAGAAATGATATTTTCGTGTAAGGCACTTTAGATATTTTAATATAAATCAAGTAGAGCTTTGTAACAATAAGATCGGCATTTTCATTGACTTCAAGTTTATAACAATGAGACAGATTCAATTCAAAAGATTATAGAGTTTAATAAAGCAAACTAAAGATTACATGAACTACTTAAATCACGCAGGAGTAAATATGCATAGCAAAACAAACAATTAACAAACACGATTGCAATACAAAATATTAGAGGGAGGGAGAGAGAGAGAGAGAGAGGAGAGAGAGAGAGAGAGAGAGAGAGAGAGAGAGAGAGAGAGAGAGAGAGAGAGAGAGAGATGAGGGAGTGTGAGAGAGAGATGGAGATGAGATGAGAGAGATGATCTTCTCAGGACAGTTCAAACAGTTCAATCATGAGACCCCAAAAGGCTTAATCAGATGTTATAGACAACCTTAAAACAGCATTTCTTTTTAGATTTATACTTGCTTTGACAAGGCCCGTTTGTGAGGTTGTTTGAAAGAAAGCGTCGGCTGAATGTGTCGTTCGGACGCAGGTAGATGTGTTATCTGTCCGCTCGAACAAACGATAATTAAGTCTTAGAGTCGTTTCGTTCGTGAATATACATAACGAAGGAAAACTATCAACTGAGTTAGATCACGAGAAAGAAAAACTTAGGTTAAAACGAAAGTTAGAAAGAAAACGAAGAACTCGGTTGAGTTCTTATTGAAGAAGGTTCTCTCTGGCGAAGACTGCTTGCCCAGAACGACGTCGCGCTCCACGTTTTGAAGAAGCTAGAAACACGCCTTCTTACAGGCCTGATCCAATCGTTTGGGAGGAGGAGTGGCAGCAAACTTCTGTGTTTGCAAAAATACACACCCTCCGAGTCATGTGCGAAGAGGATAAAACTTTAGTAAAAATACACTTCTAAATTGGTATTAATAAAAACATGCATCATATCGCATTTTGGGTTAGTTATTCGATCTTATTCGATTTTGCTGGTTACAATCATACCAAGCGCGGCATTCCTGCGAGCTGCTAAGCTGACGATACCTGATTCTTCATGATTAGACGCATATCAAGTCTGATTACATATCATAAAGCTTTGGTCATGGCAATTTGTCACTTGGGAATCATAAAACATCACAAGAAAAGCATTTCACACATTTACCACAGTATTTTGATCACACATCAGAAAACCCAGGGTTTCTATGTGTGTGTGTGTGTGTGTGTCTGTGTGTGTGGTGTGTGTGTGTGTGTGTGTGTGTGTGTGTGTGTGTGTGTGTGTGTGTGTGTGTGTGTGTGGTGGGGAGTTCATCTAGCGTTCGTCGGACGTGATGGACTCTCGCCCACCCCGCCTCTGGGGAAGTAGATGTGTAAGGTATTGATAAATTTGATGAGTTTAAAAACCGGGGTACAATGTCTGTTTTGTTGGAGAGTGCCATCCTGGTCATGCGGGGATCATGAGATTTCCTCACGGGGTCTCTAGATCGGTTGGTGGCCGTTTGTCACATGAGATGCGACAGACTCGTCTTTATCTTTAGAAGATCATTAACTGTCCCGTGTCTCTGAATGGAAGAACGGGGCTTTCTTTTGACACATTTAAGCTGCTGTTTCAGTAATGTAATCAAAAGACTGACGTGATCAGTTTGGAGGAGTGGAGGGATGTTAACTATCTAGAATATAATTAATGTTATCAGATGACCATCTCGGTGCCGTTACAGTCCCCCCTTGATGGTTCGACAGGCCCGTGTGTGGGCCTCGTCGACCCATCACAATCATACGGGGCAGATGGCAGGTGATTCCTGAAAGTAGGGTGCTGTAGATGATTGTTAGGGCTGACTGCTCAGCTCTATGAGGTTTTCCGCGTTCTCTAGCGGGGGGGCTTCTTTCCGAAGGCCCTCCGGAACCCTCCAGAGACGGCTTGGGTGAGCCTGGCTGTGGAGGCTCGCATCTCGTTGAGTCGCCGGTACAGGACGTAGGCCAGGCCTAAGGTTAGAGCGTGGCCGATGATTGTTGAAATGCACACGGCAGTGTCAGCGGCGGTCCATGCTTGGACGACAGGTGAAGCGTTCAGAATGGGCATCCTGGACAATGCTTGGAGGGCCGTGTCAAGGGGAACGATGTCAATGATCTGTGACCCCCCTTCCTCAATCCATTTCTCCAGTTCCGGATCGAAAGTGAAGTTGCGATCCCTAAAGAAGGACGGAATCTCTAGCTCGGATTGGTATTCTTCACTCGGAAGGTGGTACAAGGCTAGGTCGTCCAGGTGGAGGATGGCTCCTCGTGGGACTTGAATCCACATGGTCTGATTCAGCAGGCTGACGCGGGTAGCGGTGTCGTGTTGGTCATAGGTCAGTGTCGCCGACCGTACTGGAGTGTTAACGAGCCACCGGTTCCCCACTATCTCGGCTTGCGTCTCGGTGACTTGGCTGCGGGGCTTAGCATCCGCCGGGCAACGTGTGTCGCTGGCCAACTGTTGCAGGCCGCAAATTCCATCAGTGTTGTCTCTGAGGAACGGTTTGCTAGGGCAGAGATAGTGAATGTCTTTGGTGAGGGTACACATGTGCAGGTTCGGGGCTAAGTACAGCTGGGTGTTGCTGTCGTGGTAAGCTACCACCTCGGGTGTCCGTACCCTAAAGTAAGTATGGCTCTGCCAAAATCCCACGTTGACGATATCTTTGAGTCGGTAGATTCGGCTTGATTCTATGATGGGTAGGTTTAAGAGGAAGCCTACCTCTCGCTGTGCAGGGTCAACATACAGTGGAATGGCACTGCCCAAAGAGTAGGCAAGATGGATTTGTAACGGGTCAGTGGGGGTTGTTATGGCGGAAGCCAGCACGGTCTGCACTAGGCTTAGGGGTATCAGGTATGGTGGAATCCTACCCATGGCTAGGCTGTCTATGGAGGAACTTACTTCCCGGAGCATGTCGGTCATTAGTGCCGTGACCAACTGTGTTTGGGCAAAGTCATTCTGGAAAACTGTGAAGAGCTGTTTCATGGAGCTCACAGTCTGATTCAACATGACGCTATGAGTGTTGAGGATTGTCACGGTTCCTCTCAGGGTCTTGCCGATGGTTTTCAGGGATGCACTTTGTGTGTTGAGTTGTTCTTTTAACTGTGGAAGTTCCGTCTGAATTTCGGCTACGTGCCGTCGTACCGTGGCTATGTTCACGGCGTTGACACTTGACATTCCGATGTTGAACAGCGTGCCGACGGCAGCCGCTGCTCCTAGCAACGCTCCCAGGAATCGCTTGGAACGTTTGTTGTGTCCCCCCAATTCAGCTTGGGTGACGGTCATCTTTTCCAGTTGGTTCAGCATGTGCTCGACATCGGCTTCGGCGTGGTCGAGGGCGGTCTCTGTCCATCGGGCACCTGCCCAGCTGTACTGGGCTACCGCTCTTGGGTAGTGCGCAAGGTAGACTTTTCGAGGGTCGAGTCGCACGTACACTTTCTGAGTGTGCGTTCGGCAATTGGTAATCAGCAGTCCAGGTTGATCCCTCAACACAATGCCCGAGGCCGGTCCTGGTGAGATGACGTCTGCTGGCGGCTGGCCTCTGGTTGACTGAAAGCACACGAGGATAATCCACAGCAGCATCCTGTTACAGGTGAGAGAGAGAGGTATGGGGGAGAAGGGGGCAGAGAGAGAAGGCACAGGTCAGTGAGGTTTGTCCCGGGTTGTGTGGGACAGTCTTTTCGTTGCGATGACGGCGGTTGAGTTTAGTTTTCATTGGCCCCTTCCTGTCTGTCCCTGCTAGCGGCCACATGTCTCTTAATCTGATTGCGGTGGACCCATTTGAGAACTGGTTCTCTCGGTCCCCGTTTTAGCTGGATTTGGTACGCAACAGGGGAGAGTTTGTTCACAATTTCGTGAGGTCCTGTCCAGTGGGGCAGGAACTTCTTTGACAGCCGCTTGGGTGGTAGGGCGAAACTGTAATACAGGACTTTGTCGCCCACGTTGAGTTCCTGGTGTGAAGCCTTTCGGTCATAGTATGCTTTCTGGCCTTCAGCGCTGTTTTGTAGGTGTTGTTGGGCGAAAGCGAAAGTTGTTTTCAAGTGTTTGTGGAGCTCGTCCAGATACTGGGATGTGGTGTAGGCGGTGACAAGGTTGTGGTCTCCTGGTTGGTACAACAGGTGTAAGGGCAGGGTCATCTGCCTCCCGGTCATGAGTTCAAACGGGGACACCCGTGTGGATTCCTGCGGGGTGGCTCTGATGGCCATCAGTACAAGGGGGAGTTTCACGTCCCAGTCTTTCTGATTAGCCGATACGTACTTCCTTAACATGCCCACCACAGTCCTGTTTGAATTCTCCACCTGCCCAGATGCGATTGGATGCCGACTAATGTGGAGTTTGGCTTGTACCCCTAGGCATTTCCAGATCTTTTGCATGATCTCGGCAGTGAAGTGGGTCCCTCTGTCTGAGTTGACCTTTAGTGGCAATCCGAACCGGGAGAAGATGTGGTTCATCAGGAGATATGCCGTTGTTTGGGCGGTGTCGTTAGGTGCTGGCAGGCACTCTACCCACTTAGTAAACTGACACACCACCGTGAGAAAGTACTTGTTGCCTCTTGTTGACCTGGGCAGAGGTCCTACCCAGTCAATTTGGAGGTCTGACCATGGGAACGTGATTCCTCTGCGTTGCAATGGGGCTCTGTGATTTGGGTTTGTTGGTTGGAACTGACAGCAAACCAAGCATTCTCTCACATACTCTGCCACATCTTGCTGCATGCCTGGCCAGTATGCCACCTGTCTGAGTGTATCATACGTGGCTCTGGTACCGTGGTGTCCAGCATAGGGTGTGTTGTGGGCGTGCATTAGCATCACCCCCCTCTGACACGAGGGCACCACGAGCCTCGGCGATGTGGTGCCATCCGGGTCGAACCAAAGAATGTTGTCCCGCACACGCAGCATATGTCTGGAGTTATGTAAGTGTCTGAGGTGTGAGTCAGCATCGAGGTCTGATGGTGCGATAGGGTGGCAGGCGGGGTCTGAGAGGTGGTCAAGAATTGTCTTTATGGCAGTGTCTGTGGCTTGCATATCCGCGATATCATTGTTGGAGATTTGCGGAGTCAGTGATAGCTGCTGTGAAGCTGGAGCCGTAGCAGGCAAGGTCCGCTTGCTGCGGGTTAGGACCGCCACCTGGGGGTTGGGTGTGGGGTTTGGGGGAAACCACAGCTCACCGTGGAGGGCGCCCGCTTTGGCCAGGGCATCGGTGTGGTCATTAAAGTCTTTGTCTTGGCCAGGCAGTTTAGAATGTCCTTTCACCTTCTTCCAGTACACGGTGATATCGTGTGGGCTTGTGATGTTATCACATTCCTGGAACAAGTGTTGGTGTTTGACAGGCTTGTTGTTTGCTGTTTTGAAACCATTTTGTTTCCAGATCGGGAGATGGCACACAAAACTGAGTCTGGCATAGTTAGAGTCTGTGCAGATGAGAAGTTCTTTGATGTTATGGGTTGATGCGATTTGCAGAGTAATGAGGATGGCTGCTATTTCTGCATACTGTGATGATTGGGGGCCCAGTTTGAAGTGTTGTGGTGGGCATGGGTGGTTGTCAATCCATAGTACTCCTGCACCAGCCTTTAGGATGCCCTCGTGGTTGTAGGAGCAGCCGTCGACGTAAGCTGTGGGCATGCCTTCGCACACATTGTTGTCAAAGTACCTGTGACAGGTCAGTTGTGGCTGTTGGGGCTCTGGTGTGTCCGTCATTGCAGCAGGTGAGTTGTCAGAGCAGTTTTGACATGCAGCCAGGCCGTTTCCCAACACCGACTTGTGATTCTGTGCGTATCGGGCCTCGACGTCTCGTCCTTGGAGAGCCATTAACCATGTGGCTATGCGTGCATTGGTTACTACGCCATCTCGGATGCGTTGACTGTTGAGGAACATTACGGGCTGGTGGCAAGTGTCTATGATAACTTTCTGTGCTCCAATGTAGTTGGAGAAACGCTGTATGGCCCATACTGTACAGAGCAAAGCTTTTTCGCAGTCAGAGAATTTACATTCTGGGGGAAGAAGTGTCTTGCTGGCATATGCGACCACCTTCTTGTCTTGGTCGTGCCGTTGGTATAGGCCAGCACTGAGACATTGGTCAGAAAATCCAGCTTCCAGGTAGAATTCCTTTTGAGGATCGGGGTAAGCAAGACAGGGGGCTGTGCATAAATGTCTTTTTAGTGCCGCCATGGCGTGTTCCTGAGCGTCTGACCAGACGAAAGGGCAATCCTTTTTCAGCAGAGCTGTGAGGGGCCTGGCAATGTCTGAATAGTTCTCGATGAACTGTCGGGAGTAATTGCATACCCCTAGAAAACTTCGTAGTTCAGAGACGTTAGTGGGAGGCTTGATGTTTTGAATGGCGTGGATACGACTGGATTGTGGTTCGATGCCGTGGGGTCCAATGAGCAGGCCCACGTAGTTGACCTTTGTACGACACCACTGTCCTTTGTGCAGGGCTATTTTGGCGCCGGCAGTGGACAACTGATTCAAAACATAGTCTATTTCTGTCAGGTGGTCGGCCACCGTTGTGCTCTTCATGAGAACATCGTCGACGTAAATCAGGTTACCTCTCATTCTTGCGTCTGGGCAGGCTTTGTTCAGGAAGATGTTAAACTCAGCTGGTGAGTTGGCATACCCGAACGGGCATCTGTTGAAGGTGAACTGTCGGTTACCGAATGTGAATGCCAGCTTGTGTTGGTCTTCTGGATGGACGGGGATAGTCCAAAAGCCCGAGGCCACATCGAGTGTAGAGAAGATGGTGGCCCCTCTGATTCGGGGTATTTCTTGCTCCAGCTGGGTCATGGGCCACCGTGACAACGGCACCTGTTGGTTCAGTTTGCGGTAGTCAATAGTTGGCCGCCATTTCCCAGTCGGTTTGAGAACGGGCCATATGGGGGCAGAGTAGGTACTGTTACAGGGCCGGATGATGCCTTTCTCAAGCATGGATTCGATTATTTCCTGCACTGGTTCGTGCGAGGCGATGGGGATTTTGTACTGCTTGACGAAAGTGGGAGGAGCGTCGGGATGCGTGGGGATGCGCACCGTGTGGAGGTGGGTAAGGCCACAGTCTAATGAGTCTTTGGCAAAGGATTCTTTGAACTTATAAAGGACTTGTCTTAGTCTTTGGCGGTCTGCGTCGTTCTGAAGCGCATTAGCATCTTGGAGGATTTGCTGCACTTGAGATTCGAAACCTTGATACGGTTCTTCTGTCTGTGTGTCATTAGATGGGTTGAGTTTTAAAGGCATGGCAGGTGCATTAGTCTCACTGACAGGCTGGTGGGAGACTGTGTACACCGCAAGGTGTTGGTCCTCTGTCAGTTCAGTTCTGCACACATAGTCTTTGGCCACTGACATGACAGATGTGATGGCAATGAGTTGGAAGGGTACCGTGAGCACCATGTTGTCTGTGTGGCTCTCGGGTATCAGTGCAGGGGGGATGGGCCCGATGATGGGTAATACAAGTTCAAAGTCATGAAAGTCATGGCTCACTAGCCAGCCTAGCCTATAGGCCTTGGGAATGTGGATGTCAGTTGCTGTGCAGTTGTTGAACAGAATGTAGACTACCCGAGATGCCACTTCTGTGAGGGGTGTGGCTTCGAGTGTGAGTCCGAGGTCCCCACATTCAGGTGAAGGTTGGAAGAAACCTAACGTGTGGTTTAAGGTTTGGCCACGTCGCATGTTGAGTCGTACAGTGACCCCTTTGGTGTAAGCGGGTACCACTGTGACTTGTTCGTTGATTAAAGTGCAGACTTCTGGGATGGTCTGCCCCGACAATAGATTGTCATGATTGACGGGAACAGGTGGCTGTAAAGTCAATGGGGCCCATACCACGTTGTCAAACAGGTCTATATGAGCTTTGAGGCGAATCAAAATGTCTGCTCCAATGTAGACATCGTGGACTGGGTCTGGTAGGATCAGGAAGTAATGGGTCAGGCACCGGTGATTCCACTTTAACTGCAACGCACAGATCCCTTTGGCAGATATCATGGAGGCTGGATGTGAGTTGAGAGGGAAACGTGTGCGTTTGCTGGTATAGGGAATGTCCGGTGTGTTGTCAATAATTTGATTGAATAGTGAGAGGCTGATAGCTGAATTGTCAGCCCAGAATGCCAAAACAATGTCTGTTGTGGTTATATCCTGCAGTTGCAGGTCAGTCCTGACCTGGGGGCAGTAGATATCAGAGCCTTGGCTGGTTTTGAAAGTGCAGAGCAGCGAACTTGACCCCTGATCAGCTGTTGTGACTGGGTCGTCATGACTGGCAGACTGAGTTCCCGTGAATCCTGTGACCTGACAGTCTGGCTCAGCAGAGTTGTGTGGCTGGAGGGGGAGGGGTGCACGGACTTGAGCCCAAACTTGCAGGTGTTTGAAGTCCAGTAACGGCTCGAATCGATCCAGCAGATCTTTGCCTATGAGAAATGGGTAAATGTTCATGGGTGAGACGTAGACTGGATGGACAAGGCTCATCTGACCGATTGCCAGGTGAATGGGAGCTACGTTTCTTAGCTGGATGTCGTTTTGGCTGTATGACTGCACATTCAGCTCACAAGTGTGGAAGTTAAGAGTTCGGTTTTGTTTTTGAGCTTGGAATTTGAGTTTTTCAAAGAGTTCAGCTGATATGAGCGTGAGATCGGAGCCTGTGTCCACAAGCGCTTCGAGTCTCACCTCCTTTTCCAAAGTGATTGTTAGGTAGAGTTTGCGTGCCACTCCTCGCTCGATCAGATTCCCCAGAAGTTTTGGTGTGGGGTCTTGTGTGTTGATCGATAAACAGTGCGGGTATGGTTCGTGTGGCTCGTTGTGGGTGCAGATCACCAACACAGCACTGTCTGGTACCTTTGGGTGAGCACTGCTGCAGTCTTGTTCAAGAAGTGTGGTGTTTGGTTCAGGAAGTGCAGTGTTTGGTTCAGGAAATGCAGTCGGCAGCTGGAGTGAGTGAGAGATGTTATCAGTTGGTGATGCAACAATGAGTTCAGTAGTCTGTGGCTGACAACCAGTGTTCTGGGGGGCTGTCAGTTGGGGGAAGTGAGTGGCGCTGTCACTTAGTGGTGTAACAGCAAGTTCTATAGTCTGTGGTTTGGCAGTCTCTGGGGGCTTGTCAGCGGGAGAAACGTTGGGAGTGGAGTTGGCTTCAGGCCTAAGGTTTAGTCATGCAGTGTCTGGTTTATCTTTGTCTTCCTTGCGAGGTTTCTTTTGAAGGAACTCTCTCAGCACGCTCAGAAGTTCTGCAGCTTCAACCGTGGCTGTGTTGTCTTTGTTGGATTTTGACTCCAACTTCAGCTTATTAGTGTCACGTCGAGGGGGGTCCCTCTGCTGGTTCTCGGGGCTTAGTGTTCGGGGAGATGGAGGTCGGCTCCTTCTGGGTCGCCGGCCGGCTTCCCAGGTGCCCCCTCCCGTTTGGTTGTGGGAGGGGCGAGGCCGGTCCCAGAATTCTCCAGAGCGGTCGTTCTGCTGCCTTGGGCGGGCACCTCCACGACCACGCTGACCTCTGCTGGCCTGGAACGGTCTTGACTCTCTGTTGACAGGTTTGTAATTGGGGTGCTGTGCGCCCTCTAGGGAGAGCTCTGAGCGGTGCTCAGAGACGGGGCAGATTGTGGGGTTTTTTACAGTCTTTTCAGAGATTGCTCTTTGTTTGATGTATGCTTTGTGAGCTAAGTCACGCAGTTGTTGGATTGACATAGTCCGTGGCTCGGCTAAAACCCCGAGATGATGCGAGAGAGTAGGATGGAGATTCCGCAGGAACAGAGTTTTGAAGTTCCAGTCTTCTTCCATGCCGGACTCATTGCGTGATCCGAAGTAGGCTTGTCGGAGCCGGTTATAATAAGCTTGCACGGCTTCCAGACGGGCTTGTTTCAGATCCATTGCCGCTATGATACCTTGGTCTGATTCTGGATCGGAGAATTCACGAATCAGTGCTTGCCGCAATTGCGGATAGTCCGTCTTGATGCTTTCTGGCTGACGGTCTAGGAAGCTTCGCACATCCCGGCTTGAAGTAATCCTCAGAAGATACAACTTATCCCAAGTAGTGACGTTGGCCACAGTTTGTAAGTGAAAGTCAATGTCTTGTAAATAAGAGTGAACATCGTGACCTCCCGCTGGATTGGGAGTGAAGGTCGGGATGTTTCTCGCCAGCTTGTCTAGTTCTTTAGGGGCCGGGTGATGGCCGCTGGCCCGACCCACCGGGCTGGCTAGGGTGGTGTCGTGCCGTGGGCTTGCCCCCCCCCCTTCAGCTTTGGGGGGTTGGCTGAGAAGTGCGGGCTTGCTGGTGAGGGGAAACGGAGTGATGGGTGTTTCCCCCTCCAGGTCGCCCTGCAGCCTGTAAGCATGTTTCAGTTCACGGTGGACAAGGTCAAGTTCATGTTTTAGATCGTGTCTCTGTTGGACAAGCTCGTTAATTTCAGCTCGAGCTGCTTGCAAATGTTTTTCACAGGCCTTGGTTTTGGCCTCTCTGTCTTTTAATTCAATCTCTGCTCTTTTCAGCAGAGCTTCGCCACGTAGCTGTTTGTCACGGAGTTCCTCCGTTGTACGCTTCTCCGCCTGTACTCTCTTGTCTGTGTCCGTGCGCAGATCCTCCAGGGTCTTTTGCAGTGTTTCCACTTCCTTTTGTAATTCCGGGGCCGTTGCGTCCTCGGCTTTGACCTCCAGAAGTAGCTGATCCAGACGCTCCTGCGTGTGGTCCTTTTGTGTGCGGGCCTCCTCCAGTTGAGTCTTTAATCCTACGATTTCCTTTTCCAGATGGGCGTTGTCCTCCTCTGCCAAGCGTGCCTGTGCCACCAGGTTGTGAGCGAGGCTTCCGATGATCCGGCTCCAGTCTTTTGAGCTGTAGGCCTGCGTGGGGTCGTTGGACATTAGCTGGTCCACGTCGGCGTCCAGTTCCTGTCGTGTCAGGGGTTTAGGGTCGCCAGTGTCCTTGGGCAGGCAGCCGGTTGTCATGGCTCTTAACCAAGCATCCAGATTGCTCCAATGGTCCTCGGGACTGGAAGCGCGTGACATTCTGGCTCACTGGGGGCGAGAGAAACACAACACACACAAAAAGGGCCAATGCAAGCTTTGTTTAGAGGCTAACGAGCTGTAGTACGGCCGTGCCGTCTATAGAAATTTTGGCTAACTGACGTAGACAGTTAGGCGGGCCAATTTACGCGGGTCAGCGTGGGACCCGAACTAGAGGCTGCTCGGTTGTCACTCTATTATTTAGCTTCCTTGGGGTCTCTTGTTGAACTGCAGGAAACAAATCACAACAGAACAAAACAACAGAAAAGGAAGAGAAGATCGAAAGGGGAAGAACAAAACAAAAGTATCGCAGTGAAAATAACACCTAAGTGAATGGACCTGCGCTATAGTGTAATCATTATTAACTCAGAGGGTGTGTCTTAGGGGAAAGGAGGTAAACCAAACACTAAGAAAAATATATCCGGGGGACTATATGATATTCTATGGCTTATATTAAATGGCAGGGTTTTATCAAATTCAGTTTTTTTTTTTTTTTTACCTGAGGTGAACTGAGGTCGAACCCAGCTGGCCCCAGCAAGCGTGGTCAGCTTTCCGGCGCCGCCAAACACTCGGCCGCCGTGACTCCGGGCTCTTCGTTGCTCTGTGTCACGATTACGCCCACTCAAACAGCGTGTGACTGTAAACACAACCTGGTAATCTCCGAGGTATCAACCGGCCGATCGTACTGCAAAAGTGGGCGTGACCCAGAACCCTCCAGCGAACTGGAGTGGCGCAGCCGCCTACGGTTTGTGCCCCGGTCCCAACAATTGACTTGCACGTCGGCTTGGTGGTTGAACCTTCGAAGCACCAAATTGCTGATGTCACTTACTGCGTGCCGCAACCAGTGGCAGAGATTGAAGCGCACAAGAGTCACTGCACGGTCAGTGCCGGCGATGCCAGTCGGCAGACCCGCCCACCGAGATCAACCAGGTACTCCCACGGTCCACCGCAGATAAAGAGATTTGGTTTTACCTATATGACAGGCAAAATAGAATGAACAAGGTTCAAAGAGCTTAAAGTGAATCAAGATTTTTTTTTTTTTGCTTAAACCAAATGGAGTAATTTAGGTATATGGAAATAAACTGAAACTACAATAAACCTTAAAAGGGATAAAGTAGTAAACAAAACAAAAAAATAACTTTGAAGAGAAAATTAATTTTAACCTGGAAAGGACAAACCAAATTAAGAGATGAACGGCTTTGCCACCTAATGGTAGCAGAGAGAAATTAGATACGGATGGTAGTTATTGAAAATATCCTAACCCGTTTGGAAGTTAGCAATAACTCAATGCAGGTGGAGGCCAGGAAAGTGGAGCGGTAGGCCACTGTAGTGGTGTTTTGGAGCCTCAAGGGGGGCGCACTTCCTCTCTGTGGTTCACCTTGACTGTTTGACACAATGTACATTTAAATTCAAATTGGTTTAACTCAAATCAAAATAAGCCTGGGGGAAGTTGATAGAGAATTAGACTGATTTCTTATAATAATTGCAACAACACTTAGGTTATTTTTAATGATTATAAAATAATTGTCAGGAAAAGCATAAATGAAAATGATTTCATACAGAATAAGTTCAGTAGAAGGTTGATAGCTGGCTTGAGAGTTTTTCTCAAAGGCCTATTAATGACTGAAATTTAGAAATTTATAGTGAAGAATTAAATCTTTAAAAATTAAAATATTTTTTTTTTTCAAAAAAAATTTAAAAATAAAATATTGTTCCAATTTGAATCAAATCTAGATATACTGGGGAAATTCAAAGGAATCAGAATGATTTCTTATAATAATCACCATACCACTGAAGTTATTAGCAATGATTATGAAAATAAAATAAAACAGACAGGTAGAAATGGAAGCAGAGTAGGGCTGGGATGAATTGAGCAGAAGAATGATAGCTGACCTGGAGGAGTGCCGCCGCTAGGGGCGTCTCTCTCTCTCCAAGTGAACTATCTGTGATTTGAACTGAGGATTTTTATGACTCAAGCTCTGATTCACTTCTGTGAATGGAACTCAAAATAAAAAGTCTCAGTCCAAAACAGGAGGATTGTTTTACGAACTAGCAAGCTGTAAATGCAAATATGTATTTAGGCAGCTTATTCGATAATCATCGCAATGAATTTAGTGTAAACTCAAACGAGGAGTAAATGAATAGCAGGTCTCTTCTGCTATAGGCTTTATGCTGAGCGTCACGTGATGGCGGTGTCGCGTTCACGCGGACCCAACTCACGCGCGTGGTAATTTGAAACTGATACGCGCTTGTAAACCTGGTCAAGGAACCCAACAGTACTGTCTATGCGCACAGATTTTTTTTAAACACGAAAAACAGTATATTTTGGGAGATCACGGCGGATCTCTCTGTGCTTAATCTGCACAGAAAATGAACGGATTTTCACCGGGTAGCTAATCCAGTGTTTGAAACCCGAAGTTATCGTTGTTAACGACACGAAATAAAGATCTTTTTACTGACAGGAGGAATCTCGCTCCTACAGTGTATAACTGTACCGGTAATATGCCTGAGTGAAGATTTCTTCGTTCAAACAGGTCTTCGAACAGTATTAAAAATGTATCACAGTCGAGCAAAGAGAAAACAAAAGCACATTTATTTTTCTCTAAGCTAGGCCATCCACAAATACTGTAACTGCAGTTTTTCTCAGGCACGGCTTTCGGCCTTGCTCAGTTTTTAAATCGATTTATCACTACACAATGCAAACGCTTGTACCCAATATTAAACTCCAAAACACATGAATATGAATCTGAATAATGTCCAAAATGAAGTTTGAAAATGCCCGCATTCTCCACCATATAAATGTAGCGACAATGACTATTTTGGGGGGAAATATTAGCTTAAATGGGGAATAATATTCATCAGCTGATGAATATGCATTACGACTACACAAATTAAACTATACCAAATAAGGAATAGGCTAGACCTCACCGTATATGAATAATTAACACGATTTTTCGTAGTAATTATTAATATAGGTCGGCAAAATATTATCAATTATCAGGATAAATTTTCAAGGGATTCAAATTTAATTGTTATGCACTGTCCGTTTACCTGGCCTATAAACATCAAAATTATCCTTCCTGTGGCCACCAGAAATGATATTTTCGTGTAAGGCACTTTAGATATTTTAATATAAATCAAGTAGAGCTTTGTAACAATAAGATCGGCATTTTCATTGACTTCAAGTTTATAACAATGAGACAGATTCAATTCAAAAGATTATAGAGTTTAATAAAGCAAACTAAAGATTACATGAACTACTTAAATCACGCAGGAGTAAATATGCATAGCAAAACAAACAATTAACAAACACGATTGCAATACAAAATATTAGAGGGAGGGAGAGAGAGAGAGAGAGAGAGAGAGAGAGAGAGAGAGAGAGAGAGAGAGAGAGAGAGAGAGAGAGAGATGAGGGAGTGTGAGAGAGAGATGGAGATGAGATGAGAGAGATGATCTTCTCAGGACAGTTCAAACAGTTCAATCATGAGACCCCAAAAGGCTTAATCAGATGTTATAGACAACCTTAAAACAGCATTTCTTTTTAGATTTATACTTGCTTTGACAAGGCCCGTTTGTGAGGTTGTTTGAAAGAAAGCGTCGGCTGAATGTGTCGTTCGGACGCAGGTAGATGTGTTATCTGTCCGCTCGAACAAACGATAATTAAGTCTTAGAGTCGTTTCGTTCGTGAATATACATAACGAAGGAAAACTATCAACTGAGTTAGATCACGAGAAAGAAAAACTTAGGTTAAAACGAAAGTTAGAAAGAAAACGAAGAACTCGGTTGAGTTCTTATTGAAGAAGGTTCTCTCTGGCGAAGACTGCTTGCCCAGAACGACGTCGCGCTCCACGTTTTGAAGAAGCTAGAAACACGCCTTCTTACAGGCCTGATCCAATCGTTTGGGAGGAGGAGTGGCAGCAAACTTCTGTGTTTGCAAAAATACACACCCTCCGAGTCATGTGCGAAGAGGATAAAACTTTAGTAAAAATACACTTCTAAATTGGTATTAATAAAAACATGCATCATATCGCATTTTGGGTTAGTTATTCGATCTTATTCGATTTTGCTGGTTACAATCATACCAAGCGCGGCATTCCTGCGAGCTGCTAAGCTGACGATACCTGATTCTTCATGATTAGACGCATATCAAGTCTGATTACATATCATAAAGCTTTGGTCATGGCAATTTGTCACTTGGGAATCATAAAACATCACAAGAAAAGCATTTCACACATTTACCACAGTATTTTGATCACACATCAGAAAACCCAGGGTTTCTATGTGTGTGTGTGTGTGTGTGTCTGTGTGTGTGGTGTGTGTGTGTGTGTGTGTGTGTGTGTGTGTGTGTGTGTGTGTGTGTGTGGTGGGGAGTTCATCTAGCGTTCGTCGGACGTGATGGACTCTCGCCCACCCCGCCTCTGGGGAAGTAGATGTGTAAGGTATTGATAAATTTGATGAGTTTAAAAACCGGGGTACAATGTCTGTTTTGTTGGAGAGTGCCATCCTGGTCATGCGGGGATCATGAGATTTCCTCACGGGGTCTCTAGATCGGTTGGTGGCCGTTTGTCACATGAGATGCGACAGACTCGTCTTTATCTTTAGAAGATCATTAACTGTCCCGTGTCTCTGAATGGAAGAACGGGGCTTTCTTTTGACACATTTAAGCTGCTGTTTCAGTAATGTAATCAAAAGACTGACGTGATCAGTTTGGAGGAGTGGAGGGATGTTAACTATCTAGAATATAATTAATGTTATCAGATGACCATCTCGGTGCCGTTACAAGTTTTATCATCACTTCATTGGTTACCTATAAAGTTCCGTATTAATTACAAGGTATTGCTTTTGACCTATAAAGCTCCAAATGGTTTAGCTCCAGTCTATTTAACGGATCTTCTATCGCCTTACAATCCATCGCGCTCTTTAAGATCACTAAATTCGAGGCTTCTGGTCATTCCTAGGATATCCAGATCCACCAAAGGAGGGAGAGCATTTTCACATCTAGCTCCGAAGCTCTGGAATAGCCTTCCTGATATTGTTCGTTGCTCAGACTCGCTCTCCCAGTTTAAAACTAGACTAAAGACGCATCTATTTAGCCAGGCATTCATATAAATTTTTATCTTACAGTTACTGTAAATTTGGCCTCTAGTTCATAAACGCCAGAGGAGAACTGGCCCCGACTGAGCCTGGGTTCTCCCAAGGTTTTTTTTTTCTCCATTGGGTGATCTGATGGAGTTTTAGGACACCATTGGGTCACTTGATGGAGTTTTTCGGTTCCTTGCCACTGTTGCCTTTGGCTTGCTCAGTTGGGGATATTCAAATTAATTAAACAATCATACCATTGATCAGCTCTACCAAACTTGGATGTCCTTTTTGGATGTCCAGTAATAAACAAACATTGTTGAGTTGTTTTGATTGATACTGTAAAGCAGCTTTGATACAATCTGTATTGTGAAAAGCGCTATATAAATATATTTGACTTGACTTGACTTGACTTGACTTAACTTTTATCTAGAAGAACTCGTACCGTCAACATCCTTCAG
Organism: Chrosomus eos; assembly: GCA_036326025.1. Classification (NCBI taxonomy): domain Eukaryota; kingdom Metazoa; phylum Chordata; class Actinopteri; order Cypriniformes; family Leuciscidae; genus Chrosomus; species Chrosomus eos. The sequence goes on from JAZAVI010000136.1 coordinate 180,987, forward strand.
TCCAAAATGCTCCAGCGCAGCGGCCAAGAAGAGAGCAGCCGTGTCCTTCTGCAGAAACTCTTTATATGCATTGAATGCAGTATGTGGGCCTTGTTTCGCATTGCTGCTCCTGTAAAAGGATAAAGATTGCATGTGAATATTTTTGTTTTTGTTTTAGGAGCAGACTCATGCCGAATTCATGGTGGCAAGTCTTAATCTCCACAGTACATGAGTAAAAAAAATACCAAGCCTTAATTCATGGTGGCTGGAGTTCATCTGCACAATGAATAGTCCTGGAAATAAATATGTACATGGTAGTTAGAAACACTCGTAGAATGGCAACACATGCATGCAGAATATGTGTACATACAAAACGCACATACAAAGAACAACAAATAAAACCACAGCGAAAAATGTTCAAAGTGCTACTGTTCTACAATAAAAAATACTTGTTTTTCATGGTGTCGTTCATGATAGATAAATAGATAGATAGATAGATATATAGATACTTTATTGATCCCTAGGGGAAATTCAAGAAAAAAGTGAATGGCTACCCAGGGCCAAAGCCACTCAGACTGGGGTGTATGGGTGTGGAAGGAGTGTATGGGTGATAGGCAAATATACAGACCTCAGCCTGTTCATGTTAGAAAGCAGTGTCCCATGATCTCTTTCAGAGCCCTCTTTGAAGAAGACCTTGTGATAGATCTAAAGGCATAGATAAACATGAATGAAAAGACGGAGTGCTCAAGAAGAGCCCATTAAGGCAATATGTCTGCCTTGCCATCCCAGCCTTGTTACCACCTATTGACTGTTAATGCAGTACAGTTTTGGTTAAAGTTTGAGGTCAAACATTTAACTTCACTCACCTCAAACAAGTTTCGGATTGCATGCCAGTCCTCAAACTTGAAAACAAGCCCTTCAAGTCGGTCTTCCACACTTTCCCCTTCAGCAAAGCTCCACTGAAGGTTCCTACTGTTCCCCTCCGTCAGCCGGTCACCGCCGACTAGAATGCTCTCCAGTCCATCTGGGCCCTTTGGAGCATACCTACATGACACATAAGTAGATTTTCATGCTTTATCAATACCAGCTAACAAGATTACCCCTTGGGCCAAATGCCGACTGTGACATTTTCCCAAAAGTGAAATTGTCCCCTGCTGCCTTAGTTCACACATACTCTTTCTGGAGGTGCTGTAGAACATCCACCAAGTCTCCAGATTTGTTTTCATCCTTGAACAGGATTCCAAGAGGGTACTATAAAGAGAGGATGCATGGATTGTGGCGACAATAGTTTGTGTTGAAAAAACAAACCGGTACAGTGTTGATTCATTAGCAACACAAAGTTAAATGAATGTCCAACGCACAATGTAGTGTATATCATAAATACTTACGTGGGTGGAGGCCTCTGACATAATCTTTGAAAACTCATGAGGGATGTGACGAACCACGACTCTTGAGAAGGGCTTGAAGGCATGCAAGTGCTGTGTGAGGATGCGGCTGCCCAGGACTATGTTCACGGCGCATATGGGCTTGGGTTTCAGGACCCGGGAGGGAGTACCCAATGTCGTACTCCATGATTGGCTGAGTGGGCTTGTCCTTGCTGAGATGATGTGAAGGCACTCTATCTTCCACCGCAAGGTGGTGGATCCAGTGAAGTGACTTGTTCCCTCGGACGACAGACTGGTGGTGTGTGCGAACAAAGAAGTCAAGATTATCAAATATGATGGCATATGTAGGTGGTGGAGTTGAGCATGTTGGCGATGCTTCGACGGGCAATACTGCAACACCCAGATGTGCCATTTCCTCATCAGTACGTGAACCAAAGGTGAACACAGTTGTGCCATCGGCAGGCCCCTGGTCAGTCTGCAGATCCGTCTGTAAAGTGCTGGTAGTGGTGCCAGTAGCTCCATGTGTCGCAATGGTGCCATCTGAAGTGCTTTGGGTAGTTTCATCTGTAGAGAAATAAAGAAAAAAAAAACACAATGTATAAGTGGACTACACAAGTTAGCATTGAGTGCTGACACATTAATACCCCAAAAGCATGAATAAGATCACTGACAATTGTCCGGAACAGAGCAATTTGGCCATCTTAAGGGCTGGTCCCTCTCACCTGTTAAAATGCAACGTTCCATGCTTAGCGTAGCTGTGTCCAGGTCCACTGTGTCACTTAGTGCTCTTGTTGCACTAGCTCCCTCCACATCCGTGCCTCCATGTTCCTTTTGAGACTTGAGGAAGACTTCATGGGCTACTTTTAGTAGCTGTAAGTCTTCACCGCATGTAGTTGCGAACTGTTTCTGTTTTCCAACAGCATGATTGTGTGCAGTAGTTATACACAGTTTGCTTAATCTTTTATAAACAGCTTTTTTGGCCCCACCATACTGCAGCACACTGTTTACATAGTAGGCAAAGGCCGACAAGCGTGGTTCCCTTCCTCGCAAGGCTATAGCAGCAGAAGCACAAGTGGGATGGTGAGAGCCTTTGGTGATTTTTGAAAAGATGGAATATGTGAATGGTGCCATAGACTGAAGATCTGACTGAAGTTTTTCAAAAGAAAATGCCTTCAAATCAGCAGCTGAAGACCGCCAAAGCATGAAACCCTTAAGCGGGTTGCAAAGGAACTTTATCTCATCCTCAATAACTTGAAGGATGTTTTCCTTAAGTGCTTCTAAGAGGTCTTTGTTTTTGATTATCTGATTGGCAGCCCGTGACCAATTCTGCTTTGCAGTGTTTTCAACAATAGATGCCGTGTTTGCCTGACATACAATTCTGTCACCCTTTGGATGGGATGGGTAGTGAGTAATAACCTGAAACACAAATAAAAAGGGTTAATTAGTAAACAACTAGTATACTCAGATTCAGACAATTATTAATATGTTATCATGGGGTGCAAAATCAAAATGCATCAAGCCTTTAACAACAATGTAGCTAAATTCCCGATATCAAGATGTTATCACAAGACAACAGTGTTTATTACAGATCAGAAAAAGATACACTTTTTTAATTACAGCCGAACTGTACACTATAAATACAAGGTAGTTGTGTGGTTGAATTGTGTATGTCATATGGATATAAGTAACATGGGTGTGTATGCTATAGCTATAATAAATAATAATAAAAAAACATGCTGGTGAGACAATCAAGGCTCAAGAAGATTATCTTACATAGTCTACTGTGTAAGGAATGGCGTTTGATGTTCGAGGATGAGCTTTTCTTTTAGTCCTTTGGGATCCTAGCAGCTACATTTCCTACCCGTGTACTGGGTCTGACGTTATACATCAGTGATATCAGCACTTTGATAAGTCAATAACAGAGTTAACCAAACACAAGTTATGGTTCACATTTAATTCAAATTACCTCCGTCAAACTTTGCCGTCCCGTCTTTGGGGTTACGTTGTCTGTCGGCCTCGAGTATTTTGAAGCTCGAGGAGCTGTTGGTGTTGGGGGTTGGAGACACTTGGAAGGGGTCGGCACTCTGTCCCGTTTCTTGCCTAGTGTTGATGATGTGTTTGAAGATTCGGCACTTGCCTGTGATGTGCTGGTTGAGGTTGATGCTTCTGCTGGGTTTGAGTCTTTCTCTGCTCTTTGCCATCTTCTAAAAACGTCGAAATCCTCCTCTAGTCTACAAATCAAGCGGAAGCAACGCAAGCAAATACGACCTGATCTAGAAACATTTTCAGACAGCGGTAGTCCTATTTCTTTTAGCTGCTCGCTAATGCTTTTTTCTCTTGCATCCTTCTTGTTAAATATAGACCGGGCACCTGAAATGGTGCCTTTTATTCTCAAATTGTCGTTACATAAACGGCAAATATCCTTTGCCGACATGTATCTTATTTGCTGAGCTAACAAGCCTTTACCTGCAGCAGCAAGAGTAGCCTGGCTTGTGGTTGTATTTTCGTCGTCGCTCTGTTAGTACGTCATATGCTTCGTTGATCTGATTGGTTGATTTGGCCCGTCTATCACCAATATAGGCCAATCAGCTAACCAGTATTTACGCCCCTTCCCAAAACTACTTCAACGGAAGGTTTCCAGATGGATATGCGGAGCAAATCCATCTGGCGGAGTCAGGATACCTCACGAGGGCTTTTGGAATTAAAACCCCTAAAGTTTTGGAGTTGGAAATACCATTGCTGTTGGATTAATACCTTTGGTGACGGATTAAATCTTTGGTGATGGTTTAAATCTTTAAACTGGAAAACAAAACAGGATGTAAAAACGTAAGTCAGTTTTTTTAAAATGTATGCATGTATGTGTTTTTGATACTGTGATTTTTAACAAAGTTTTGATATGCTTTAATATTTGTTTGATGTTTTAATTTTAGAAAACGTATGATAGAAAATAGATCTATTGTTTGATATAAAATTGCATTACACATTGTTTTAGATGTTTTAATGCTAGAAAATTTCGATAACGTTAAGAAAACACAATTTAAACTTTTTCATTAATGTTTTAACATTTTACAAATGTGTAAAAAACATTAAAGATATGTGTATTTTAAACTTTATACAACATTTTAATACTTTTAAACAATGTGTAATTGTGAAAAAAGTACATCTTCAAATATAGTAATTAGTTCTATTTGTATGATATAATTTATTACACGCTGTTTTAGATGTTTTAATGCTAAAACATTTTGATAATTGTAAGAAAACACAATTTAAAACTTTTTATTTATTTAATTATTGAATTATATTTTTAAATGTATTAATTATTTATGTTTTATGTCTAAACGTTTTTAACATTTTACAAGTGTATGGTGACCGCTAAAACACACTTTTTTATTTCATTGTTTTAAACATGATTTTTAACACAATGTAGTTTTTACCTCTACATAGTTTAATATGTTTTAATTTAAAAATGTGTAATAACACTAAAGACATGTGTATTTTTAACTTTATACATCTTTAAACACTAGGTAATTGTGAAAAAAGTACATCTTCAAATATATTAATTAGATCTATTTGTTTAATGTAGTTTTAATACAAACGATTTTAAATGTTTTAAGAAAACATAAATATTTGCATGATATAATTTTAACCTGTTAACCTTCAACCCCACTTTTGAAAAATCCCCAGAAATGGCATACCCAAACTGAAACAGATACAGTTTATGAACCATTTGTTCTAAAAGCACAAGTATGATCTCATTTGAAAGTTGACACCCGGCAGTTTATTGCAAATGTAGAATTAATTATTGTCATAATGAAAAAAAATGTTAGAAATAGCTTCAAAGTTTTGTCAAGTTATTAGAAATTTATTTTTATGAAATATTTTCATGAAAATAAAATTGAAGTTGGCCCTGTAGCAATCTAGAAATGCACTGCAGCTAAAGCCACATGTCTGACCATGTTATATTTAAAATCTGAAGATGATATGTCTAAAACTCTTTATTTAGTTAAATGTTTTTCAAGATCATGTCACATGACTTTATTTTGATTAGACTCTAAAATGCAAACTGATGTTTATGTCATCATCTAAGCATCTATTCAGTCTATTTTCTCTATTGTGTTGTGATCTAAACGATCTCTATTCAGTGTGAGTCTCCCCTGCACACATTCACACCTCTCCAGCCTCTGGTTATGGCTGTAAATATGCGTTTCTTTTGTCTGCATTATAATTACTAACGACTGGCTATTCACACTGGTTCAACCCCAAATCTCTTTTAGGGAAAGTTCTCACCTTACATTTGAAACTATATAAAATGACCTTCTTGAAAAAAGAAACATTTCAGCAAGCAGTCCTATTTAGAAATATTCATAAAAATAACAGCTAGGTATAGCAGGTGCACCAAGGGCTAGCTAGCATGTTAGCTTAGCACACCATCAATACACGACAATTTATGAGATTAAAACAATGTTTGTGCTCTAAAACTTACTTTATAGCACAAGTCGATTGTTTTAAATAACCTTCTGTGCTCTGATTTGGCTTCAGATAAAAAAATCGGACAGAAAATATATTATTTATGGTGTTCTGCACAATGATAAAGTCTATATCGATTAGCATTACATTATAAATATAATCTATTATTATGAAAATACCTGACATGGCTCGAAGAACACAGGTAAATCAATATCATTGCAATCATGTTTATTGTCTTCAAAACATCTTTATCTGCATGTTACAGCGATCTCTGTTAGTGTTGATGTCATGAGCAGTTCCTGGAATGTCACATGATATGGCTTCTTCGTGTGTTCTATTCCATATATGGACAGCATAAGTGTACAGGGCGCCCTCAGGCTGCCAGTATGGATTGATAACACAGTACATCAGAGTCTCCAGCGCTAATAATGATTAAATCGACGCATTTTGGGTATATATTCAATAAATATGATTCCTGTCTATATAAATCTGATGTAAACCTATGAGAATCTATCAATATTTCTCCAAATCTGCAAATTTTTGAGCTAAAAGCCCTGATGGACGTTGTTTTGTCAAGCTCTGTCGTGACGATCTCACTGGAGTTTTTTTCTGAATGGAAGCGGCTGACGCTCATAATTCATATTAAAGGTATCGACTCATTTTTTGATTTCATAACTCCAGACACAAATTAAGACATAACTGTCACTATAACTTTCTCAGAATACAATAGTGGTCAAATACTGAACCTTGAGTCTTATATCTTTTTAATGATGTATAGTTTGTCAAGGTAATAACATTAAATCTGATAGTAACTTTGAACTATTTAAAAAAAAAAACGCTCAGAGCGCCCTCGCTCTGGCGAAGGTTAAGAGGTTAATACACGCTGTTTTAATATTAAGATATTTTGATAACTTTAAGAAAACACTTTTAAACTTTTTCATTAATGTTTTAAGTGTATGAACACTAAAGACAAAAGTATCTTAATGATATAAATTGTTTTAATAGTTTTAAACACCGCGTGAACACTACACCTATCTCTGTTTTCTGTCATCCTTCATAAAATGTATTGTTTTGAACGTTTTTCCATCATTTTGGGCATTTTTACATTCGGATGGGTTCGGATGGAGGGGTTCCGTACCGTGGGAATTCCCACGGTCACATGACCTCTCCGGAAGTGGGGAGGGGTGGGGTGGTGGGGGGGGTGGAAAGAGGAGGGTAGACCGTGGGAATTTTCCCACGGTCCAGATGGTCAGTCCGGAAGTGGGTGGGAGGGGTAAAAAGGGGCGGGGCTAAGCGTGGGAAAAAGGGGCAGGGCTAATTATAGGGCCATAAATCACTCAAAAAGTGACACATGTCGCCCTATATTCTCTCTCTATCGACCACAGCAATGGCAGGAGGAACATCAACTGGCAATGAAACTGGACTGGAACAAAGACGACGAGATGGACATGGAAAGGATAAAGAAGCAAGGAAAGAAAACATGAAAAGAGTGTATGCAAAAGAAGCAACAGTTACAGTGGACTTAACGGAAGTGAGAGGTGCAAAGGCGGAGGATATTATTAAAGCAGTGATAGAGAAAATAGGAGTTGGGAAAATCTTGGCGGTTCGACCTAAACAAATGGATAACTACGAGGTGACGTTGGAGAAAGAAGAAGACACGGAGGAGCTGATGGATGGACTAATCATCAAAGGGAAAACCTGTGAAGTACAAAAACTGAAAAATAGAGACTATGTGGTTTCTTTAATGCACCTGCCTGCTTATTTGGACGATGAGAACATTTTAAAGAAACTGGAGGGATGGGGGGTTTTCCCCATCTCTAAGATAAGAAGGAGAGTTTATCCGGGCACAAGCATCGAGGATGGAACGAGGTTTGTAAAAACCAGGTTCCCCAAAGAAGTGATCTCACTCCCGTATAGCACAAAATTCGAGACGGAAGAAGGACCACAATACTTTCGGGTGATGCATAGTCATCAGGTGAGGACCTGCAGGCTGTGCATGAGCCCGGACCACATTGTGAAGGACTGTCCAGATTACAAATGCTACAAGTGCGGCGAGATGGGTCATTTTGCGAGGGACTGCAAAGCAGTGAAGTGCCCGGATTGCAAGGAGGTGACCAACAAATGTGAATGTGGGATGAGAAACGAGGAGGAAGACGAAGAACAAGAAGTAAGCGGGCAGGTGCATGAGGGAGACAACGAAAAGGAACAGGAGGAAGGAACAACGATGACACAAGATGTAACAGCAGAAAAGGACGAAGGAGAACCCAGAGAAGAATGGAACTTACAAGAAGAACAAGAACAACAACAGGATCAAGTAGAAATGCAAATAGACATGCCTGGAGTTTGTGAAATTTCTATGGATAGAAGGAAACAGTCAGAAATTGTAAATGATCAAAAGACTTCTGAGAGTGACGGAGAAGAGGAAAAAGAGGACCAAACTGGGAAACAAATGAAAAGAAGGAGATCAATTAAGGTAAAACCATGTTTGGGGGCTGCAAGGAAAAAAATGGTTAACAAGGACACATTGAGAAATGTAAATAGGAATGAACTGCTAAAGGACTTGGGGAGACGGAATAAATGAACAGCTACATGTATGTTTTTCTTTGCTTCATGGTTCTGAGGATTGTGACTTTTAATGCGAGAGGTCTTTTAAGTATCAACAAATTTGATAAAGTAAAAGAAATGTGTAAACAAGAGGATATAATTTTGCTACAGGAAACAAACTGGAGAGAGGGGTGTATAAATGAAATGAGAAAAGGATGGAAAGGAGAATTTTGGTATAATAATGGAGATGAAAGATATGGCAGACGGGTAGCAATTTTAATAAGAGAAAATAGTGGAATAAATGGTAAAGAAATATATAAAGACAAAGTGGGAAAATGTATGGCAGTGGAAATTACCTATGAAGAGAAGGAAATGTTGTTGGTTAACATACATGCACCAAATGAAGAAAAGGAAAAAAGAGATTATTTTAGTACGGTCAGGAGTTTCTTAAGGAATTATAAAGATATTATTATGATGGGGGATTTTAACTCTGTTTTTAGCAAAAAAAGATATGGCGGATGGTATGGTTTTTAGAAGCGACACGGGAAGGAAAGAGTTAAAATCATTAATGGAGGAGAACAATATGATTGATGTGTGGAGGGAAAGACATGAAAAGAAAAGGGAATTTTCTAGAAGACAAATTGTAGGGAATTTTATGTGTCAAACAAGGATAGATATGGTTTTATGTACAAGAAATATAGAAGGTTTTATAGATAAGTTAAGGTATGAAGTAACAAGTTTGAGTGACCACAAGGCGTTTTATGTACAGTTGGATTGGGATACAAAGAAAAGAGGGCTGGGTGTATGGGTTTTAAATACGGACATTTTAAAAGATGGACAGTATGTTTTAGCAATAAAAGAGATGATTGAAGAAGAAAAAGAAAATGGAATGTATGTAGAAGACAAAAGAATTTGGTGGGAGAATGTAAAATTTTTAGTGAAACAATTCACTATAAAATATTGTACGTTAAAACATAAATGCAATAAGAATAAAGAAAAAAAGATAAGAGAAAGGCTGGAGAAGCAAATTGATGAAGTACAAGATGTACAAAAAATCAAAGAAATACAGGAAGAATTGAAAGAGATTGAAGAAAATAAATATAAAGGAGCAATGCTGAGGAGTAAAGCAAAATATCTGGTAGAAGGGGAAAAGTGTACAAAATTTTTCTTTGATTTGGAAAGGAAAAAAGGAAGATCAGAAATGATAAAAGGGTTAAAAAAGGGAAATGGTGAGATAACAGAAACAAGTGGGGAAATTTTAAAGGAAACAAGAGATTTTTTTGAAAAGCTTTTTAGTGCAGAAGAGGTAAAGGAGGAAGAAAAAAAGGAACTAATGGAACTAATAAAAACAAAAGTAGGCGAAGAGGAGAAGGAAGAGTGTGATAGAAGCCTAAGTAAAGAAGAGATAGGAAGAGCTATAAATGAACTGAACAAAAGGAAAAGTCCAGGGATTGATGGTTTAGGAAGTGAGTTTTATATAACTTTTAAAGATATTTTAATAAATATTTTAATGGATGTTTATGAAGAGATTTTTGAAAAAGGTGAAATGATGGTAAGAATGGGGATGGGATTGATGAAGCTTATATATAAGAAGAAGGGGGAAAAAACAACTAAAAAATTATAGACCTATCACAATGCTTAATACTGACTTAAAGATTTTAGCAAAAATTTTAGCGAATAGATTGAAAGAGATAATGCCAAAGATAATCACAACAAACCAGGCATATGGAGTAAAAGGAAAAGACATTGCGGATACTATAATGAGTATAAAAGACACGATAAGGTACATGAGAGATAAAAAGAAAGAGGGTTACATAATTAGTTTGGACTTCGAAAAAGCTTTCGACAGGGTAGATCATAAGTATCTTTTTGATGTTTTAAAAAGTTTTGGGTTTGGCGAGAATTTTATTAAATGGGTTCGTATTTTATATAAGGGAGCGGTGACAAGAATAAAATGTAATGGTTTTTTAACAGAATATTTTAGAATAACGCGCTCGATAAGACAAGGTTGTCCGTTATCAGCACTTTTGTACTCTTTGGTGGCAGAACCGCTGGAACTAGCAATAAAACAAGAAAAGAGGATAAAAGGAATAGAGGTGGAAGAATTCATAGAGGATAACAAAATTTTTCAATATGCTGATGACACAACATTTATTGTTAGAGGAGAAGAAAGTGTTAAAAAAATAATGGAAATAGTACAGAGGTTTTGTAAGGGGTCAGGAGGAAAAGTGAATGAAGAAAAAAACTGTGTACATGAGATTTGGAGAGACGGTGACCTTAACAGAGAATTTTAAGTTCAAGGAAGTTAAAGAAATGAAGATTTTAGGGATTTTAATAGGGAAAGACGAAGACAAAGTGAGAGAAAACATGTGGGACGAAATAGTGGGAAGTATTGAAAGAAGAACAAACTTTTGGAAACTGAGGACACTTAATTTAAAGGGGAAGGTTTTAATCCTGAATGTTTTAATGTCATCGAAATTGTGGTATTTTTTATATGTGACATCAATGCCAGTGTGGGTGGAAAAAAGGTTGAAAATATGTTTTTTAGAATTTTTATGGGAGGGCAAACCAGCTAGAATCGCGTATAATACTTTAATAGGGTGGTAGATAAAGGAGGTTTGGGATTAATGGATGTAGAGCAAAGGAAAATAGTCTAAGAGTTAAATTGGTTGGAAAGTATCTGGACGAAAGTAATAAAGTAGAATGGAAAACAACAATGGAGTATTTTTTAAACAAATGTGGGAATTTTAATCTGGGGGACAATATTTTATGGATGAGAACAAAAGAGTGGATGACAGTGGGTTTGCCAAAGTTTTATAGAGAGGTTTTAAGTGCTTGGGGAAATTTTTTTATAAATGTACGGTACAATTTACATGGAAGAGAAAGAATTTTAAATCAGCCTTTATTCCTAAACACTGGCATTTTAAACCAAGGAAAGGAAATTTATTTTAAAAAATGGTTGGAAGTTGGAATAGTTAAAGTGAGAGATGTTTTATATGAATATAAAGAGGGTTTTTTACCGATACAGTACATTGTAGATGTAATGGAGGAAGCAAAAGAGGAGATCAGTCGACAAGAAATAAAAAATAAGTATGAAATTATAAAACATGCAATACCTAAGCAATGGATAACAAAAATTGAAAATATGGAAGAGGGGAATAATGAAAAGGATGTAAAAGTAATATTGGGAGAGAACATTTGTTTTTTTAAAGAATGCACAGTGAAAATGTTTTATGGATTTTTTAGAGATGTTGTTTTTAAGAAGCCAATTATAAATGAGTTTTGGCATAAGACATTTGAAGGTTTGAAAGTAGAAAATATTTGGAACAATATGAAAGGGAAGATTATTGAAATAAAACTAGGAAATTTGGAGTATTTTATTAGACATAGAGTGATTTTTACTGATACAATGTTAAAGAAAATTGGGATTGAACAAAGTGCGATATGTAAAGTATGCGGTGAGGAATGTGAAAGTTTTTTACATCTATTTTTATACTGTAAAGCTTTAAAAGTTTTTAATGAAAAATGTAAGAGTATGATTGGAAAATTAGAAGGAGAGCAAGAAGATACAGAAAAGGATAAGATTATTATGGTAGGGTGTGACAAAAACAATAAAAATGAAAAGATGATCAATCTGTTTGTAATGTTGATGAAAAGTGCAATATGGGAAAGGAGAGTAGTTGCAAAACAGGAAAAAAAAGTATTGGATGTGTGGATGGTGTTTAAAAGACGTTTGGAAAAATATATGGAATGTTTGTACTACTATTTTAAACAGGAACAGAAAGAGGATGATTTTTATAAGGTCTGTACGCCTGAGATTTACTCAGTGTTTAATGAGTTTGGTGTAGTAATGCCAGGAAAGGAATAATGTATTTGTTTAATGATGATTTTTTATTTTTTATTTTCTTGTGTGTGAAATGAAAATATTTTCTGTACTGGGGGAGATGTTTTCTTAATGGTTTACAAAAAATGTTTTTATTTTAAGAGGAATTTTTATGTGGAAAAACGATTTTAAATGTTTTTTTGTGATATAAATTTTTCAAAAAAAAAAAAAAAAAAGAAATCGCCCGATCTCGTCTGATCTCGGAAGCTAAGCAGGGTCGGGCCTGGTTAGTACTTGGATGGGAGACCGCCTGGGAATACCAGGTGCTGTAAGCTTTTTTGTTTTAAAAAAAATTCTTCTTAGTTTACTTCACTAATGGTCTAACCTTTTTAATAGCCCGATTTTGGCAGCAGTTTTCGCTTACGGCCGTACCACCTTGGAACCGCCCGATCTCATCTGATCTCGGAAGCTAAGCAGGGTCGGGCCTGGTTAGTACTTGGATGGGAGACCGCCTGGGAATACCAGGTGCTGTAAGCTTTTTTGTTTTAAAAAAAATTCTTCTTAGTTTACTTCACTAATGGTCTAACCTTTTAAATAGCCCGATTTTGGCAGCAGTTTTCGCTTACGGCCATACCACCTTGGAACCGCCCGATCTCGTCTGATCTCGGAAGCTAAGCAGGGTGGGGCCTGGTTAGTACTTGGATGGGAGGACCGCCTGGGAATACCAGGTGCTGTAAGCTTTTTTGTTTTAAAAAAAATTCTTCTTAGTTTACTTTACTAATGGTCTAACCTTTTAAATAGCCCGATTTTGGCAGCAGTTTTCGCTTACGGCCATACCACCTTGGAACCGCCCCTGAGCAAGTTGAAAGTGTGTGTGACTGCAGTAGGGAGAGAAAGGCTCTTCTTAATTTTTATTGTTTATTTTTTATTTTTTGTATATATCTTGGAAGAAAATCTAAGTTTGAGTTATAAGGTACACGTTTAAGCTCCAAGCAGTAGACCTGCTTGGAAGCGACCTTTGTTTTGTTTGAACAATGGACGGACCACATGGCAATGACCTAGGAATGGCAGAAGGACTGGAAGAACGGATTGAGCGAAATGGAGCACACAAAGGTTCACAAGAGGCTAATGGAGTAAATATGGATCATGAAGGACAACGCAACATCAAGCAACGAGTGGATTATCTGAAAGAAGCGACGGTGGTGATTGATTTGAGGGACAACAAGGAGGTAAAAGCTGAAGACATTATTAAAGTAGTAACACAGAAGATTGGATTTGGCAAATTGTTGGCTGTGAGACCCAAGCATGGCAGGGAATATGAGCTGACCTTGGAAGGATCGGAATTTTGTGATGGGTTAATGGACGGATTGGAAATAAAAGGACAATTCTTCGAAGTAAGGAGGTTGGTGGTAAGGGAGCATATGGTATCTTTTCTTCACCTGCCGGCATATTTAGAGGACAAAGTGATTGAGGACAAATTGGAGTCACTCCCATGATGAAAATAAAAAGAAGACTCTACCCTGGAACGAACATTGCGGATGGAACAAGGTATGTGAAAGTTAAATTTCCGAAAGAGGTAACTTCACTGCCCTATAGCGCAAAATTCGAAACGGCTAAGGGTGCACAGTACTTTAGGGTGATTCATGATGGGCAGGAAAAGCTTTGTCGCATGTGCATGCAGCCGGGACATATCTTAAGGGACTGTCCTGATTTTAAATTCTTTGAATGCTACGAGCAAGAACATTTTGCGAAGGACTGTAAAGCTGATAAATGTCCTGATTGTAACAAAGCATTTATGAGATGCGATTGTGAGAGTGAACATGAAGAGGAGATTAATGATGAAATGGGAATTATTGAACCTGAGAATAATACGGAATTGATGGGTACTGTCAATAATGAAGAGGAGGATGATGAGACTGTAGAAGACAATGAGGATAGTAAAAGGCATGGGCAAGAAAAGGGTGGAGACAAGGAGTTGGAGAGAGGAGAGGGGGATGTGATGGAGGGAATTATGGAAGAAGGTATTGCGGGTTCGGTGGATGATACACTAAAAGAGAGGAGGAAGGATAAAAAAGAGAAGGAACAAGTTGAGGAATGCATAGAAGTTAATTTGGAGGAGCTTAGGAGGGGAATGAAAAGAGGACTATTGAATAAACCAAATGTAGAAGAAAGTAGGGAAAAAGGACAGAGAAGGAGGGGAGAAGGAGGCTGTTAAGTACAGCTTAAGTACAAAAAAAGATGGAGATTTAATGGAGAAGGGGGGAGAAAATGATGAAACATGAATGTGTTGTTTTTAATGACTCTATGTATTGTTTCAATCAATGTGAGGGGATTAACTAGTGTGGATAAATTTGGAAAACTGAAAGAGTTATGCAAAAAGGCTGATGTAATACTATTGCAGGAAACATTTTGGAAAGATGAAATGATGGACAATTTTAAAAAAAGATGGAAAGGAGGAATGTATTATAATAATGGGGAAGGGGGGAAAGGGAAAGGAGTTGCTGTCTTATGTAAAAGAAACATGAGTGATGATGTTGAAATCATATACCAGGATAAAGAAGGAAAATGCATTATTGTGAAAATGGCTATAGGAGGGGAAAATGTTTTCTTGTGTAATGTACATGCACCAAATGCAGAGGGGGATAAGAAAATGTTTTTTAATATTTTAAATGGCCTGATAGAAAAATGGGAAAGGATTATTCTAATGGGTGATTTCAATACAATTTTCAGTAGAGTGGATATAACAAATGAAATGGTTTATAAAAGAGACAGTGGGAGTGAAGAATTGCTCAAATTAATGGATAAAAATGATCTAATAGACATATGGAGAGAGATGAATGAGGGTGTAAGAGACTTCTCAAGACGGCAGTTAGTAAAAGATCAAATGAAGCAAAGTAGAATAGATTTCATGTTGATTAAAAGGAATATGAGGAGAAAGATTGATAAGATATACTATAAGATGACTTCTTTAAGTGACCATGGAATGCTAATAGTACATTTGAATGAAACGGGGGTGGAGAGGGGAAAGGGGATATGGTGTTTAAATAATGAACTATTAATAGACGAAGGGTACAAAATGAAGATAGAAGAAATTATAGAGGGAATGAAATGTATGAAGAAGACAAGAGGGTATGGTGGGATAATGTAAAGTATGAGATAAAGAAATATTCAATAAGGTACAGTAGTTTGTAACAAAATATTAAGAGGAAAGAAGAGCTAACAGTTAGAAATGTTTTGAAAGAAGAATTACAAAAAGAGAATGGGGACATATAAACGATTTTAGAATATGAGAGCAGACTAAAGGATATTGAAGGAGAAAAATGTAGGGGAGCTATGATAAGGAGCAGGGCAAAGCATGTAATAGAAGGGGAAAGATGCACAAAATTATTTTTTAGCTTAGAGGAAAGTAGACAAAAGGCTGATACAATAAAAGAGGTATTAAAAGAGGATGGAAGTAAAACGAAAGAAATCAAAGAGATATTGGGAAGTGTAAAAGAGTTTTATGCACGTCTTTTTAAAAGTGAAGGAACACAAGAAGAAGAAAATAAGTTTTTATTAAGTACACTGTAAAAAATTTTGTTGTGAATTTACAGTAAACAATTGGATAAATTTTGCATGACTTTCACAGTAAGGATTACAGCAATATACTGTGAAATATGCTCACAGTAATTTACTGTAATTTTATATCTGTGATATTACAATGCATTGTTATTACTGTGAAATTACAGTACATTACTGGGGAATTACAATCTTTTGCTGTACATCATTACAACAAGGCCCTGTAATTTTACAGTGTGTACTGTGAAAGTAATGTACAAGTTGACAATAATGTACTGTGAATTTACAATGTATACTGTGTAAGTCATGCTAAAATTGTCCAATAACTTACTGTAAAAGTAATGCAGATGAAGCTTCCATTTACTGTGAATTTACAATCATTGTACAATTAACCCCCTCCCCCCAACAAACAACTCGGAGGTAAAGTCAATGTTAGCCCAATGGCATATTTATTAAATAAACATTTTTCAATGTACAGCAGATGCCAAGAACTTCTGCTTGAACTTGAAGTTCAAGAAATTCAACTTTGTAGTCATAAAAGTCATCTTAAAATGCAGAAAATGCAGAGAAATTGTGCAAACTTGCAATTCACCTACCTGTCTCACAATTCATCTATTCAACTAGCTGTGTCACAATAACAGTAATGGACAGGATGGGAATGAGTTAGATCTTACTCACCATAAAATAGAGGCAAAGTGGTTGATTTTCTACTATGAGAGGCCATTTCAACGTGCGCCACCACTGAAATGCATCTTCACACAATTGGCCAGTTGGTAAATTCAAGCCAAACCCTGTTGAAAGTATGACAAACACATCCTTTTCAATTAATGGCCTGAGAGTATTTTGTTCTGCTTTTAAAGAAAATTCCATCTACTTCATTCAATACGTTCACATTTCGCAATAGACGTTTCAAAAGCATTATCACATAGCCTGCCCCAAATCAAAATAAATAGCTATGATTGGACAGGCAGGTATTTGTGAGCATAACATGTGTAGAAAACCAGACTGATCTGCAGAGCAAAATTGAATGAGTTCGCGAGATCAGGATGGTCTCACCAGGCTAGCCTCAGGTACCTTGTTTGTCAGCATTTTAGACCTCAAGACAATCATTGAGTTGGAAGCCTGTACTATAATGTGGATTACAAGATTAAATGTGATCTTTATAAAATACCTTTGAATGAAATCCAGCATCGACAATCCAGCGGCAGGATACTCAAAGTTAAAGACGTAATAGCTGCTGAAGAAAGCAGGTACTCCGTGTAAAAAGAAAAGGTGTGGGCCCATCACGACATGTCCCTCGATGGATATAAGCCATCCAGAGGGCTTCATCATGTCACCTGAAATGAACAGATACAACATTATGTGTTATGAGCACTTTGCGATTGCTTAAAGGGTTAGTTTACCCAAAAATGTAAACTCTGTCAGTAATTACTCTCCCTCATGTCGTTCCAACCCCGTAAGACCTTCGTTCATCTTCGGAACACAAATTAAGATATGTTTGATTAAATCTGAGAGCTGGATCACTCCTTCATAGGCTTCTAAGGGATAGAAACTTGCCATCCCCGAAAAGTTATTAAAGAAATCGTTAAAATAGTCCAAGTGACTACAGTGGCTCAATCTTAAGTTTATAAAGCGACGAGAATACTTTTTGAGCACAAAAAATAAACAAAAAGTATTCATTTCCATCTCTGTTGGCCTTGAGATATAATCAAACACATATTAATTCGTGTTCCGAAGATGAACGAAGGTCTTACGGGGTTGGAACAACATGAGGGAGAGTAATTACTGACAGAGTTTACATTTTTGGGTGAACTAAGAACTAAGATACAAAGGGCTATACAAATGTAATTCTTATTATAATTATTAATTGTGGTCATGTAGATTTCTAGAATGAAAACAAAATAATGAGTTAGAAATCTCGATACTAGATCAAAGTAACATTACCTTCAATGATCAAGCAGGGCATGCTGGGGAGTTCTGCAGTATTGACGTCAAAAGCAGTGGCACATGGCTGTAACAGTTAACACACAATAGCATGGATTTAGGATAAAGGATATTGTTCATTGGTCAGAGGTAGTAAATCATGCAAGGTAAATGTTGATATTAATGTAATCACTCATTTTAAATATTGGAATAAAAAATCTTACATCAACTTCAAGCATCAAACTCTCTTTCGGCTCTTTGAAGTACAACATTAGCAGCAGCAGCAGGATGCAGGCAGCCTTGTCAGTCTGGATCATAGCAGGCCAGAACATCACGGATCTTCAACAATAAGAATTTCAGTTTGAATGCAGATTATGATCATTGTAATTTAATGTTAGCTGTATGTCAAAAATGACAGTGTATAGTGTTTTTTTTTCTATAGCACTTTGAGATTGTGTGCAATCACTCAATGTAAAGTGCATTTACAACTTTTACAATTATTATTCATTCATATCAGGAAAAGTGGGAACCCTAGTGTTAAAATCATCCCGTTGTCGAACACGTTACTCTAGTTAGCTCAGTCCAGCCTGGTCTCATTGTTAATACGTAGGTATTAATACGTTATTTTCAAAGATAGAAAACCTAAACATATCCATTTTATACAGAATATAAAAAGGATAAAACGTAACTTAGCTGCTACTGGACAGAGATGTGTAGGTAAATGGCAGTTTAATGTATAAATAACGCTAGCATTAAAATATATTTTGAGCCACTAATCCTACTCCTAAACCTATCCATAACCATTCATTAAAACTACGTAGGCTAACACAATTATGAAGAAAAAAAAAAACATAACAGACAAACAAGTATATATTTCACAATAATTTATTTATTGCGAAAATGTCAAAACCGGTAACGTTTACATTACCAAAAGTCGTTCACATGATGATGCGTTGCAGTCGCAGTCCTCTCTGGCAGTATTATAGTAGTTGTGTATGAGGAACAGATCAGAATTTAAATTATTAACGTTAATCCATGAAAATGTTAATCCGATTTCGGTTCGTTCTCTGAAGGCACGCGCGCTTCTCCATTTCAAATGTACTACACCGACTGAAACACGGCATGTCGCAATCTGTGACGAAGCAGGCGAGAGCCAATGAGGTTTGATATCACGGCCGTAAAACATGTCGTAACGCTTCCTGAAGGCGCATTTTTTGAATTTGGCCCTGTCCCAAATGGTGCACTTCATGTAGACTTGCGGTCTCGTGGACTTAAATTGCGCGTGCTCGCCGAGTCTACGAGTCCGTAGGCCGTCCCATTCGTCATGTTAACACACTGAAGTGTGCTCAGCAGCGCCTCCTTTGTACCCTTGAAGCGGTCTTCCGCGAAGCCTGCATAGAAGCAGGCTCGACGCACTTTAACTACCCAGGAATCCTTGCGAAAGGCCAATCAGACAACAGATGGGAGGAGATTTCACTCACGGACAATTGTTAACATGGCTGAGAAGAAAATATTTAAGTGTAATTATCATTACGGTTTTTATGACAAGTTTAAAAAAAAAATTTGATCATTGACCAGTGGTTGATGTCTCAAATATAGGCTAATAATAGCGAGCTGAATAATACGATCACATTATGATTCATTAAATAAATAGAACTGAATGTCAGGGCTTTACTGAGTCATATGTAAAAACAACAATAATAGGCAGCATATTTCCCCGAACCTGTAGCTGCTGTCCATATTATAACAACCTTTCTTTTACTGTCTATGATAACAACCACCAGACCGTCTTCCTGTTTCCGGCGTGACAATCGAGTCTGTCCCAAAAATACCTCTCAATGCGCCCTTGCGGACTCGTGCCAAGGGCCCTATAGGTCTGCACTACATGACGTCACCAAAGTGTGGACTCTGAGGAAGTCCACAAGTCCGGAGTGTGCCATTTGGGACAGGGCCTTTGAATTCATCACCAGCGCGGGAAAGATTTGACGTTTGCGGTCGCTGCTGAGAAATGAAGATCGATGGATAAAAGGCTGAATTTGGATCTGTTTCTTGCAAACAACGTATGGATTCTAGGATTTGGATTACATCAAGCTAATAAAATGTATGTCTTTTGTGAATGTATCAGTAGGCTATGTTGTGTTTTATTGGAGAAATGTGCACACATAAATAGTAATGTTTGTCCCATCATTGGTTTTATAAACTTTACAAACACCAGATTTGTCTAAACGGTGATAGTGACATGAAAAATAGTAGCGAAACTCTCGTCATTACTAACATTACTACTATTAACAAATGATGTGAGAGAACTTTCAACAATTCCTGTGTCATGCCATAAACGTTTATTTGAATTAAAATAACATGGGTGTAAGTGCTGCAAACATGCATGCTGCTTACCTTCTCGATTCAGCCCGGAATAGAAGAGGGACACGACGGAGCCTTCAGTTCAAAACAGGTCGGTTATGTCATGTGACTTCCCAGGGCATATTTCAATACAATATTTTACTGTAATAATACTGTTTAATGCTGTGAAATCCTTATTTATTTCACTGTGTTGCTGTGATATTACAGACCTTGTTGTGATATAACAGCAGGTTTTACAGTTAAATGCTGTAAAATCCAAGGATTCTGTAGTTTTTACAGGTATTCATTGGGATATTACAGGGAAACTTAATTACAACAAGTTACTGTAAAATAATACTGTTAATTATTGTGAAATGCTGGTAATTTTTAACAGTGTAAGGTAAAAACTAAAGTAATTAAAGAAGATAAAGAAAGGTGTGATGCTGATCTTTTGGATGAAGAAATAGAGGTAGCAATATCACAGTTAAATAATGGTAAAAGTCCAGGAGCAGATGGATTGACCAGTGAATTTTATAAGGCTTTTAAGAACACATTAACACCGGTCTTAAAACAAATTTATAAGGATATATGTGATAAAGGGGAAGCAAGTCAATTGATGAGAGTAGGAATGGTGAAATAAATTTTTAAGAAGAGAGGTGACTCAGCCGATTTAAAGAACTATAGGCCTATATCAATGCTAAATACAGATTTTAAAATATTGGCCAAAGTTTTGGCAAATCGGCTAAAGGGGGTTTTACCAGAAATAATAACAACGAATCAAGCGTATTCAATTATAGGGAGGGAGATTACAGATACGGTAAGTAATGTAAGGAATAAAATAAGTTATATGATAGATAGCAAAAAGGAGGGATTTATGGTTAGTATTGATTTAGAAAAAGCTTTCGATAGGGTAGAACATGATTTTTTATTTGCACTATTAGAGCAATTTGGTTTCGGGGATAAGTTTATAAAATGGATTCGAGCTTTATATAAAGATGCAGTTAGTTTTGTGGAGTGTAATGGTTTTATGACAGATGTTTTTAGCATAACAAGGTCAATAAGACAGGGATGTCCTTTATCTGCATTATTATATAGTATTGTAGCGGAACCTTTAGGTTTAGCAGTTGCAGAAGATGAAAATATCAAAGGAGTTGGCTTTGGCGGAATGGAAAAAGAACAAAAAATTTACCAATATGCGGACGACACAACTTTAATTTTAAAGGATACTAAGAGCATTGAAGGAGCTATGGGGCAAATACAAAACTATTGTAAAGGTTCAGGAGCAAGAATAAACATAGATAAAACTGTAATGATGAGAATAGGAACGGCAAAACAATTACCCGACTACCTTAATTTTAAGGAGGAGACAGAAAACATGAAAATTCTCGGAATTAGAATTGGAAAAGAGGAAAAGAAAACTAGAGACATAATATTGGATGAGATTTTAGGGGGAATTGAGAGAAGATTGACATTTTGGAGACAAAGATTGTTGAACCTAAGAGGGAAAATTTTGATTGTGAATACTCTGATGCTGTCAAAAATATGGTATGCTTTAGAGGTAACTCCATTACCAATTTGGGTTTATAATAAGTTGAAAACGTGTATTTTAAAATTCATATGGGACGGCAAACCAGCAAAGATTGCCTACGACACAATGATAGGGCCTGTTGATAAGGGGGGTTTAGGTCTGTTAGATCCTGTTTTAAGAATGAAGAGTTTAAGGGTTAAGATAATGAAGAAATTTTTAAATAGGGATAACAGACAGGAGTGGAAGGACGGAATGAAGTATTTTTTAAATAAGTGTGGAGGTCTTAATATGGGCGAGGGAATAATATGGATGAAATTGAAGGAACATATGTTAAAGGGTATACCAGAATACTATAGAGAAGTTTTATGGACGTGGAAAGAATTTTTGCCGACAGTTGTGTATAAGCCAGAGGGAAAGAATGAATTTTTGAATCATCCATTGTTTTTAAACTCTAATATTTTATTTGAGGAGAAGGAATTATATTTTAAACAATGGATTGCAGCAGGTATAATTAAAATTAGAGATATTTTGTATGAGGTAATAGATGGCTTTATACCACTTCAAGGTATAATAGATGAAATTGAGGGAATTGGAGAAGTAGAAGAAAGGGGTGTAGTAAAACAACAATTTGATCAAATTAAAAAAGCAATTCCCAAAGAATGGATAGAAGGAATAGAAAAAAGATATGAAGGGAATGGAAAGGTTGACATGCATTTAAAAGAAAGTGGGAATACAATTATTTTTAGAAATATGGTTTTTGTCCAGCCAATAGCAAATGGTTTCTGGACTAGGTTATTCCCAGGGACTGAAGCTGAAAACATTTGGGAAAATTTAATAATAAGATACATGGATCCAATAATTGAGAATTTTAATTTTCTTTTAAGACATAATGTAATTTTTACAAAAATGAGACTATGTAAAATGAGGTTTGCACAGAATGCAAGGTGTGATGTCTGTAAAAATGAAGATGAAGGGTTTTTACATTTGTTTTTATTGTGTGCAAATCTTCAGGATTTTATGAGAGAGATAAAGCAATTTGTAGAAGGAATTTTGGAAAGAATTGAACAACAAAGTGAATGGAATAAAGTATTTTTACTTGGACTAAAAGGTAGAAGGAAAAATAAATATATAGTCAACTTTGTTCTAAGCGTGGCAAGATATGCAATATGGTGCAGACGTAATGTCATGAAAGGAAAACAAGGTAACATTAACATGTGGGTTTTCTTTAAAATAAGGTTGGAACGGCATATGCAGATCTTGTATGAATATTTCAGCTTGAATGGACAAACTGAGAGGTTTTACAAGACAATAACTGGGAATGACACAAGAGTATTGGAATGTTTTAATGAATATAACATAAATATGCCAAAGTAATTATGCTTGTAATTTGATGGTATCCATAGATGGGGGAATTTATATGAAAACATGTTAAGTGAAGTGTATATGAGATTACATGTTGCAAATTATCTGTGTGTATGTAAAATGTGAAATGTTTAAAAAAAAAAAAAAGAAAAAAAAAATCTCGTCTGATCTCGGAAGCTAAGCAGGGTCGGGCCTGGTTAGTACTTGGATGGGAGACCGCCTGGGAATACCAGGTGCTGTAAGCTTTTTTGTTTAAAAAAAAAAAAAAAGAGTCCCTGAGCTTCTTAAAAACGCCTGAAAAAGTCTCTGAGATTCTTCAGAAAGCCTGAAAGAGTCTCTGAATTTTTTAAAAAAATTCTTCTTAGTTTACTTCACTAATGGTCTAACCTTTTAAATAGCCCGATTTTGCCAGCAGTTTTCGCTTACGGCCATACCACCTTGGAACCGCCAGATCTCGTCTGATCTCGGAAGCTAAGAAGGGTCGGGCCTGGTTAGTACTTGGATGGGAGACCGCCTGGGAATACCAGGTGCTGTAAGCTTTTTTGTTTTAAAAAAAATTCTTCTTAGTTTACTTTACTAATGGTCTAACCTTTTAAATAGCCCGATTTTGGCAGCAGTTTTCGCTTACGGCCATACCACCTTGGAACCGCCCGATCTCGTCTGATCTCGGAAGCTAAGCAGGGTCGGGCCTGGTTAGTACTTGGATGGGAGACCGCCTGGGAACACCAGTTGCTGTAAGCTTTTTTGTTTAAAAAAAAAAAAAAAAAAAAAAAAGTCCCTGGGCTTCTTAAAAACGCCTGAAAAAGTCTCTGAGATTCTTCAGAAAACCTGAAAGAGTCTCTGAATTTTTTTTAAAAATTCTTCTTAGTTTACTTCACTAATGGTCTAACCTTTTAAATAGCCCGATTTTGGCAGCAGTTTTCGCTTACGGCCATACCACCTTGGAACCGCCAGATCTCGTCTGATCTCGGAAGCTAAGAAGGGTCGGGCCTGGTTAGTACTTGGATGGGAGACCGCCTGGGAATACCAGGTGCTGTAAGCTTTTTTGTTTTAAAAAAAATTCTTCTTAGTTTACTTTACTAATGGTCTAACCTTTTAAATAGCCCGATTTTGGCAGCAGTTTTCGCTTACGGCCATACCACCTTGGAACCGCCCGATCTCGTCTGATCTCGGAAGCTAAGCAGGGTCGGGCCTGGTTAGTACTTGGATGGGAGACCGCCTGGGAACACCAGTTGCTGTAAGCTTTTTTGTTTAAAAAAAAAGTCCCTGGGCTTCTTAAAAACGCCTGAAAAAGTCTCTGAGATTCTTCAGAAAACCTGAAAGAGTCTCTGAATTTTTTTTAAAAATTCTTCTTAGTTTACTTCACTAATGGTCTAACCTTTTAAATAGCCCGATTTTGGCAGCAGTTTTCGCTTACGGCCATACCACCTTGGAACCGCCTGATCTCGTCTGATCTTGGTACGTTCCAGGAAATAGTTTGGCAGCAGTTCAGAGAGAAAGGCTCTCTGCATATTATTATTTTTTTGTTTGTTTTTGTATGTTAAAGTGAGGAAAAGTTTGAAGTTATATTTGTTTTGTTTTATCACTAAGCAGCAGCTTTGGGCTGTCTGCGAAGGGATTTATTTTTGTTTGTTTTTGCTCGGACGGGGAAAGAGGAAATTAGTAAAATGGACGGACACAAAGAAATAGACTTGGAAACGGCACGAGAAACAGGCAGACAACATGATCAAGGACCGGAGAAAGGATTACGAGCAGAGAATGTGAAAAATACGAAGGAGAAAAGAAGAATATATGCAAAGGAGGCGACCATAACGATTGATATAACAGAGGTACAAAATGGAAGAGCAGAAGATATCATTAAAGCCATATCGGAGAAGGTGGGAGTAGGAAAAATCCTAGTTGTAAGACCGAAACAACATGGACTATATGAGGTAACTTTGGACAAAGAAGATATCTGTGATGAACTTATAAACGGACTAGAAATCAAAGGAAAAATGTGTGAAATTAAAAAGCTACAGGACAGAGAGTATGTGGTCTCCTTTATGCATTTGCCCGCTTACCTAGAGGACACGGATATTCTGGACAAGCTAGAGGGCTGGAGAGTAATACCCACCTCTCAATTAAGGAGAAGATGTTATCCAGGAACGGACATTGAGGACGGTACCAGATTCATAAAGGTGAAATTCCCAAGGGAAGTTGCATCATTACCTTACAGTACCCGCTTTGAGACAACGGAGGGAACACAACACTTTAGGATTATCCACGGTCAACAGGTGAAGACTTGTCGTTTGTGCATGAGTCCACAGCATATCCTCAAGGACTGTCCGGAGTTCAGGTGTTATAAATGTGAGGAACAAGGCCACTTCGCAAGGGATTGTACAGCAGTCAAGTGCCCGGACTGTTTCAAATGTTTAAACAAATGTGAATGCTGGATGAATAGCAGAGAAGAGGAAGAAAAGGAAGAAGAGGAGGAAGAAGAAGAAGAAGAAGAAGAGGAACAAGAGGATAGCGGACAGATGCAAGAGGAGACCATGGGAAGGAAAGAAATGCATGAAACAGAGGAGCAGCGGGATTTAACAATAGAAGAGGAGAGGGAGAATGAAAATGAACAAACTGAGAGCAACGAGGAAGAAGAAGAGATGAGGAGGAAAGCATGGAGGGAGGAATATGGCTGCCAAAAGATTCTGAAATGGTGGACATGGAATTAAGGAACATAAAGGAAGGAAGGAAGGATGAGGAGAAAATGGAAAAGGACAGCATGCACTGGGAACAACAGGAGAAAAGGAGAGAAAGAGAAAAGTGTGGATTCACAAGAAGAAGTCCCTTGAAGGCAAAGCCAAATATAGATGTAGCAAGGAAAAAAAGATTGACTGAAACTGAAAAAATTAAGATGGGAATAATACAAGAACAAGAACTTGAGAAAGACTAATGATGAATGTGTGTAGTTATTTATTTTTTACTGGTATGGTTTTAAATTTGGTGAGTTTGAATGCAAGGGGTTTAATGAGTAAAGGGAAATTTGAAATGGTAAATGAAATATGTAAAGAACAAGATATTATTTTATTACAAGAAACTAACTGGAAAGAAGAAGTAATGGATGAGATGAAACAGAAATGGAAGGGGCAAATGTTTTATAATAATGGAGATGGAAGGTTGGGAAGGGGAGTAGCTATTTTAATAAGAGAAAATGTAGAAATGAATGCAAACGAAGTTTATAATGATAAAAAAGGGAAATGTAATGTAATCAAAGTAAAGCAGGAGGATAAGGAATTTGTGTTATTGAATGTTCATGCTCCTTGGCAAGAGAAGGAAAAAAAGGAATTTTTTGAACAAATAAGGGTTGTGACAGAGAAATGGCAAAATGTGCTTTTGGTTGGTGATTTTAATACTGTTTTTAGTAAAATAGATATGGCAGATGGTATGGTTTTTAAAACAGATGTAGGTAGAAAAGTATTGAAAGAAATAATGGAGGAGAGAGGTCTGATTGATGTGTGGAGAGAAAACAATGAAAGGAAAAGAGAATTTTCTAGAAGACAGTTAGTTGGGAACTTCATGTGTCAGACAAGAATTGATTTTATTTTGAGTTTAAGAGACATGGAATGTTATTTAGAAGATATTTATCATAAAGAAACAGGGTTGAGTGATCATAAAATGATTGTATGGAAAATTGATTTTAACAAAGAAAAAAGAAGGCCTGGTGTGTGGATTTTAAATTCAGAAATTTTGGGAGATGAAAATTATAGAAGGGGAATTGAAGAATTATTGGAAAGAGAGAAAGAAGATGGTATGTATTTAGAAGATAAAAAGATATGGTGGCAAAATGTTAAGTATGAAATAAAAAAGTATTCTATAAATTATAGTAAAAGGGTACAGAGAGCAAAAGGGCAAAAGAAATAGAAATAAGGAAACAAATTAGAGAAGAGACAAATAGAAGTGAAATACAGATAAAAAAGATAATATTCTTAGAGGAAGAACTTAAAAAGATTGAGGTAGAAAAATGTAAAGGAGCAATATTAAGAAGCAAGGCAAAATATACAATTGAAGGAGAGAAATGTACACGTTTTTTCTTTAGTTTAGAAAAAAACAGAAGAAAAGCGGAGCTGATAAAAGATTTACAAAATAAAAAAGGAGAAATGGTGAAAGATATAAAAGGGATTTTAAAAGAAGTAAAAGAGTATTATGGAGAACTTTTTGGAACAAAAGGAATAGATGAAAAAGAGAAAAATCTATTACTAGAATCTGTTACAGCTAAAGTAAGTAAAGAGGATAAGGAAGAATGTGATAAAGAAATTAGCAAAGAGGAAATTATACAAGCTATAAATAGTTTAAAAGGAAAGAAAAGCCCAGGGACGGATGGGATAGTAAATGAATTCTATAAAGTTTTTAAAGAGAGAATAAGTGGAATTTTAAAATAAGTATATCAGGAGATTTTTTAAGAAAGGGGAAATTGACCAGAGGATGAGTATGGGATTGATGAAATTGATTTATAAAAGGAAAGGAAGTAAAAATAATTTAAGTAATTTTAGGCCAATAACAATGTTAAATACAGATTTGAAAATACTAGCTAAAGTTCTTGCAAATAGACTTAAAAATGTTTTACCAACAATTATAATGACCAACCAAGCATATGGTGTAAGAGGGAGAGATATTGCAGATGTAACAAGTGGTATAAGAGACATAATAAGTTATTTAAATGATACGCTGGAGGATGGATATGTTGTTAATTTAGATTTTAAAAAGGCTTTCGATAGGGTAGAACATGGTTTTTTATTTTCAATTTTAGAACGTTTTGGGAAAAATTTTAACGATTGGATCAAAATTTTATATAAGAATGTAGTGACAAGAGTAAAGTGTAATGGCTTTTTAACTGAACCTTTTAGAATAACCAGGTCTATTAGGCAAGGATGTCCACTTTCTGCACAGCTGTACACTTTGGTAGCAGAGCCCATAGGATTAATGATTAAAAAGGATAAATGCATACAAGGTATTAGAATAAAAGAAGGTAAAGAAGAGAAAATGATATTTCAATATGCAGACGACACAACACTGTTTTTAAAAGATTTAGAAAGTGTGAAGGAAGTAATGAGAAAAGTAGAGAGATATGGTAAAGGTACAGGTGCAAGAGTGAATGAAGAAAAGACTGTGTACATGAGGTTTGGAAGGGTACCAAATTTGGATGGGGTTGTACATTTTGAGGAAGTAAAAGAAACGAAAATTTTGGGTGTGACTTTAGGGAAAGATGAGAAAGGGGCAAGAGAAAAAATGTTTGAAATGATGGTGGGAGAAATGGAGAGGAGATTAATTTTTTGGAGGGGAAGGGCTTTAAGTTTGAAAGGGAAAATTTTAGTGGTAAATGCATTAATGTTATCCAAAATGTGGTACATTTTAACTGTTAGTGCAATACCAAGATGGGTGGAAATGAGATTGAAAAGATGTGTGACCGAATTTGTTTGGGAGAAAAAAAACCCAAGAGTTGCATACAACACTTTGATTGGACAGACAGATAAAGGAGGGATGGGGTTAGCTGATGTAGAAATAAAGAAGAAAAGTATGAGGATCAAAGTGGTAAAAAAATATATAGATGAAGAGGAAAAGGGGGAATGGAAAGAAACAATGGAATATTTTTTGAACAAATGTGGGGAGGTGAAATTGGGGGACAGCGTTTTATGGATGAAAATGAAGGAGTGGATGTTTAAAGGAGTACCAGAATTTTATAAGGAAGTTTTAAAAGCTTGGGGTTTTTTCCTCTCTAAGGTGGAGTTTAAACCAGAAGGAAGGGAAGAGATTTTAAATCAACCTTTGTTTTTTAATAAAAATATTGTGAATAATGGGAAGGAAATGTTTTTTTAAAAAATGGTGGGCGGTGGGAATTTCAAGAGTGAGAGATATTTTGTATGAAATAAGGGACGGTTTTTTACCAATGCAAGTGATTATTGATGAGTTAGAGGAGGCAAAGGAAGATTATGATATAAGCTGTGTAAAGAAACAATATGAAGAGATGAAAAATGCAATCCCTAATGAGTGGCTGAATGAAATACAGAGTGGGGAGGGAAGAAAGAAGGGAGAATTGAAATGTTTTTTTATAAATCAAGGTAAAAGGTTGGAGGTAAAATTGGGAAATATGAAAATGTTTTATGTTTTTATGGATGCGGCTTTTAAAAAGCCTAATTCAAATGATATGTGGTTGAGGCATTTTAATGGTTTGAGTGAGGAAGTAATATGGAAAAATATGAGGGGTTTTAATAAGCACAGAATTGGAAAGCTTGGATTATTTTATTAGGCATAATGTTATTTATTCGGAAATGAGACTGTGTTTAATGAAAAAAGAGCTAAATGCATTGTGTAAGGTTTGTAAAAAACAAGATGAAGGTTTGCTGCATTTGTTTTTACTGTGTGAAAAATTAAGTGACTTTTTAAAAATGTTAAAGAATGTGATAAATGAGCTAAAGGAAAACACAGAGGAGGGAGATTGGCATAAATAAATCTTTTATCTATGCTTGCAAGAAAGGCTATTTGGAGAAGGAATATTGTTAAAATTAGGAATGCTTCGATAGATGTGTGGATTTTATATAAAAATATGGTGAAGGACTATATGTTATGTGGAGGTCGGCGGATGAACCCAGGCGCAGACAGAGTACACTTAACACACGATTTATTGACAAAAAGGGAAAATAATGCCCACGATGGGGTAAAACAAGACAAGGCAGAGGATGACTAACTATACTAACACTTGACAAGACTAGACTAAACACTAACAACAGAAACAGGAACACTGACAAAATTCTCACAGGTATACGTACTCACAGGTAAGATTATCACTCAGATAAGACTCACAGTATCTCACAAAATCAAACAGTTGCAAACAGCAAACAATGAACCGACAAAAGACAGAGAGAACACGGGATTAAATAGGAGACTAATCAAGACATGACAGGTGAAACTAACTAGACACTAATGACGAGGATAACAAGGGGGCGGGGTTACAAGACGAGACAACACAAGCACATGGCCCAAACAGGCCATGCGCTTGTACACAAATCATGGTCCTGCCACAAGACTAGGAATAATCAATAACAGGATGGCAGAACCATGACACTATATGTTAACACTCTATAACTATTGGAGATTGGAGGGAAAAGAAGAAGTGTTTTTTAAAATGTACACAAATGAAGTGGAAAAAATATTTCAGAAATATAAAATGGAACTAGACATATAAAGGGGGTAAAGAACTTAATATCTGGAAGGAGAAATCTGTAACAAATATTTCTGAGATCAAGTTGTTCTTAATGTGAATTGTCTGTATTTGTACAATTTGTTCTGTATTGTTTTAAAGAATTTTTAATAATAAAAAAAAAAGAAAAAAAGAACCGCCCGATCTCGTCTGATCTCGGAAGCTAAGCAGGGTCGGGCCTGGTTAGTACTTGGATGGGAGACCGCCTGGGAATGGCTCATGACCCCCCCCAAGTACATATTGCTCGACCCTGGGATAGATCGAAAATGATCAAAACATTTAAAAATGATCAAATGATGATGTTTTTACAGAAATTGTCATGTACAAGGCCTAGTTTATTGAAATCCACTAGTCTGCTGAATATTTTGTTTATTATTTTCATAGTTTGAGTTGATGAGATTCATATACAGTCAAGTGGAAAAGTGTGCAATTGTTACATATTTGGGCTGAATTAAGAAAAGGTGTAATGTATCAGTGCACTCTCACTTTGTATGGAAGACATCAGAGCCGTTCACAGAGCTCATTGTTGTGACCACCCAGGGGGTACAGCCAGCGCACAGTGGGGTGTATTCACACCTCTGGTAGTGGCGGAGAAGAAACGAGGACTTCTAATTGCTTTGATGTGTGTGTTTTTTTACACTATCCCACCCCTTCTGAAACCCAAGCATACAGAGACTCCAAAATACTTGAAATACTTTTACAACTTTTATTTTTCACCCAGAATGTGTTTCATCTAAAGGCAATGCATGAAAACACAAGTAAACAAGATCTGTTTGGTTTAAAGCTCGCTCACCACGACAAGGTACAGATCCACGAGCGAGAACACAAAACAAGACGAGAGACAAACATGTACTACCATTTGCAAACATTTAGTCAAATGGAGCTGACAGACATACAAACATCACAAGGATAAATAAATAACACACATAAATAACATTAATAATAATCAAAAACACTTAATTAAAAACACAAAATTGTACTTAAGATAGAAATTAACAATTGTTTTGTACAGGCCAAAGCCCAATAAAGAACAGGATTATCCAAAGACTCAGGTCACCAATCAACAAATAAAGGCTCAAGCCATTCATGTCTGTTACATTTTTTGTGTGTTTTCTTTGGCAAACTTTTGTTAAACATGAAGCAGACAAAGACATACAAACATCACAAAGACATGAAGGTGACAAAGACAAATAAACAACACGCATGACAAAAACACAGATTATCTGAACATGAACAACCACTAAAGGGTATGTAAACTGATTGTGTTAGATCGGAACTGATTGAGGTTAGATTGGCCTTGATATTGAACATAGGCCAGAGCATGTTTGTATAAAAAAAAGATACTACAAAGTGCATTTTAACAGCAACATAAATAATAATAAAAAACAAACACAAGAACATTCTTAAGTAAAACCGTAAAGTGCATTTTTTTTTGAACTTTTGAACTATATAAATAAATAGATTGTACTTGCTGAAGCACTTTGAAACACAAACAAACACACAAACAAACAAACAAACACAAAAAAGCCTCTTTCTCTCTCCTACAGATGGCACAGGAGAAGTGGCATCACACAGGTAAGTTATTTACAGTTATTTACACAGTTCTCCTCTTTTCCAACTCCGCATCCACCACACTTTTAAAGTGTTCAAAGCTGTCGTACACCACATTGTCAAACCCAGAGGTGGTGGATTTCCTAGTGGATGGACAGTAGGAAAATATCTTCTGGGTGCTTCCAGACACTTTGTCCTTGGAAGGTGTGTACCTCTTCCGATGTCCACCACAATTAGGCACGTGGCAAGCCCCACATGGCCGCGAGGACTTGTTTGGCATGAATGCCTTGACTGTTGGTGCAGGAGGTACAAAGCTCTGGCTGCACAATGGCCCACGAAACAGGATGGAGGGAGCCTGTGGCTGTGCGGGGAGAACCAGCAGTATGGGTGCTGCCGACACAGGGTGTGGTCCATAGGTGGGCGCAGCAGGCTTTGGCTGGAGATGGGTGGACGCAGCAGGCTTTGGCCGAGTGGAGGACGACGACACCGTGGGCTGAACGGGCCGGTTCACAGGAGGCACAGGCTCTGGCTCTTCAACAAATAATCTGGAAATATAAAATACACATGTAATGAGCATTGATATGACGTGTGTGCTATTTGCTTTCCACAGCCAACAGGTGAAACAAAGTGCTTATGACAACTTACCTCCGCTTCTCACCACGCCTTTTTCCAGCCTCGTGATGAACGTGCTGGTACTGGACCTGAGGCCGGTCTGGCGGTGGGAGGGATGTTGGCAGCGCAGGAGCTTCCGGGAATGGTGCGTCCGACAGCACTTTCAGGTGAGGCGTCACCTTCGGCAGTACCGTCGCCCTGTAGTTGGCCTTTTTCTCCTCCCTGGCAGTGAAGGTCGAGATGGACTTGGCGTTCAAGTTGGGCAGTGGAATGGCGAGACCGCCGAGGATGGGGTCGTCTCGGACTCGGTCTGCAATCCTCTTATACTGTCCCTTCAAAGAAGCCGTGACCTTGCTGGGGGAGGAGAGCTGATTGGCCGGCGCTCGGTTCTTCAGCATCTTGAGGAGGAGGTAGAGCAGGCGACTGTCCTCGGTCACCTGTGCCGCCTGAGCGTACCTCATGCAGCCAAACTTGGTCTTCTGGGCTGCTCTGGTCTCGGGAGAGTCCGCCCCAAGGCACCGACCGAACAAGGTGTAGCCCCACCTCGACTCGTTCCGCTTGACGAAGCGGGCAGCGGTCTTGTCGTGGTCGTGGAGAGAGCTGGCGGCCGCGGCAATCTTTCGCCTGAGGTCAGCCGGCACTAGGTGGTGGTCGCTGTTGTCGGCCAGTTCTAGGAGGAGCAAGGCCAGTGCCTCCACTTCCTCTATACCTGGCAGATGCAGATGGCGATGGCTCATCAGCACGTCTTGCAGGGCAGGACTGTCCTCCTCTTCCGCCTGTTCTGGCTGGGTGAGGACGACGTGCTTCCCACAGACTCTGTCTATCGGGTCCTCCTCTGTATCAGAAGACATGCCGAGACCCTCGTCCGCTGTCTCATCATCTCCCTGCTCAGCCGACTCCTCCTCCTCCTCCTCATGCGACTGCTCTTCCTCAACTGCAAATATGTATTTGTACTAATCACAAACGTGTCTACACAACAATAAATTTTTTTTGCACCAGGTTTGTCATTATTGTTTAAGTGTGTGATCAAGTACTGTACCTTTCTGCACGTAGTAGTCCCTGGCAGTGCAGCTGGTGGACTGGCACATGGCGTACTAGACACCAAGGAGCTCCTCCTTGTCGGGGTGCTCGTACGCTTCCGGGACCGGCATCGGTGCAGCAAAGTTGGGCTCCAGGATGTGCTCCTTGCCGAAGAGAACCTCGGCCTGCTGGTTGACGCGCTGGATCTGCCGCGCGTCCAAGCACGACGTCTGCCGGCCATGACCACCAGCGACACGGAGCGATGCCATGCGGTGGTTCCACTGCACGGCAAAGGACACCAAGTATACCTGAAACACATTTCCATTTTGACTGTTATTGTGTACAATGTTTACAAGTGATGACTGGAGCTGTGAAATAAAATGCATCACTGAAACTATCATTGACACTTTTCTTTTACAATTATACTGTACTAGTGCAAAATGCCTGTGCAAAATTTTTTGTGTGTGTGTTTTAGTAGGTTTGGTGTGTTTGAGTGCTCATTGTTACAATTACACAGCAAAAGTTTAGTGACATATTTGTGCATGGTAGAAGCGCGCATGACACAGTATTATATTAGCATTTACTACAGATACAAATGATGGCCGTGAAAGAGACTTAGCATAGGCTACTATTAAACAGTGTTTGTTTATTGTTTATTTTTAAACCACAACCCATAATGTCAGAATGTTTATTTTTAAACCACAACCTTCTGAGTGCTTCTTTTACCGATATATTTAACAATATCTTTTGCATTTCTCATCCAAACAACGTCAAACAACGTCAAACTTACTCGTGCCCGTAGCAAGACACCTGTCAAGTTTGGTTAACAGTGGTTAACAGACAGACACACAAACAGACAGACAGACGATTCTGTAATTTATAGATAGATAGATGATGTGCTATATGAACATGTGTCTGCAATAAAGCTTTATATATATTATGTTTTAATCACTCGCTTGGAATGGCATAATCGGACATCGCAGTGAAGGGACGGCGTTGAACAGGTGGGCGTGCAACCCCTCCAGAGAGTTGCTGCCTCGCCGGCACTTGTGCTTGTTCAGTCGGACGCCGTTCATCACCACCACCTTCACAGACACATACAGCGGTATGCCAGGGGGATCCTGTAACACACAACATATTGCAAGGTCCTTATTTATTCTGGTGTCCTTTTGAAATGTTGCCATATACAAGTTTGAATGGTTTTCACACACGATGACATCAAAGACATTAACCCACCTGCATGCAACTGAGGTGCTTGCTCGCAACTGCCCAGTGAGCGTCGACTGCCTCTGGCGACTTGAACAGGTGAATGCCATCGATGTCAAGGCCGGCTGGTCCCCGGAACTCAGCAAGGATGGACTCTATCCCCAAAGCAGTCTCCTGTAACACATAGGATATATTCTCAGCATCCAGTGTTTAATCACATTAAACACATTCACACATTTAACACATACATTTATTTTCAATGCTTAGTCCAGTACAGTTAAATACATATTTGAATATGAAAGCCACACTTACCACAACCCCACGGGTAATACGCCTTACATACGACCTAATCTGATGAGGCTTGAGGAAGGCCATCATCTCCTCATCAGAGTACCTGCCGTAGAGCTCTGGGTTACCGTTCCTGACCGCCTGGACCAGGAGCATCATGTCCGCCTTGTTGTAGGCGAGCACGGCACCCGCCATGGCACTCATGAAAGCCCCGTACTTGGCGTGGCTCTGCTTGATCACGACGGCGTCCCAGCGGTGCAGCCAGTGGCGGATGTCCAGCCTGATGACGGTACCCCTGTTCACCCAGTCACCAAACAGATTCTCCAAGAACGACGAACCGCTGTCACTGAAAATGATATCATGACATTTTGTATAGGTGTGTTACATGTTGGATAATCCATTTCATCATAGGTTTCAACTGCTATTGAACTCACCGACAGCAGTTGTTGTCCGCGTACACCACCTTCGGGGCAGGAGCGTTGGCACGGCGAAAGCGGGCGACCAGACCTCTGGCCATGCGTGCGTAGCACCCCTCGGACTCGGACGCCACCACCACTGTGGTCAAGAACTGACCCCACTCATTCAGCACGCTGGTGACGTACTGCATGGTGCCCTGGCCGTCGCCGTAGATCTTCTTCAGAATCTATAAAAACAAAGCAGAACATTCATTGCGTGGTGTTTATCAACAGTCAGTCTGTTCCATATGATCACAAGTACTTTATGCCGTACATACCTTCCTCGTGCCGTCGATGCACAAGATTTCCCCAGTCGTACTGAGGATTTGGTCCCTGTACACGGGCATCTTCTCCATCTCTAGGATCAGGTGTGCACGCCTCAGGACCCGAGCAGACGGAAGGGGAGATGGGGCGATGGGAGGGGTGTAAGTGCCGGCTGCTCTGGCAAACGACAGGATGCCTCGCTGAGTTGAAGACGATCCAGCCGCCGACGTGTGGGCATCGTACAGGAGAGTCTGGTACAGGTCCCGACGCTCCACGTACCACTCGTCATGGCCCTGCTGCAGCAGCCTCTGCACCTTGCTCATCGAGACAGCGTTGAGTCGGTCGCTCATCAGGGTGACCACACTCCTGTCCACAGCACGCTTGCCGCAGATTATGGCAGGGAACATGCTTCTGACGGCCGGGGCGAGGTTCATCAGAATTTTCGGACTGTACGCCAGCCAGGTGTACTGCTGCTGGGCACGGTGGGCGCCGTCCTCCTCGTCGTCGTAGTCGTTGCTGTCGTCCGCCATAGGAGGTGGGGGCGGGTGGAACTCCATCTTCTCCTTAAAAAGCTTCCTCTCGGCCATCTCTCCCCTGACATTTTTGTACTTGGACGCCCTCTCAAACAGCCCGTAGGTCTCGTTGGTCTTCAGCCACTTGATGTTCGCGGGGGCTATACCAAGGGCTTGGATGGATTCAGGCGGCTGCTCCCAGAACTTCTGCCAGCCCTCCAGCACGACGCCACCGGGTTCCGAGGTCTCTCGGAGGAACGAGGGTCCGGGCCTGTCGTCTTGGCACACAGAGCTGGTGAGGTCTCCCCAGGTGGTCAGCTGCGTGCTGACCGACACCTCGGACCTGTCCAGGACACTCTCTGAAGAGGAGAACACCACAAAAATGTATCAACTGCATTGCTCGATACATACTGATCAATTTCACGTGGCACAAACACAAGTCCTAGCAGCTCCACAGCATACTACAAAGTCATTTCATGTTCATTTCAGCATAATTCTACTATACCTGCAGAAGCCAACAACTCTGCATCGCTGGTGTAGTTGGGGTCCTGCTGAGAGAGGTCGAGAACGGTCGGAGGAGCCCGGTCTTTGTTCGATTGCGCTTTCTGCAGAAAGTAAAACACAACCATAGAATAATCTCATAAAATAATACTTTTACTAATACTGGTTACTGCTTAACATCAATTACTCAGGTCGAAAAGGTAACTGAGTTTATCTTACCTTCAACCTCCTGTCAAGGTGCCATGTGACAGGAGGGAACTCTCTGGCATACTCGAGCAGTTGCTCCTTCTGCCACTTCAGCAGCTCGTTCTGCTCTCCCTGCTGGCAGTACTGGAACAGCAACCACACCAGCCAGCCGACATCGTTTTCTAGAAGCCACCTGAAGGTCTGACCGGTGTACTTCCCGAACACGATGACCAGCTGACCTTTCCACAGCTCACCCCCGGACCTCTTGGCAGCCGCCTCTGCTGTCTTGGGATCCAGCCATGTAGGGTCAACAACGGTGCTGGAGGTCTCTGCCACAGACCTTGCTGCCTCTGTACACTGCAGCCTGGCCTCTCCTTGCCGGTACAAAGCGATGTTGGGGTACTGGTGTTGCTGTTGATGGCTGACCAGCAATGATTTGGTGGTCAAGCTCTTCCTGCAGACATCACAGTCAAAGGTCTCCCTGGTGACGGCATGGATCTTCACATGCCTCGTCAGGTTGGACTTTTCAGTGAAAGTCTTGTCGCACACGCTGCACCGATGTATAGGCTTCTCCATGTTTCATCTGGTACAGTAAAACATGAATAAATGAGTAAAACTAAAAGCAGATGCGGGCTTAAATACATTTTAAGTATACATAAAATGTATATATATTTATATATTTATTTGTACATATTTTATGTATACATATACGTAAATACATTTTTAGAGACCCTGCAGCCCTCGTAAAAGTAGTAACCAAAAACAGCCCATTCTTTCATCACTCTGTTTTTAGCATGCAAATCGCGGTTGACATGTTTACACTTCTAAAGCATGTTTACACATCGAATTTCAACTCCACACTGTTATAACACCATCTCTATGGTCTTAAGAAGTGAGCTGGAGTGTCTGATCACGTTTTTGAAGTATTTCCAGGGATCGTCAGGTCATTACATCGGCGATTGGTAGCTCATTCATTCATTTTCAATACATTTAGCATGCTAATCGCGGTTGATATTCTAACGCATCTAAAGCATATTTAAGCTTTACATTTCGAGTCCACACAGTAGTAGTACATTCTTCAAGGTGTCAACATGTAAAATCAATAGTCTGGTCGCATTTTAAACGCATTTCAGAGAGATCAAACCTAGCTATTTTAATGTAAACAAGCAAATTATCCAAAAATATAACGAGTTTCATTCAATAATTAGCACATAATTATACCAAACGTACCTGAGAGTAAAAATAAACAGTCCAATCGGTCATCAATAACTCCAACCACAAAATATTATAGAGATGGCCGCCAGTATTTTTGTAAAACAGCGCGCACAGCTAGATGACGGTTTCCGATCCTTGCTCAATGATTGGTCTGTTGAGCGCTGAGCTCCATTGGCTGATTGCTGCTCAGCTCTGCTTAACCATTGGACGCCTGACGATCGCTTAGGTACTTGGAGGGGAATTTGCTTGGAAATACCAGGTGCTGTAAGCTTTTTTGTTTTAAAAAAAATTCTTCTTAGTTTACTTTACTAACAGCGAAAACTGCTGCCAAAATCGGCTTATTTAAAAGGTTAGAACCTTTTAAATAAGCCGATTTTGGCAGCAGTTTTCGCTTACGGCCATACCACCTTGGAACCGCCCGATCTCGTCTGATCTCGGAAGCTAAGCAGGGTCGGGCCTGAGGGGTATTGCACAAAAGTAGAATTACGAAAGCCAGGATAACAGAACAGTCCCGGCTTGACCTAGTTTAATCAGTGTATCCTGGCTTAATCCGTTGCAAGTTTGCTGAGCCAGGATGAGAACGCGCGGATATGTCAAGCCAGGTGTATATAGTTTGGATAAATGCACGTTCACGGCATTCTTTAAAAGATCACGAAATCGATCACAGAATCACCGATCCGAAAATGGTCAAAACGCGCGCGGCATACTTTTCGCCTAATGAGCAACAGCTTCTTATGGAAACGTATGAAGAAGTGAAACATATAATATGTAAAAAAAGGCAATACAGCTGCTGTAATAAAACAAAGAGAGAATGCATGGCAAACAATAGCGGACCGATTGAATGCGTAAGTAGTCCAAATAACCAGTGCTCCACTGAAACCCTCATTATTACAATTCAAGGAGTTACTTGTCATTTTCAAAAATAATTGTATACTTTGCCTTAAATGTGACCAGTGAACATGCATTTAACATAAAGAATAATTGCAAACCCACTATGTGTATCTATTTAGTTTCTTTTATGTCTATTATCTCTTTAATCTTTTTACTCTTATCTATTTATATGTAGGTTTTGTTTTTAATTGATTTGATGTAATATATAATCAGATATTTTGCTCTATTTTTATCCATCTAATCTATTTTATCATTTGTATCTATTCCTCTTAAAGAACAAACATGTCTGGCCAAAAAAGGACTTGGCAGCAAGTCAAGATTAAATACAAGAATATTTTGCAGGCTGGTAAGTGACTTGTTTGCGGAGAACATAGGTGACATGTTTGCTGACATTTTATTGTATGTGCTGATTTTAGCAATAAAAAAAAAGTCATATATCTGGTACGGGGGGTGGCCCTCCAACCCAAGACTTCATCACAGCAGAGGAGCTGGCCCTGGATTTAAATAAAGGGAAGCCAGTGATCGAAGGGATCCAGGGAGGGACATCCACTGACTCTGGCCCAGTGAGGGATACTGGCCTTTTCATAGAAAGTACATTATTGCCATACAACTGCACATGGAAAATATTGAAATCCATATATATTTTGTTTTGTAAACTGTGTGGCTTTGCCTTACCTTGCAGTGGCTGGTAGCACCCTTACACTTTTGGAGCCACCAGACTATTATTTGCCGGTGAGTACTCTTAATTAAATCATAGGCTTTGCATGTCCTGTCAAAAAATATCAATACAAGTATTGAATATGGCAGAGGGAAGCCACATCTACAGCAGTGGAGTGCACTTCTGCCGATGAGGAGACCGTGTCGCTGGACTCCAGAAGGCTCGAGGTATTTCGTGAAAATAGACACATTTTTTTTTATAAGTTCATAATAGATAAGAAGTCAGGGAAGTGGTACTAATAGAAAATATTATTTGTTACAGGATCCTGACATTGGGCAGCCTGATAAGCAGCCTGGTAACATAGTGAGTATTGCCTAAAGTAAATTTACATTATGCCAAAATTCTGCTATGCTAACTAAAAGGTCTTCACAGAATTCACAAACTGTCAGATATCTCTACACAACCCATCTAAAGAGACAGATCGAGCTGACAGAAGTCAAGATTAATGTGAACAAAAGAAAGCTGCAGGACATGGACCTTGAGATGCAAATTAAACACAAGACACTGAGAAAACTAGAACTGGAAATCCAGAAACTGGAAAGAGAAGTAAGTGACTTCAGTTCATACTGTAACCATGGCTGTAACACAATGTATTAATCATTATATTTTTTCTCTCCAAAGCTCCAAGCTGACAAGTGATAACAGCAAAATAATAAAATAAAAATATTCCAAAACCATTGTGGTCTTGTAACTTTTTTTTTACGAATGTCAAGTACACAGTTTATATTTATTGATCCAGTGAAGTAGAACTAGAATTTGGGAAGAGAACCGCAATAAGTGGGTGGCTTACCTAGAGAGAGTCTCTGGTAAATTCTACTGGCCCGAAAGATTCTGGAGTCATGGACTAAGCCAGGCCACTTTGCCTCTAAATTTGTGATAAGGCAGTCAGCATCACAGATCATCTGTAAAAATATATAGCCTATTAAGGTCCTTTAATGCACAGAATAATTATGTAGCTGACAGTAACCATAACTCATTCTTACCTGAACATTGACACTGTGGAAGGATTTTCTGTTAAGATAATCTCCCTCATGTGCCCCTGAGGGGCGTTGGATACGAATATGGGTGCAATCCACTGTACCAATTACATGAGGAAAAGCTGTAACACAAAATAATGAGTGTCATACTGTGACTATGCTAATGTGACATTTTGTAGCAATCTGTTATTATTCGTGTTACCTGCAATCTTGTAGAACTCCTCCTTGATGTGAATGAATCTTCTGTGACCAGGGAAGGTGATAAATATGTGCACAAGAGATTTCAATGCCACACTTACATTTCTTATTGTGCGGCAAATAGTGGCTTTATTGAGGTTTTCTGCATCACCGACAGAATAGAGAAACATGCCACTTGCTAAGAATCGCAGTGCTACGCAGACCATCTGTGGGACAGTGAGAGCATGGCTCCGTGCTGTCCTGTGCTGTATGTTTGGACCCAGCGAGTAGCCCCAGAGTGCAGTCTGGACGATGAGGCGGGGCGACACTTTTAGGTGGGGCGACACGTGTCGGGCCCGCCCACCCTCAATTTGATTGGTTTATAATACCGCAATCTTATTGGTGTGTAGACGATTCAAGTCTGAGCATGCGCATTCTTTTATGTACGAATGGTACGAGTTTATGAATGATCTACGATGCTGTTTGGCCATATACTATATTAAGTGATAAATAACCATTGCGATTTCAGTAACGATCAATTGGATAATGTTTTGATGAACTTACGAATCAAGTTAGATGAAGTTACTGTCAAAATGTATTTGTATAGCGCTCAATTCACTTCGTTTCAAAGCAGCTTTACAAAAAGTCTTATTGTAAGCGAGCAGTTGTATGGATGGCGTCGGCGATATCACAAAATATGTTGCTGATAAATGATACACTGTTTGAGATTTAGCCAAGCTATACTGTATTAATTTACCCTGCAGACAAGTCAGTGCCACTTTTGGTGGATAATCAGCATGACTGAAATGACTGGCATATCAAAGGAGAGATAGTTTCTTTATAGGCTAATTTAGACAATAATTTTCCGCATGTCATGCAGGGCTCCGTAGTTTTACATCATTCGTTTGCTTCTTCATTTTTTCATTAGGATCCGTGAATAAACACAAACTCGGGATTTTACACAAATGATGATAATTCCCTGTATTTCAGTAACATCGGATACATTTATTTTATTTTTAAGCAAAACCACGGTGACAAATAAGAGAATAATAGGCTACCAAATAGCACAAGCCCTGGCCATTGGGTTTTGTGCGTACAATGGAAATAAAATCCGTGCAGCGCTGCAATGTTTTTTTTTTTTTTTTTACTAAAACAGATGTTATTAGGTTGATCTATAGCAAATATTATAATGTGCTCAAGAGCGTATAACTATAAGCAATAGGCCTAGTACATGTTCATATCACTTCTCTGCTGGGTATTTTATTTATTTTATTATATTATAATTGCACAGATTTACAGCAGTGGGGTTTTTATGGTTATTGTAGCTATGTGAGAGTAATATTTAAAACCATTTTTATCCCGTAGCCTACTATACGATGATTAAAACATGAACACGCAATGCTATGGTGGATACATAAACAATTCGATTTTTAATATCTGATGTCAGCCAGATAGACACTCGTATCCCTTTACGTTAACCGGTTGACACTTATTAGAAAACATGAATCTTGTTTTCTGAAACATGAAAACTATAACATACAGAACCAATAGGCCCTCATATTTTATGAACAGGTAAACAACCAGGAAACATGTTTGCCATTAAAAATTTTATTTACACTTTGTACCAAATAATGCAAGCATCGGACAACAAATGTCGTTTAAAATGACAACAAAAAATGG
The DNA here is from genome assembly GCA_036326025.1 of Chrosomus eos. NCBI lineage: Eukaryota > Metazoa > Chordata > Actinopteri > Cypriniformes > Leuciscidae > Chrosomus > Chrosomus eos. Next base: position 223,380 of record JAZAVI010000136.1, read on the forward strand.
TCGTGCTTTAGAATTTAAAATCAGCTGCTTACATTCTTCTTACATTGAAAAATCATAATTTGCGTAAAATCCAGAGTTGGTGCTGATCCACCGATCCTGATAGAAATATGAAGAAGCCAGTGAATGACATGATAATGTAAAACATCTCCCTGAAGTACAGGTGCCGTCACCAAGCGTTCGTTTTTAAACAATAACTTCATCTATTCTGTGCCTTAAGTATAATAAAGTATTAGCCAATAGATCATAACAAAAAATACCATGGCAAACCGATAATAAGATACGATTAAAGTTAGCATTTTATATTTCTTTACGGCCAAATCATTCACAAAATCGTACATAAAAGAATGCGCATGCTCAGACTTGAATCGTCTACACCAATAAGATTGCGGTATTATAAACCAATTAAATTGGGGGTGGGCGGAGCGACACGTGTCGCCCCGCCTAAAAGTGCCGCCCCGCCCCATCGTCCAGACTGCACTCTGGGGTACTACGACCCAGCAGCCTACACAAATATCTGATGCCATCACCTGAGAATCTGTACCTCTCAGTCAGATATTCATCTGAAAAGGCCAATGGGTCTGCCCTATCTCGGAAGACTCTTTCATGCCTGAATGCTCGTCTGAGTATTAAAACTTCCTCATCAACTACATCATCCAACAAAGGGCAAGCCATTGTGAATAGGAAACACACAAATCTTGAGTCTATATATACTACATATTGACCTCGTTACGGACTTAATTGAAACCACATTTACAACTTCATGAGCCATTTCTCATCTCATCAACTGCAATAAAATATAATATATTGATATTTTTTCTCATTCAACAGTACATTTATACTCTATACTTGCATATATAGATACATAGTCTATATTCTATTTCTCATATTATATAGTATAGTTCTTTTGCATTGTGTTGGCATTCATTGTGGACAGCAAAGTAATAATTGCTCAGGAAAATCTGCTTTCCTCACTGGGTGTATGACAATAAACGCTTTAAATCTCGAATAATATTCATCAAACCTCTGCCAGTGAAATGAACAGCAGTTTTCAATAATAACTAAAATAACAGTACACATACTTAGATGAATGACAGTATATCTATTATTTTAATGCAGGGCCATGACTAAAACACATTAATATCTAGTAGGATTTAGGGAGGAACTAGCCGATAAATCACTAGGATTAATCTTAGCCTGGTTGTTAGCCTGCTCCGGAGCAGGCTAGCTGCAAAGTGTAAATCTCCATAGTAACTTAAGTAAGGGTTAATGCCCGACGAGGTGTCCGTTGTCAGGTTTTAATGGACGACGGCGAGGTGTAAACCGGCCGACGCGCAGCGGAGGACGGTTGCCTCCGCCGAAGTCCATTAAAACCTGACAACGGACACCTCGAAGGGCATTAACCCGCTTATACCATGGTCACTTGCCAAATAAAACCTTTTTAAAACATTAGTTTATATTTTAATTAGGCTAAATCTATTTTTCTTTTTAAATAAAAACTTGCCTGACGATTTATTTAGCAACTTGAGATATTTATAGTCCGCTCAGCTTGAACCCTTCAGGTTCAAAATGCATTTTTTTTTTTCATTAAACACAAAGATAGGCATAGTTATTTTTTTATTACACATAAAACACTATGTGTTACACTAGTCTACACTAACCACAGCCTCCGAAGCGCCGCTGCAGGTCGACTCTTCGATGCTGGACTGGAGAGCGGTGACAGGCCATCGATGCGAGAGCAGTCTGCGCTCTGCGGGCTTAACGTTACTGGGCTCCGTCAGTCCGTGAGAGACTGACTGAAGATGAAATAACGAAGTCGCTCATTGTTGTATTAGTAGGCTTAGGCTATGTAGGCTAATATCTAACTAACGTTAGATGTTTGTTTTGATAGAGCAAATTGTTAACGGATACTTTGACTGCCTGCTGCTATGGTTACTCACAGCTGTTGTAGGCAGCGCATTTATTTATTCATTTCGAATGGTAAACAGGCAGTTTCAGCAGAACTACTTTACTAGGTGTCCTCTATCACTTTTTAACGGACACCCTGCAGCCAATCAGAATCGAGTATTCACCCAGACCATGGTATAATGTAGATTAATTTAGCCTCCCTTCATGCAACCGAGCCAGGGCTAAATTCAGCCAGGATAACTGGAAAATCCCAGCTTAAAGGAAACATTCCTGAGCTTCTTCAAAACGCCTGAAAAAGTCTCTGAGATTCTTCAGAAAGCCTGAAAGAGTCTCTGAATTGTTTTCAAAAATTCTTCTTAGTTTACTTCACTAATGGTCTAACCTTTTAAATAGCCCGATTTTGGCAGCAGTTTTCGCTTACGGCCATACCACCTTGGAACCGCCCGATCTCGTCTGATCTCGGAAGCTAAGCAGGGTCGGGCCTGGTTAGTACTTGGACGGGAGACCGCCTGGGAATACCAGGTGCTGTAAGCTTTTTTGCTTTTAAAAAAATTCTTCTTAGTTTACTTCAATAATGGTCTAACCTTTTAAATAGCCCGATTTTGGCAGCAGTTTTCGCTTACGGCCATACCACCTTGGAACCGCCCGATCTCGTCTGATCTTGGTACGTTCCAGGAAGTGTTTTGGTAGAGTTTGGAGATTAAGGATCTCTGTTTTTCTTTGTTAAATGTTTATATCTTTTTTTGATTAAGTTATATGATATAAAGGACACTTTTTTGTTGATTTTTTACGGTTTTAACCCCAGACAGTTTTTAACTGTTTGGGGTTGAGTGCGTGGTTTTGTTTGTGTTTTTTCTAAATGGATAATGGAAAAGGACTGGGAAAGAAACTTGGTGAAAAGGACAATGAAGCGGATGAAGGGACTAGTTTGATGAAGAGGATGGCGGGAGAAAATACTGAAAATATAGAAGAAGAAACATGGGCAACTGTGGTTTCAAGAAGGAAGCGAAACGGAACAGAAATGGGGAAAGGAAGCGCTGAACAACAAAAGTGTATACAAGGTAAAGAAAAGGATTATACAAATGTTGAAAAGAGACAAGAAGAAAGTCGAAAAGATGAAATGATAAATAGGCTGAGAGGGAAAATGAGATACCAGAGGGAGTATAAAAAAGAAACGACACTGACAATGAATGTAAAAAATCCGGAACAACTGACTGTTTTGATGATTATCAAGGCTGTAGAGGACAAAACTGGAGTTGGAAAGTTATATGGATTAAGGAAGAAATCTGAGTGTGAATATGAACTGACTATGGAGAAAGAAACAGACTGTGAAAATCTACTGGATGGAGTGTTAATCAATGGGCAAATGTGTGAAATGAGGAAACTATGTGCAATGGAAAGGATCGTTTCATTTCTTAATCTGCCAAATTACATAAGTGATGAAGAAGTATTGCAAAAGCTAACAAGCTGGGGTGTTACAGCGATACTACCTCTGAGAAGGAGGTTTTACTCAGGAACTACGGTGGCGGATGGAACAAGATTTATCAGGGTAAAATTTACAAAGGACGTGGTTTCCCTACCATACAATACAAAGTTTGAAACGGAGGAAGGAGAGAAATTTTTTAGAGTGATTCATGATCACCAAGTGAAAACATGCTGAATTTGTTCAAGTGTTGAACATGGAAAAAAAAGACTGTCCGCAATTTACATGTCGTGAGTGCCTGGAGCAGGGGCATTATGCGCGGGAGTGTAAAGCCCAGCGGTGCCAAAGCTGTGGGAAGGCGTCACAAAGATGTACATGTGAGGATTATGAGGAGGTACATGAGGAAGTGGGGATGGACTCACACAACGACGGAGAAGAGGATGATGAAGGAGGTGAACTACAACAAGTATGTGACACAACAAAGAGAGTAAGAAAAAATTAACTGAGAAGCCTGGAACAAGGGGCATTTGACGCGGGATTGTGAAGTCCCGCGGTGCCAAAGCTGTGGGAAGGCAGAACAATGGTGTAAATGTGAAGATGGCGAAGAAGTGAATGAGGAAATGGAGATGGACTTACATGAGAGCGAGAAAAAGATGAACAGAACGAGACGGAAAGCAAAGAAGAAGAAGGAGGTGGAGTAAAGGACATTAGGAGAAAAAAGAAGGTAAGGGGTACAGAGGAAAAAACTGTTGGAATAGAAAGTGGGAGGAGAAATATTTTTGGAGGCGGGGGAAGTAGGATGAAAACATCAGCAAAAATTAACATTGGGAAGGTGATGGAAAAACAAAGATTAAGAAGAGAATTGAAAAAAGGAAAAAAAGACAGAAAAATGAACTGGACTGATGGGAAAGTTTTTTGGGTGTTTTCTTTTTTTGTTGTTTGGTTATTTATTCTTTTTTTGTGAGATAATGAGTCAATTAAGTATTGTATCTGTGAATGTTAGAGGACTATCAAATGTCAATAAGTTTGAAAATTTGATTCATCTTACTAAGTGCAACATATTATGTTTACAAGAAACGTGGTGGAATGATGAAAAAATTAATGGTTTGGAAAAAATGTGGGATGGAGAAATAATGTTTAATAATGACCCACAACAAAAAAGAGGGGTAGCTATTTTAATAAAAAGAGAAGTGAGTAACAAAACAAATGTAATATATAAGGACAATGAGGGTAGGGTTTTGGTTATAAAATTTAAAAGTAAAGAAAAAGAAATAGTAATTTGTAATATCCATGCTCCAAATGAGGGGCGAGAAAGAGTTGACTTTTTTAAGGAATTGAGTGATTTAATGAGTATATGGCAAAATGTGTTTCTGATTGGTGATTTTAATACGGTTTTAGAGAGAATTGATGTTGATGACAAAATGATATATAAAGCTGATAGTGGGAGAAATGAGTTGGAAAGAATGATGTCTCAACATAATATGATTAAAGTATGGAGAAATAGAAACAAGTCTAAAAGGGAATCTTCACGAAGACAAGTTGTGAACTCAGTTTTAAAGCAAAGCAGATTAGATTTTTTATTAAGTAATAGGGAACTTGAACAATACATAACAAAAATATATTATAAATTATATAGTGGAAGTGATCATGATTTTTTATATGTAATAATGGATTGGAGTGGAGTTGAGAGGGGAAATGGAATATGGTTATTTAATACAGAGATATTGAAAAACGAGTGTTATAAAATGGAAGTGGAAAATCTAATCATAAATAGTATAGATAATTTACTGTATGAGGATGCAATATGTGTGTGGTGGGATAATCTTAAAATACAAATAAAGTTGTTTACAATAAAATATGCGAGAAATGAGCAAAGAGCAAAAAGAGCAAAGGAAAGAGAAGTCAAAAGAGAATGGGACAAAGAGATGAAAAAGGCTGAGGAAGGAAAGGCTGAAGTGGAGAAAATTGTGATATTAGAAGAAAAATAAAAAAAAAATAGAAGAAAAATGTATGGGTGCCATAATAAGAAGTAGAGCTAAAAATGTAGTTGAGGGTGAGAGAAGTACAAAGTTCTTTTATGAATTAGAAAAAACAAGACAACAAGCAGAACTAATTAGAAGTGTGATAAAAAAATGGAAAGAGTGTAAAGGAAAAGAATGAAATTCTAAAGGAGGTGAGAAATTCTTCTTCAAAACGCCTGAAAAAGTCTCTGATGTAAGTTTTTTTGTTTTAAAAAAAATTCTTCTTAGTTTACTTCACTAATGGTCTAACTTTTTAAATAGCCCGATTTTGGCAGCAGTTTTCGCTTACGACCATACCACCTTGGAACCGCTAGAGGGAGCTAGTGAGCAACAGGAGTGAGTTGGCAGTTTGAAGTGTGCAGTACCAATTTTCCGTTTTTTGTTTGTTAGTTTTTTCCTTAAATAAATAGTTTTTTTTTGGTTTATTAATTTTTTGTTTGTTTTGAGTTTTCCTCCCAGCAGCTTTTTGCTGTTTGGGGGGTGTTTAAGCGTGTTTTTGTTTAAAATGAATGGATCAATGGTTACGGATAAGGACTTGGCACGAGAAACATGTCGGAGAACAGAAAATGGACTGGACAAAAGACAACGAGTAAAGGATTACCCTGAAATGTGAAGCAAACGGACCTACACGAAAGAAGCAACGGTTGATTTGATGGAGGTACAGGACGGGAAAGCGGAGGATATTATAAAAGCATTGACGGATAAGATGGAAGTGACGAGTATACTAGCGGTAAGACCAAAAATGATGAAAGAATATGAAATTACATTTGAGAAAGAGGAAGATATTGAGAAACTGGATGATGGACTGATGATAAAAGGAAAGATGTGTGAAATTAAAAAGTTGAACAATAAAGAATTGGTTGTCTCTTTCATGCATCTGCCCGCATACCTGGAGGACGACGAGATTCTGCAAAAGCTGGAGGGATGGGGGGTAACTCCCATCTCACAGATCAAGCGAAGATTCTACACGGGCACCCACATAGAGGACGGACTGAGATACATGAGAGTACGGTTCCCGAAAGAAGTGGCTTCTCTGCCCTACAGCACTAAAATCGAGACGGAAGAGTGTCCTCAGTATTTTAGGGTGATACATAGCCAGCAGATGAGAACCTGTAGGTTGTGTATGAGCCCTGAACACATGATGAAGGACTGTCCGGAATTCAAATGTTTTAAGTGCGAGGAAAAGGGCCACTTCGCAAGGGACTGTAAAGTGGTGAGGTGCCCGGACGAGTAGCCCCAGAGTGCATTCTGGACGATGGGGCGGGGTGACACGTGTCGCTCCGCCCCTATTTTTCTGTTCCCGCCTTTGCCATTTTCCTCCGACCCCCCAGGGGGCAGTTTGCGAAGAAAGGCAACGGCGGCGCCAGCAGCAGTAACGAACGAACGAACCTCCTCCACGTTGATTGTGATTCCAACTGGTGAGTGTTTGTGTAGATTTATATAAATGTTCGAGAATCAAATCTGAAATAATTGCTTAAGCATATCCCAGTGTCTTTCAGATGATATAATTAAACTGTTTGTTTTTTTCCTTCTTAGAATTTGTGAGGATCTTATCTTTTTTTTTTTTACAAACATGGGGCACCACCACACCGTCGTAACCAGTGCAAAACATAAAGTTTACATGAACTCCACGCTTAAACTGTGCCCATTTTGTGAATATACGAACTATATTTCGCACATGGTACATGTCCATGTTAGTAGACATTTTGAGACCGCAGTAAGATACAAAGGTTTGTTTTTCCAAATTGATGATTTGTATTTAATTATTACTATAAACATTTTAAATTAAGTTCGTTTGGTAATGTGCTTAGTTCATTCATTTTCAGATTTCTTCATTGTCAAATGCAGCAACCAGTGCCGAGAAAAGGCGCATTTTCACTGCTGCTTTTGTGAGAAGACCGTTATTAATAGGTCACAATTAATGACTCACATATTAAGCCACCATGAGTCTTGTGTTGAACCAGGAGTTACTTCAGACATGCATATTGAGAATGTCATGAATAAAGACACAGGTAATTGAATCTTGAAGAACTTGTTCTGTTATACAATAGCAATGTTTCGTTTTCTTAAATTTGAGATCGAGAGCAATAAATTACTGAATTGTTAAAGTTTGAATGAATTAATCATTTCTCTTTTTTTATGAATAATTGTTGATTGTGTAGTGGGTCTGAGCGTACAGCACGAGTACAGCACCTGCAGCTCAGTAGCACAGAGGTTTGGAGCTGAATCCTGCATTAAAGAGAGCCCTGCATTGAAAGTGGAGAGGTTTTGTGATACAGCAAAAAGAGAAGATCCCACACCAACAACTTCCGCTTCTTCAAACAGAGGTCAGACTTCTTGACAAAAACAAAATATCACATATTTGTTTGGCATAATCCTCTCCATGTAGAGTGATCTGTTCTTACTGGTAATATCTCTATTGCTTTATAAGGATCTCTTCCAAACATGAAGACCAAAAACCTAATGGATAATTGGAACAAGCCAGCAGTTACACCTGAATCTGAACTTCAGTGTGGAAATGTCAAGAGTTCTACAGGTAACTGACTTGTAAACTTGTACTACTCAGGGTTGCAGTGGTATGAGATTTTCACAGTACAAAAACAGTTTCTGAAATTTTCGTGGTTTAATGTTATCTGGTCCTGCTCAATAAAATGTCATTTTTAAATATAGAATATTTTAAAAAATTGTTTGTCATTGGATATTTTTTTACTCCTACTTTTACTCCTAAATAATTATAGAATTATTTCTATAAGTACTTTTACGTGAGTACAGCTTTTGGATATTCTGCCCACCTCTACTGTCACACCACATAGCCTAAATTGTCAAAACTGCATTTACTGTTTTAATTGTTTGATAAAAGTAACCGACTTTGAGACTTTTTGCTTTATTTTTGACTAGAAACAAAGCTCATCACAGTTTATGGATGGAATGGATGCAATAAATAGTGTTTAGTTGGGCATCTACTGAAAAAAAACATAGGCTAAAACATTAATCTCGGGATTTAAGATTTGATATAGAGCAATAGTACATTACAGTACTGTAAATAAGCAAATGTGTGAGATATAACTCTCTTTTAACCATGAAACTGTCATACTGCTGCAACCCTAATATAATATACTGTATAAAAGATAGTATGCACAGTGATCTTAAAACATGTTACATTAAAGTGCAGTAGTAAAGACTGAACTTTAAACATGTCGTTTCAAGCAACTACTCCAGTAGAAGAAAAAGGTCTGAGGACTGCTAATGTGAAGCCTAATACAGTCGTGTGTGTGCACTGTAATTTGACATTATTGAAAAACAACTTAAGAAAGCACATCCAAAGACGACACACTGAATGCAGGGAGACTGTATCATCCAAAAGGTATTTAAGATGCCAGTGTGTTGATGGTAAAAATGGAATTTTTGCTGTTGAAAAGTCTTTCCATGGTGCATCCACTCCAATCCATGTGCTGAAAAATACCTGGGGAGAGTCACAAAGGTCTGAGTGTGAATTGGATGATTGCTGTGTTACCAGAGACTTTGCCCACAGAAGTGGTATTCTGCCATTTGAGTGTGACCACTTGCAGTCTTTATCCTATTGTCCACGTTTTGGTCAAATACAGACTGATCTTGCAGAAGAAACATTGTGTATGATGGTCGACCAGAAGTGGTTTGGAGATTCAAGGAAACACCAGTTAATTGATCTGAAGAAGGAATCTCTGGCCGAAGGAGTTCCATTGTCAGTGTCTGTACAAATTGGAGACCAACGCAACAAAATGTATGTGTCTGTGTTTGAAAAAAAACGCTCATATTACAGCAGACTTGGCAGAGTAATGGTCTCGTATGATGTTAAGAAAAACTCTTGGTACTGCCCTTGCTCAATGCCAAGGAAATCTTGTATTCACAAGGCTGTTTCAAAGTGGCATCTATTTCACCATCAGAAAGAGTTGTTCAAGAAGGTGAAAAGTGTAGAGGAAGTTCCTCCTGAATCACCTGAAGGGAAAAAAGATGCGAACAACAGCTATCCACCATCTGAATCAAACATCAAAGAAATGATCCACTACATGATGGCACACAAAAAACTTCCCAGTGAGCTTCCCAAGACATTACTAGATCATTCCAGAGATATAAAGTCCAACGAGTGCTTTCCAAGGCATCTGGTGCCCACAGAATTAAAATGTACCAAGTGCACAGCTGAAACTTTAAGTGATCCAAGACTCATCACAAAAGATGCCAAGATAGTGACATTTTCTGGTGTAATCCAAGGTATGGTTGATTATTGTAATATTACATTAACATGTGCTTTCAGATATTTTAGATTCATGCATTTATTTACTTCTTTAGGCATATCTACTTACTACAGACAGTGCTCGAACTGTGAAATGGTATATAGGTACCAAGAGTGGTCAGATGGAATACATAATTTCAATGACCACATTCTTGTGTCATTGCATTTGTGCATGTTCCTAAGAAACTCAGTACAGGTATGTCATAATCCCAATGTGTTTTCCTATGAACATTTCAAGTCGCTGTTTTTTTTTTTTTCAATATTTCATTAATTCAATGTATTTTTTATCTTGTTTAATTCCAGAATAGTACGGCAGTAAGTAGGGTAATGGAAACATTACATTCAATTGAAGGTGGGCCTTTTCCTAAAAATGAACTTGTTTTACAAGCCTATTTGCACTTTGAGGCCATGACAGAACTGGATTATCATTACAATTGTGTCACTTGTGGGCACTACCCAAGTATAGTCGTCATGGATCTCCACAAGAAGGGAGCCTTTGGCATGCCTGGTATGTTTAAACATTATAGTTTGACATATTTAAATGTTTATTTATAACTATAGTTTCTTAATTTATTCACAAAATATATTTATCCAATCACATCCACATTGTAAAGTTGTTGTTTTTTTCCTTTTTATAAATATTTTTATAATCCTATCATTTCATGGGCATAAATTGCATTCATGCATAGATTGAAATGTAAGTTAATGTAATCTAAATATATCCTACTTTTAAATACTATAGTCTTTGTTTCATTTTATTAATTGATTGTAGTGAGTGAAATTGCCCCCCCTCCACCAAATTATGATGGCTATGTGGATAGTGAGAAGTTTTGGGAGGCAGTAACAGTAGAAATGATAAGCCGAGGTTTTTATACAAGTATGTCTCGCATCACTTTTCAGATATACAGCCTTTTACCTAAGTTTCTATCTTTAACCGCAGTTTAACTTCTTTCTCTTTTTTTATTAGGTGGGACGAGGAACCCCTTTGTAGTGCCCCCAAGCTACAACTTTTGGGCGCCATGGATTGGTATTCATACCAGATCATCCAACATCGTTCTCAACACAGAGTATGCTAAGCTTCATGTGTCACAAGACTCATCTGAGGATGACGTACCACTTACAGAAGAAAGGCTTGCAGATGAGCTGCTAAATCTCCGGGTATGGTTTGTTTCATCACAACAATATATTAATTGAGATGTTTGGTTCTGTCATGATGTGTACAAATTTTGTTAAAATTTTTCTTTTTGGCTAGGTTGAGGAAATAAGGGCCCTTTGTATGGGATGTGGAATAGATCACAAAGGTTCTAAAATGGATTTAATTATCCGACTAAAAGACAGGATGTCAAAGAGTCACCTACAACAAGGTTTTTGAAAAAGTGTGGGGTGCATCTGGTAAGTAACTGTACAGTTATGTATTAGGGTGGCATAAAAGTATTGATATAACAGTTCTTGTTTACATAATCATTTTGATGTTCAAATTGAGGCGATGTGATTTGTCAATTTTAAGATCTCTAATTAAATTATAAAAATGTAAAAAAAAAGTGTGACATATTGAGTATTCATGGATTATGAATTGACATGTCTTTCACTTTAGGTGGCTGGGCTGTTATAACCTGCCCTTGTGGGGTTGTGTACTCTGTGAAATTTAACATCAGAGCAGAGAGCCCTCGTGATTATGCTGATCTCCTGCTTTCATGGAAGCATGTTCCCAATGTTACTGTGTATGACTACGCAAGGGGACTAGCCTCGCATGCAAACCATCGTTCAAATAAATTATTTGATCCTTTTGAGGGTCGATTACTGGAACCATCTGAAGAAAATATAAAGAAGGCATCAGAAAATGACTTGAAAGTCAGTTTGCCATGGCTTAACCACAGGAAAGAACCAGCTGATCAAGATGGTCATCCTGTTACTGGTTCATGTGACCATTATGTCTTGTCTGATGTGTTCCATCAGAACAACAGTAAGGATCTTAGGGATTCCTTGAGAAAGATCGGCCTTGTCCCGGAGCTTGCAGGAAAAATAAACAGTCAGACAGCTGAGCAACTCTTTTCAGATATGAAGAAAAAGAACTACTTCCTCAACATGATGAAACCATCATCCCACATATTCCTTGCAAGAAATATTTTGCACCATAAAAATGTTGCACGGAACAATACAGTTGTGAAGCAGTTAAGAAAATTTACAGATGAGAACACTGAATTACAGTTTGATTGCAATGGAAAGATAATTTTGGGTAATGTATTATCACTGTGTGTATGTTTGTTTATATATATATATATATATATGTATATGCGTCTGTGTATGTGTATATATAATATATATATATATATATATATATATATATATATATATATATATATATATATATATATATATATATATATTATATATATAATATAAATATAATATATATATGCGTGTGTATACACTTGTGTGTTTTAGGTGCAGCCGTGAATCCTCAAACCTCCATCACTGTTGATACTGCAGCATGCAGTCAAATATCAGGTATGAAGGTGCAGTTGTGGTAAAAAGTTAAGACAACTTTGATTGAGAATATTATATATGTATATACGTGTGTATGTTTTATTAGAGTGAGGATGTTTGTTTGTGTGTTTTAGGTGCAGCCATGGTCGTAAATCCTCAACCCTCCAACACTGTTGAGACTGCAGCATGCAGTCAAATCCGGTATGAAGGTTCAGTTTTGGTGAAAAGTTAAGACATCTTTTAGATGAAGTGATAATTCATGTTTTTTTCTCTCCTTTTTTTTTAAGCCACCATATGAAGGGCACACGACACAGTGTGACAAGCTACAAGCCGTTCTGGGCAGTAGAGGACATGCTTCCAACTAAAGCAGTTTGGGGCCAACCCTTACCAGACCATCTTCAGAAAATGGTAGTCATTAGTTTTTGGCCATACTAAAATTCTTTAAAAATGTTTCTTAACTTAATTTCTGCCTCTTCGTTTTATTTTTCAGGTTGTAAGTGTATTGGACCCTAACAGTGACTCAAAGGAACGCATTGTTTCTGTCGGGTCCACTGTGCTGCTGCGTTCGGATTTTTTGTCTTTAGGGATGTCACAAGGAGTTGAAGCAACGGTAAAATATTTTTTTATTTGTAAAATGAGATGGAAAAATATCAAAGGAACTAATTTATTTGTTTTTATTAAAAAATTATTATAGATTTTGAACTGTTGCCTACGAATAATAGACCACATCGCGTTCCGCAGGGTAAGGTAGTATTCTCGAATATTTTATTGAAAACCGGATACATTTGTATGCTTCTGATAATTGTTTCTTTATTACAGGGTATCAATGTCTATGTTGGTAATTCCTATGTGGTAGCAACCTGGCTTCCGCCACTCTCTGGTTTCCCAGAGTTGTCCCTTCCGGTGAGTTCTGGAATGTTTTATTTTGTGAAAGATTTTACTATAGCTGAATATAAAGAACATTATAGTTCCTAGGCTCTGATGTGTTTCTACATAATTTTTAGGCTAATATCAGTCAGACAGACCTTGTGGTTCTGCCAGCGTGGGTACCTGGCCACTGGCTGCTGTGTGTAAGTTGTAATTTAAGCAATATCCAATAATCTAAAGGATAATCTAATGTGTACTAAACAATGTGCTGTTGAATTTACCCCAAATCAGATAAAGTTGGGACATTTTGTAAAATGCAATAAAATCAAGAATCTTTTATTTGTTAATTCTATTTAACCTTTTATTTAACTGACAAAAGTACAAAGAAAAGTTTTCCAATGTTTTCACTGACCAACATAATTGTATTTTGTAAATATGAACAAATTTTTATGGCTGCAAACACCCCAAAAAAGTTGGGACAGATGAATGTTTACCACTGTGTCACTTCACCTTTCCTTTTAATTAGACTTTTTAAGCATTTGGGAGTTGAGGATACTAATTGTTGGAGTTTTGCTAGTGGAATATTTGCCCAATCTTGTCTGATACAAGACAGTCGCTCAACAGTCTGTGGTCATCATTGCCTGATTCTCCTTTTCATGATGGGTCATACATTTTCCATAAGAGACAGATCTGGACTGCAGTAAGGCAGGCAGGCTCATCTCTTCTACATAAAGAGTATCTAGAAACCACTCAGTTTTAGCATGTGCCTTCACAATAATGCAAGTCACTCATGCCGTTTGCACTGATGCACCTCAATACCAGGACAGATGTTTGCTTTAGCACCTGTTGCTGGTGAAAGTCTGGTTGGTCCCTTTCGTCTTTGGGACTGAGAACTCGATGTCCATTTTTTTTCCCAAAAACAAGCTGAAACATGGACTCATCTGACCACAGCACACTTTCCCACTGTCTTCTAGACCAGTGGTTCCCAATCCTGGTCCTGGGGACCCACAGCTCTGCACAGTTTGTACATCTCCCTCATTTAACACACCTGATTCAGATCATCATCTCGTTAAGAAAGAGCTCTGAACTGAACTGGGTGTGTCAGATAAAGGAGACATATAAAATGTGCAGAGCTGTGGGTCCCCAGGACCAGGATTGGGAACCACTGTGGTTCCCAAACCTGTCCTCAAGGCACCCCAACACTGCACGTTTTCTTTATCTCCCTAATCAAACACACCTGATTCAACTCATCAGCTCATTATCACATGGGTTAATGAGAATATGAGTTGAATCAGGTGTGTTTGATTAGGGAGATAAAGAAAACGTGCAGTGTTGGGGTGCCTTGAGGACAGGTTTGGGAACTGGTCTGAGATGAGCCCAGGCCCAGACTGTGTTAAGTGAAAATGGTTTTCCAAAGTTCTCCTGAGCACATGTGGCTGTATTTAACAGAGTAGCATGATGGTATCTTGTGCAATGTCCATCTGAGGGCTCGAAGGTCACGCACATTCAACAGAGGTCTACTGCCTTACCCAACACAGAATGAGATTTCTCTGGATTCCCTGAATCTTTTCACAATATTATGTATGGAAGATGATGAAAGACATGCATTTTTTGCAATCTAATCTTGTATTGAGAAATGTGAATTTTTTTTAATTGTTTGACAATTCTCTTATGATAGTGATGAGCCATGATGACCCATCTTTGCTTAAAAAGACTGAGAAGCACTTTTACACCCAAACACAATACCCTCAACTATTACCAATTCACCTGCTCATTGTGGACTATCCAAATTAGATTATCCAACTCTTTTGAAACAATCTTTTCATTTTTATTTTGTCTCTATCTTTTCATTTTTATTTTGTCTCTGTCCCAACTTTTTTGGTGTGTTGCAGCCATCAAAATTCAAATTTGTTAATATTTACAAAATACAATTATGTTGGTCAGTGAAAACATTGGAAAACTTTTCTTTGTACTTTTGTCAGTTAAAAAAAGGTTAAATAGAATGAACAAATTACAGATTCTTTAATTTTATTGCATTTTACAAAATGTCCCAACTTTTTCTTATTTGGGGTTGTACTTCATTTTGAATTTACTTGAATTACCATTCATTGCATAGAAACCATTACAGAGATGTTTGTGTACAGCATTGCTTGTGCATTTTACAGATTATGAAACCAAAGACAAGAGAAATTTATTTTCTCGATTCTATGCAACAAGCAGCATTTGGACCATACATTGACACTTTCAGGTTATAGAAATGTTCAGTATGTGTTCAGAGATTACAGTGGTTCTGTTTTAAGCTGTAATCTTTTTTATTTCCACCATTTTGTTCATTACCTTTTATTTTGTGTTCACTGGAATTTTCCGTGCATAATCAGTTATGCATCAACAAACCACAGATATGACCCTTGTTTGCAAAGATAGTATATAGATATAAGATATACCGTATAATATACGGTAGATAGTTTAATTAACATTTAAGGACTACATCTCTAAACAATGGGGAATATATATATATATATATATATATATATATATATATATATATATATATATATATATATATATATATATATTTATTTATTTATTTATTTATTTATTTTTTACAGGAGCATTGCAAAACTCATTGACAACCGAGAGTGGACAGAGAAAACTGCGATTACATTTGAAGTGAAACATTTCATTTAAATGCAAACAAAAGTCTATTTCATTACACAAAGTATAATGTGTGCTGATGTGATGGAAGTCTGTGAAGGTAAATGTATGTACTTGTATAATCCAAACCACAGGGAATACCGAAGCAGGCAGGTGGGAACAACTGTGGGATCTACATACTGATGGTAGGTAACATTTTAATTGTTATTGTAGTTAATTATTGTAAGTTATACCCTGCTCATTTTCTTGCACTTTGTGAATTGTAACAGTACACTCTATACATGGCTTTGGGGCTCCGATTTGATTTTACAGAGGTATGTCACAACCTCATTACATCTTTTAATTTAAATAAACAGACATCCATAATTATTGTCTATATTATTATTATTATTATTTTTAAATCAGGATGACATGCCCCTGATCAGGAGGTGGTGGTGTGCGCTGATACTGGACAACTTCACTTTGCAAACGTATGTAGCTGTTTGCATGTTCCTACATTAAACATGACTATATTATGTACTATATCTACCAATGTACCTACCTACCTCTTGTCATTTGTTCTTTTAGCGCTCAACCATACAAAAGGCAATGTCTTCAGGGAGATTCAGACAAAGCAGGTAATTTATTGTGCACATACATTCATTAAGAACTAATAATTGTATAATTGTTACAGCTACAAAGTTGTTCAGAAATTAAATTTGATAGATTATGTACTATATTGGTCGCCCAATAGCCATGTTTCCACTGTCACTTCTTGGTGCTTGATCGTGCCTCATTGGGGCTTCCTCGGGGCCAGGGGTTTCTGGTCCACTGAATACCTTGGTACAAAGCGGGGCCAACTAGGGCTTGAGTGGTCAAATGCAAAGGTGGGGTTTATCTGAGTCTGGACAGAGAGTCAGTGCCATAAATAATTTTATATCTATCAGTTAACATCAGCATTAAAGACATTTAAAAACATTTTAGCTCAACTTACTTTCAGGCAGCAGTGTGCCCTTGATGCACACTTTTGCTGAGGCCACACTGATGCGAGCTTCGCAGCAGACTTTTCCCGATAGTCAAAGCAGCATTGCAGTTCTTAGGAAGGTAGACAGGAAGACCACTACTGCTAAGGGTACCATTTGGGATAGGGCCATTATCAGCGCAGACATTTAGATTCGTTGACTAAAAATATACATATGTTACTGAATGTCACTAATGCAATCCAGACACAAAATAATTAGGATCAATGTATCACTTATTGTAAAACATCAATGCTTGGGTTTAAACAATTTTTCTTGCAAACAATTGGCCGCATGTTTGTTTTGGTATCTTTCTAGTTTTGGCTAATGTGTGTTGGAGTTTTAAATTGATATTTATTACATTTGATAATTGATATCTCTTATAACAATAATATTAATCTATTTATTTATTATTTTATTCAGAGGTTGGAATTATGACAACAATTTATCAGGTTTGTCTAAACCCAGGTTTATATATTTTTTTCCAACAACATTTAAATCCAAAGATTAAATAAAAATGTTTTTTGTTTCAACAGCTTCCCCATGAAATAATTTCTGCGATCCTAAAGGAAGTTGTTTTAGCAACTGGTGACACTGCATATTTGACCCTTTCACTGGTATGCAGATGGTTCAGGGATGTGGTCACAGATGAAAGTTTCCGGAAAGCAGCACACTTTGCCTGGCTAGACAGTAAGATGTTTTTTCCTGTTCAATGCACATTTGTGGTATGTGACATTTAAACTTGAATCTCCACTCTTATCTCTTTTCTGTATTTTGTCTTTACATTTTAAGGTGTGGTCAACTGGAAGATTTTCTCAAAGTACTACTGTGAGGAGTTTAGACAGTTCTACAGCATCAGGGAATGCTCGGAATGCTTGGAGCTTTTCAAGTGCTATCCACCCGGGTATAGGGGAAGAGGAAGACGAGGGGAACTGCTCGGCTTTTACTCTGAAGATGATTGTACAGGATTCTGCTCGCAGGACTGTTTTTTTGCTGCAAGAAATTAATTTGTTAAACTCATAAAACTTGAGAAATGGGAAAAAAGAGAGGGAATTGAGAGATGACCTGGTTTTGATGTAGTAATTTATATATTTCAAGTTAAACTTTTAGTTAAACATCGTGTTGTAATGAGAAACTGTGGCAAACTTTTGACAAAAACAGGTTTCACTCATTGTGCATAAGGTACCTTGGTTCTTGAAGGTTTTTGCATAAATTCCATTTGCTATTTACAGACATGAAGTCTAACTAATAAGTGCACTTTTTAGTCTATATAATAAAGAAAAAGTGACAGTCTTTGTTTTGTTCTTAAGAGCATGTATGGTTGCTCCCTTATAAGTTTATAGTACGGTAAAAGCATGGTTATTGATTACTGTTATGTAAATGTACAAATACTTTAATTAAACTTTTTTTATAGCACAACCATGGTTAATGTGTGATTACCAGGGCTTTATGGAACAATAATCCGTATGATCAGGGAAGTTTAACAGCCTTATATGTATTTAAAAAAAAAAAATTCGTAGGGGCTAACGAAAACTCTTGGTTACAAGTGAGACTGGTGACATGTCCGCTATAGTTTGCTGATATATATACACACATGTGTGATTTTAAGGTACGGTTGTGTACCATATATTATACTACTGTGTCATTAACTTACAAAAAACAGTGAGTAATGCAGAGGTAACGAACCATCTACGACAGCTGTTGAGGGAGTGATTGTGAATTAGACCATTCTTTCTATTCTCTTCGTATTTCTACTTCAATGGAATATTGTGGAATCACAACAATGAACGCAAAATTTATAAACTTGTTTATTTCATTCATTCGTCTGTTCTGTTCAACTTCTTCCGGATTCCCAGCCTGCCCAAAGCGTCACACTTATCTGCAGTCTGCACCAATAATCTGTAATAGCGTCACACTTCTATGCACCAATAAGATGATCTTTATTATAAACCAATAAACGTTAAGGTGGGCGGGGCGACGCGTCACACTTCTCTGCACCAATAATCTGTAATAGCGTCACACTTCTATGCACCAATAAGACGATCTTTATTATAAACCAATAAATGTTAAGGTGGGCGGGGCGACACGTGTCGCTCCGCCCAAAAGTGTCGCCCCGCCCCATCGTCCAGGCTGCACTCTGGGGTACTACGCCCGGACTGCAAACTCGTGCTGGACAGGTGCGAGTGCTGGTTCGGAGACCAACAACAGGAGGAAGGGCAGGTGAGCGGGCGGATGCATGAGGTAGACAGCGAAGAGGAGCAGCACGATGACATGGAAGGAACACAAAGAGAGGATATGGTAAGCACGGATGTTGAAGACATAATCGAAAGGAGTGGACTAACGAAAGACAGAGAGGAAACGGAGAACACTGATGGAAGTAACTGAGACTTTACAAACTGAACTGGAAAAAGGCAGAGGAGCAAGAACGAGTCACAGAGGAAAAGAGAATGGACAAAGACAGTGAAAACATTGGCGACGGCGGTACTAAAGGAATAACAAATAAAAGAAGAAGAACAAATTGTCACGGTTCCTCTGGTTTCCTGGTCCTGTCCCGCACTACATTTCCCAGCATTCCCCTGGATCCTCACCTGCACTCGATTCCCTCATCACCACACCTGATCTCTATCACGTCATAATCATCTCATCACCAGCCTTTATATTCTGTTTGCTCTCACTCCCTCACTGCCGGGTATTATATGTTACACATTATTCTGTTCCCTTGTGCCTTTTAAAGTTCTTGTGCTGGGCTAGTGTCTGCTGTGTTGCTAGCGAGGTGGTTCCTTGCGATATCAGTAAGACATTATGAGGATCGTCTGAGAGAGAACTTCACTCTTCTTCTGTGAGTTATATGATGAGGATCGTCCGAGAGAGGACTTCACTCTTCTTCTGTGAGGTATATGATGAGGATTGTCCGAGAGAGGACTTCGCTCTTCTTCTGTGAGTTATATTCAGTGGATCGTCTGAGAGAGGACTTCAGTCTTCTTCTGTGAGTCAAGAGTCAAGTATCTTCAGTGAGTTTTGTTCTGTTGACTGTTCGAGAAAAAGGACCTCTTGTATCTTCTGGGAGTTATCCTTATGAGACATTTCAAGAATGGACTTCCTGCTTTCTATTATTATAATTTAAGTTTATATTTCTGTCTGAAGACTTTTCCTAAGTTCCTGAACTTCTATTAGTCTGTGGAATTGCCTTAAATAAACTTCTGTGAATTGTATTCTGGTCTTCAGCCTGGTTATGTTGTGACACAAATAAGGTAATTCCAAATTTGGATAAAGCAAAAAAAAAAGTTTTGAAACCAGAATATGAGGAGAAACAGGACTGTGGGGGAATTGTAAAGGAAGGGGAGGGCATGAACTGAAAGAATGGGGATTTTTAGTTTTTTTTATCCTTTATTTTATGGTGCTGAAAATTGTGACTTTTAATGCTAGAGGGTTAATGAATGGTGTGAAATTTGAAAAAGAGATGAGGATGTGATTTTATTGCAAGAGACAAACTGGAAAGAAAATGTGATGGAGGATTTTAAAAGAAGATGGGAAGGGGAATTCTTTTTTAATAATGGAGAGGGAAAAATGGGAGGAGGAGTGGCGGTGCTAATAAGAAAAGACAGAGGTATCAAGGCAAAACTAATGTATAACGACACAAAAGGGAAATGCATGGCTGTAGAAATTAAGATGGAAGATGATGATTTTATTTTAGTTAACGTACATGCTCCAAATGAACAAATAAAAAAGAAAAGATATTTTAATGTTATAGCTGGAGTAATTGAAAAATGGAAGAGGGTAATGATTGCGGGGGATTTTAACACTGTTTTTAGTAAAGTGGACATGGCAAATGGAATGATTTTTAAATCGGATGTAGGTAGAAAGGAGTTAAGGTCGATGATGGAGGAGAAAAACATGATTGATGTGTGGAGGGAGAGGAATGGGAAAAAGAAGGAATATACAAGAAGACAGCTAGTGGGGAATTTTATGTGTCAAACAAGAATAGACTACTTTTTAAGTACCAGGAATTTGGAATGTTTTATTGAGGGAGTGTTTTACAAAGAAACGAGTTTAAGCGATCACAAAATGGTGTTAATGAGAATGGATTTTAAAAGAGAAATGAAAGGACCAGGGGTATGGATTTTAAACACTGAAGTTTTAAAGGAACAACATTTTAAAAAAGAGATAGAAAAAATATTAGATGAGGGGAAAAAAGACTTGATGTACATAGAAGATAAAAGACAATGGTGGGAAAACATGAAATATGACATTAAGAAATATACAATGAACTACTGTAAATTGTTACAAAAGGTGAAAAAAACAAAGGAGGAAGAAATAAGAAAAACGTTAAGATTGGAGCTAAATAAAAATGAAGTAAACGTGTAACGGATTGACTTAATTAATTGGGGTGCCAAGCAGGTGTTTCAACCTACTAAATTTCTTTAAAAGGTCAGTCAACCATACAAAGGATTCAAACATAAAAAAAATAGTTGGAACCCTTAATATGTGGATGAAGAATTGATACACAAACAGCAGCAGGCTCAATTAATATAGACTGTTATTAGTTTTTGAGCAATATAATATTCAGTCAGGGGAAAACATTAATGATTCACAAATGCAAACAAAAAAAACTACAAAACCAGAAACAAAAAATTATTCAATTTTTAAGAATAATATCCCAGAAATTCAAATACTCAATGGGGCTGATTTAACCTGACAAAAAGCTTCCAACAAAACAAATCCGTTCATTCAAAAGTTAAATTCATTCAAATTCAGTTAACTCCTTTTCAACTCATTTAGAGTGCAAACCCCCAGTTTCACAAGCCCACATTAACAGTTCTTGACTGAGTTCTCAATTCAGAATAGGTCTTTAAGACCAGCACTGAGCAACCAGTCCACTGTGCAGTTCAAAAGAGTTTTCTCAGCACTTTAAACAATACTTAGAAAGTCTCATGGTCAAAAGTCTCAACTGGCAAACTCAACATGAGAATATAAGGGAGAAAAAAAAAACAATACTTGTTTGGTTTTCGCCCAGTCAGTCAGTTGATGATCTGTCCCAGTCAGTCAGAGAAATGATCTGTCCTCCAATGCCGTTTGGACCGTAGGTAGTTTCTCTGAACATCCACCAACTTCCAAAAGATCCATAAATCCCAAGGCAAATCAATGAAATATTCCTTTTACCTTACAGGTTGTTTAGGAGATATGCAGGGATTAACTTCCCACATCTTTCCACTGCACAAAGCACTGCTCAACTGCCATCTTCAAAAACTCTCTTAAGCCATGTGCTCCATACAACATGTGACTCAGTGCATCATGTGACTCAGAAAACATCATGTGACTCAGTGCATCATGTGACTCAGAAAACATCATGTGACTCAGTGACTCAGAAAACATATCCGTCACACTCCTTTCCCCTTGTAAAAAGCAAAACAATTAGGTGACAGGCCTATTGTTGAGGTCAGGAAATCCAAGGAATTCCTCTTCATCGGTATCTTCTTGGAAAAGATCCATCAATTTTACGCGCTGAATCTCCTCCAGGTCTTTTGCTGTGGGATAACATGGTTTTAGTTGACATACATGTATAGTACGCAAACCCTCTCCTGTTTCCTCCATTACAACCTGGTAATTTAAAGGACCCATCCGACGTATGATCCTATAAGGACCTTGCCACCTTGGTGCAAGCTTGGCTGAGAACTTCTTTTCTGCTTTAGAAAGGGGGTGAGAACGGAGCCAAACCCTATCATTGTTTTTGAATTCAAGATTGCGTCTCTTCTTATCATAATTCCTTTGTTGTCTCAGGCGAGCTTTGGCCAAATTTTTTGTGACCAGTTCTTTCAAGTCGTTGAGCTGAGCAAGGGTACTATATGCTGGTGAGTCAGGAAGAATGGTTTGTGGTTGTAACAAAAGGTCTAAGGGACCTCTGAGTGGTCTACGGAGATTAAGCTCAGCAGGTGTGACACCAGTAGACTCTTGTACTGCTGAATTAAGAGCAAAACGGAACTGATGAAGATGCTGGTCCCAATGTTTGTGTTGGCTTCCTACATAGGAAGCAATCATAGTTTTCAGTGTCCGATTAATCCTTTCAGTGAAGTTTGTCTGGGGGTGGTAGGCTGTAGCAAACTTGTGGGTCAAGTTCCAAGCTTTACAGGTCTCTGCAAAGATTTCTGACACAAATTGAGGTCCTTGGTCAGACAGAATGTACTCTGGGACTCCCCAACGAGTAAGGATTTCTTTGACCAGTATTCGTGAGACAGAAAGAGCTGTAGCTTTCCGCAAGGGAAAAAGTTCCACCCATCTGGAGTAATAGTCAACAAAGACCAGTAGATAAGAATTTAGCTGGGAACTTATGGGAAAAGGTCCCATTAAATCAACACCAAGCATTTCCCAGGATTTTGTTACCAAAGTTTGCTGTAACTTGCCTGCTGGTTTCTTAGATTCTGGTTTGTAGCATTGACAAATTGAACAATTCTGGACATAGTTCTTGACATCCAAACTCATATTTGGCCAGTAAACAAGAGACTGTAATCTCCTATAGGTTTTGTATCTCCCTAGATGACCTGAAAGAGGATCATCATGAAAGAAACTCAAAAGTCTGTCACGTAAAGAACTGGGTATCCACACCTGGTAGTTAGTCCGGTGTGGGAGCTGGACTATACGATAGACTTTGTCCTCAATAATGTTCAGAGTAATAGAGGAATTAACTCTTTTCTTTCCATCTTCAAGAACAGATTGATACAACGCTTGCACTTCTGCATCCTCTTGTTGGGCTTTCCATACCTCATCATCGGTACAAGGAAAGACAGGCAACTCCTTTTTGGTGGATTTTAACACTGTGGCACAGGTTGACAAGAGAGGTTGGTCTGATGGAGCACGGGAAAGGGCATCTGGGACTGTATTGTATTTTCCTTTTCTGTATTCGACAGCAAATGTGAATTCCTGCAAACGTAATGCCCAGCGCATAAGTCGTGTGCTAGGTTTGTTGGTCTTAAATACCCACGCTAGTGATGCATGGTCAGTTACCACTGTGAAATAACGACCTTCCAGGTAATACCGCCACTTCTCCAGGGCCCAAACTACAGCAAGGCATTCTTGCTCTGTTGTGGAATAATTACGTTCTGCCTTGTTTAGAGTCCGACTGCCGAAGGCAAGAACTTCTTCAGAGCCTAAACCTCTCTGCTGGACAAGTACAGCTCCTAGCCCAATGTCGCTAGCATCAGTGTACACCACAAATGGTAAGTCAAAATTAGGATGTCCTAAGATTGGTGGCTTCACCAAATGTTCCTTAAGGGTGTCAAAAGCAATTTGACATTCAGAAGTCCATTTAAACTTTGCTCCTTTTCGTTTCAGGGCAGTGAGAGGCTCTGCTGTTCGTGAGAAATCAGGTACAAACCTGTGATACCAGCCTGCCATCCCTAAGAAACGTTGAAGGGATTTCAGATTAGAGGGCACAGGGAAGTTTTTGATGGCATGAGTCTTTTCCGAATTTACTTGAATGCCTTCAGAAGAAATCACATGGCCAAGGAATTTCAAGGTCTCTTGAAAGAAGTTACTCTTTTTCATATTCACAGTGAGTCCTGCCTTTCTCAGTGTATCCAGGACAACTTGCAGATCATTGAAATGTTGTTCTTTGGAAGGAGAGAAGACAATAATGTCATCCAGATACACAAAACAGATCTTGCCTCTGAGATCTCCTAATACTGTCTCCATTAGGCGTTGAAACGTGGCCGGAGCATTTCTAAGCCCAAAAGGCATTACCTTAAAATGAAATAGCCCATAAGAGCACACAAAGGCAGTTCTGTCTTGGCTTTCTGGGTCCATTTCAACTTGCCAATAGCCACTGTTTAAATCAAGAGTAGTGAAAATGGCATTGCCTGCTAAAGATTCTAGAATTTCCTGAATTGTGGGTAAAGGATAGGCATCACTGTAAGTAACAGTATTTAACTTTCTGTAATCAACACAGAATCGTAAGCCTCCTGACTTCTTTGGGATCAGGACTACCGGTGAAGCCCAAGCTGAAGAGGAGGGCTCGATCACTCCCGTAGCCAACATCTCGTCAATTAGTTCCTTCATGATCTTTTGCTTAGTTGGCGAAACCCTGTAAGGTTTCTGCTTCACTGGCATATCATGGGTAAGAAAAATTTTATGGTTCAGTAACTTGGTACGCCCCAGTTTTGTTGTACACACATCCACATTTTGTTGCAGCTGTTCCATGAATGTCAATTTTTCATTTTCTTCCAACTGAGCATTTTTGACTGCCTGCCATATTACTTCCTCAGAAGGATTTGGAGACAATAGTTTTGGGGCTATAGTTGTAATTAAGGCAACTTGCCGTTCTGGTCCCCAGTCATGCAGTTTTTGAATGTCAGCATCGAAGGTAAATCTGTCCTTTTCATATGGTTTGAACCAATAGGTATTGGTTGATACATCAATCTGTAGCCCACTCAAAAACAGAAAATCAAGTCCCAGGACAGCAGAAAAGGCCAACATTTTATCAGACAACACTACGATAGGCAACACCCAGTGACGACTGTGTAGCTGGAACTCCATCTCAGTCCACCCAAGTGGTTGCTTTGCTTCACCATCTGCCAAGTACAATGGTCCTTCTTTCCAAATGTTCAATTCTTCCTCTGGATTTTTTACATTTTTCCAAAGTTTTTCCGAAAGTAGAGTAAAAGAAGATCCTGTATCCACAATAGCAGTTCCTTTCCACTGACGTAAAGTTAAGGGAACAACTAGCTGGTGAGGACTTGAATTACCAGTGGCCAATACAGGGGTTCTATAAAACTTCTGGTTATCAGTTTTACGGTCTTTGGTTTTGAAATCTCTTTTCGGTGTTAAAGTACTTACAGTAGGACAATTTTGAGGAACATGTGCATCCCTAGCAGCAGCATTTGGACCTTTCGAAAATTCTTTATTCCTTTGAGCATTAGGGTGCTGACAGGTAGCTGGTGAATGGGACCCTTTGCATTTCCAACAGAACAATTGTCGAGTTCTATCTTGTTCTGGTTTAGCTGAGATTTGTTGGTTCTGGGTGTCTGGTTTGGAAGCTACCTTGCTGGTGAAACGTTTACGTTGTTCATATTGTTGTTGATTGTCTTTATCCTTTTCTAATTGTTGTCCTAGACGAACCAATTCATCCACAGAAGAAACTCTAAGTCGCAGCTGACTTGCAATACGGGGATTGATGTTTTTCAGGATGAGTTTGATCACTTCTTCATCATCAATTTCAGGCTTCCATCGTCTGCAAAGAGAACGATACATGTATGCAAAGTCTCTTATGCTTTCATTCTCTCCTTGTATTCTGTTACAAACTCTTTCTGCCAATTCATCACCATAATCTTCAGACAAAAAAGCTGAAAGAAAGCTAGTCTCAAACTCAGTCCATGAATGAATGGACCCTCGGGCTACATCCCACCAATCTCTGGCAGTCCCATGCAGCACATTTCGAAGGGTGGCCATCAATTCTTCATTTGATAGAGGAACTAAGGCTAGGAAATCATGGCACTTTTCAGTGTAAGTTAAAGGATCTGGGTCATCCTCTTTCCGACCAAAGGCAGGGAATTCTAGCTTAATAGGACTATTTCCCACATATCGTCGACTGAGGTCTCCGGGTAACAGTGTGTCTGTGAGTCCCCTTGAGCTCCTATCAGGAAGCCCTGGCTGCATAGTGGACTGTAAGGGATACGATTTCTTTGAAACGTCATGTACAATAGTCACAGGGGAAGGTTGAGAGGAAGATGATACTTGAAAGGTATTCACATGGGCATGCATGCTGGACTTCAATGAAGCCAAGTCCTGAGACACAGCGTTCACTTGCTGAATTTGAGTGTTAAATTCAGTCCGAAGATCTTCAATAGCTGTCCTAAGGGGGAGTATAATGGCGTCAATGTCCTTTAAAACCTGGTTCTGGAAACGTTCCAATCGCCAATTGATGTTAGCAGAATTCTGAGTTTGATGATATTCCAATTGCTTAGTTATTTCCTTTTTCAAATCATTCTGCCTGTCAACATACAACAGTCTCAAATCTTGATTGGTTGTTGTCAAGGTATTCATAAGCTCTACTTTGATGTTTTGTTGCTCCTCTTTAATTTTTGTGAAGGTTTGTGCAAAGAGTTTATGGAGTTTAGCTTGATTGGATACAATATTGGAGTCATCAAAATCCCGGACATAGATTTCTCTGTTTTGGGGAAGGTCCACAAAGCTTGGTAGTAAGGGTGGGGAAAGTGCAATATCATGACACAATTCCATATCCATTAAAGAACGGGTTGTAAGATTACTTGAAGTGGGTAGTGGGTCTCGAAGAAGACTAGAAGTCTGTGGTATATTCAATAAGGGAACATTTCCTTCCTCAAAAGCTGAAATTTCTGGAATGAACCCAGTGTCCAGTGCTGGTAATATGTGGTCATCTTGTAATTCAGGAATAACATCTCTTATGTCTGGAGGGGTATCACAAATGTCTGAGACATCCATTTGAAAAATAATTCACAATGAGATAATGGCTCAAAAAAAATCTTCATCCAATTTAGGTCCCATCTGGGGTGCCATTTTTTATGTAACGGATTGACTTAATTAATTGGGGTGCCAAGCAGGTGTTTCAACCTACTAAATTTCTTTAAAAGGTCAGTCAACCATACAAAGGATTCAAACATAAAAAAAATAGTTGGAACCCTTAATATGTGGATGAAGAATTGATACACAAACAGCAGCAGGCTCAATTAATATAGACTGTTATTAGTTTTTGAGCAATATAATATTCAGTCAGGGGAAAACATTAATGATTCACAAATGCAAACAAAAAAAACTACAAAACCAGAAACAAAAAATTATTCAATTTTTAAGAATAATATCCCAGAAATTCAAATACTCAATGGGGCTGATTTAACCTGACAAAAAGCTTCCAACAAAACAAATCCGTTCATTCAAAAGTTAAATTCATTCAAATTCAGTTAACTCCTTTTCAACTCATTTAGAGTGCAAACCCCCAGTTTCACAAGCCCACATTAACAGTTCTTGACTGAGTTCTCAATTCAGAATAGGTCTTTAAGACCAGCACTGAGCAACCAGTCCACTGTGCAGTTCAAAAGAGTTTTCTCAGCACTTTAAACAATACTTAGAAAGTCTCATGGTCAAAAGTCTCAACTGGCAAACTCAACATGAGAATATAAGGGAGAAAAAAAAAACAATACTTGTTTGGTTTTCGCCCAGTCAGTCAGTTGATGATCTGTCCCAGTCAGTCAGAGAAATGATCTGTCCTCCAATGCCGTTTGGACCGTAGGTAGTTTCTCTGAACATCCACCAACTTCCAAAAGATCCATAAATCCCAAGGCAAATCAATGAAATATTCCTTTTACCTTACAGGTTGTTTAGGAGATATGCAGGGATTAACTTCCCACATCTTTCCACTGCACAAAGCACTGCTCAACTGCCATCTTCAAAAACTCTCTTAAGCCATGTGCTCCATACAACATGTGACTCAGTGCATCATGTGACTCAGAAAACATCATGTGACTCAGTGCATCATGTGACTCAGAAAACATATCCGTCACAAACGTGCAAAGAGTAATCGAAGTGGAGGAAAAGTTAAAGAAAATAGAAGAAGAGAAATACAAAGGGGCGATGTTAAGAAGTAAAGCAAAATATACAGTGGAAGGGGAAAAATGTAACAGATTCTTTTTTAACCTTGAGAAAAGCAGGGGGAAGGCGGAAATAATTAAAGAACTTAAGGATAAAGAAGGACAAGCGGTTTTAAGCACAGAGGGGATTTTAAAGTCCCCATGAAATCAAAATTGACCATACTTACTTTGTTTGCCTAAATTGATCGTTTTGTGGTGAATAATTCATCCATGCAAGTCAATCCACACAAAAAAATTTTTTGGCTTCGTAATCTTTAATCAAATTCTGAAAATGCCCCTCCCCTCTGCACTGGAGGACCTTGCCCGATGACGTAGACTTGACGGTTTAGGTGTCTGCTTAACATCCGTAACGCCCCTCCAACTGACAGTAGACAGGCACACAGCGTGTGAAAGGAGAGATGGCGAGGAGGTGCATTTTTCTAGATCCAATCAGGTGCTATTTGGAAAAAAAAAGCCACGCTCACTATTTTGCCTCATTTAGTATTCCGTTTCTCTCAGAAATACGTCACAGCACTGGAGAAAAGTCGTTTGCAACTTCCGGTTCACGGGGACTTTAAAGGAAATAAGCACGTTTTATGAAGAACTTTTTAAAGCAGAAGGAGGAGATGAGGAAAAAAGAAATATTTTATTAGAACAGATAACAAGAAAAGTCATTGACAGTGATAAAAAGGATTGTGAAAGGGAAATAACAACAGAAGAAATTATACAGGCCATAAATCAGTTAGGAGTGAAGAAAAGCCCAGGAATAGATGGTATTGGAAGTGAGTTTTACAAGGTTTTTAAAGAAAAAGTAAGCACAATTTTAAAAGAAATCTATGAAGAGGTTTTCAAAAAAGAAAGAGTACACCCAAGAATGGGCCTAGGCTTAATGAAAATAATCTATAAGAAAAAAGGAGACAAAACTGAACTGAAGAATTTTAGGCCCATTACAATGTTAAACGCGGATTTTAAAATTTTAGCCAAAGTTTTAGCAAACAGATTAAAAAATGTAATGCCAAACATAATAGAAACTAACCAGGCTTACGGAGTTGAGGGGAGGGACATAGCAGACATCACAAGCAGCATAAGAGATATAGTGGGATACATAAAAGAAAAAGGAAAGAGCGGATACGTAATAAGCATGGATTTTGAGAAGGCTTTTGCCAGAGTGGAACAGGGGTTTTTATTGGGAGTTTTAAAACAATTTGGTTTTGGAGGGAATTTTATAAAATGGATCTCAGTTTTATACAGCGATATTTTAACAAAAGTAAAATGTAATGGTTTTTTAACTCAACCTTTTAAAGTTTTAAGATCCATAAGACAAGGGTGTCCACTGTCAGCGCAGTTATATTCTTTGGTGGCGGAACCCCTAGGGCTATTAATAAACAGAGAAAAAAGAATAAAGGGGATACAATTTGAAGGAAAAGAAGAATTAACTAAAATATTCCAATATGCCGATGATACGACAATTGTGGTTGAAAATAGAGAAAGTGTTAAAGAAGTGATGGAAAAAATTAAATGCTATTGTGAGGGCTCAGGTGCAAAAATAAACGAAGAAAAAACAGTATATATGAAGTTTGGAAGGACAGAGGCTTTAACAGGGATTGTTAAGTTCATTGAGGTAAAAGAGATGACGATTTTAGGAACAATTTTAGCAAAGAATGAGAAAGAAGCTGCTGATAATATGTGGGAAGAGATGCTGGGAGGGATGGAAAGAAGATTGATTTTTTGGCGAAATAAGTTTTTAAGTCTGAAAGGAAAAATTTGAACTGTAAACATGTTAATGGTATCAAAGATGTGGTACAAGTTACATGTGATGCCATTACCAAACTGGGTTTTTAAGAGAATAAAAAAGAGTATTTTAGAATTTTTATGGGAAAAAAAGCCTCCAAGGATAGCATATTGTACGCTGATAGGAAAACCAGAGGAGGGAGGGATGGGTTTAGTTGATGTGGAACAAAAGATGAAAAGCATGAGGGTAAAAGTGGTTAGGAAATATTTAGATGACAAGAATAGAGCTGAATGGAAGACATTGATGGGTTTTTATTTAAATAAATGTGGGAATTTTAACCTTGGGGAAAACATTTTATGGATGAAGTTGAAAATTTGGATGATAGAGGGGATTCCACAGTTTTATAAAGAAGTTTTAAATGCTTGGAGGCTCTTTTTAACAGAGGTAGATTTTAATCCAGAGGGGAGGGAAGGGATTTTAAATCAGCCACTTTTTTTAAATGACAAAATAAAAATACACGAGCGGGATATCTATTATAAGAAGTGGCTACAAGTGGGGATTGTAAAAGTGAGAGATGTCTTATGGGAGTTGAAAGAGGGATTTTTACCGCTCCAAGTGATTATGGATGTGATGGAGGAGGGGAAGGAGGATTTTAATGTGATGGTTTTAAAAAAACAGTATGAAGATGTCAAGAAAGCAATCCCGAGACAATGGCTAGATGAGATTAACAAGAAAGTAGAAAAAGAAAACAAAATTACTGTGTTCCTAAAATGTAAAGACAAGAAGGTGGATTTTAATTTGGGCACTGTGAAAATGTTTTATGAGTTTTTTATAAACAGAGTTTTTAAAAAACCTGTGGCCAACCAGGTCTGGCTAAGGAATTTTAATGGAATTGAAGAAAAAGACATATGGAAGAATAGAACATGGAAATGGTTGGATGTGGATTTAGAATGCTTAGATTATTTTATTAGACAAAATGTGATTTATACAGAAATGAGATTGTGTGTAATGCAGAAAGAAAGAAATGCCCAATGTAAAGTTTGTAAAAAAGAAGATGAAGGAATTGTACATCTGTTTTTATTCTGTGAAAAGCTGAACCCATTTTTTAATGAACTGAAAGAAATTGTCAAAGAATTAAGGGACAATGAAGAGGTTACTGAATGGAAGAGATTTTTTATGCTGGGAATGACAGAGAACAAAGAAAATAGGAAGCTTGTGAATTTGTTTTTAATCCTGGCGAAAAAAAGCAATATGGAAAAGAAGGAATGTAGCAAGAAACAGAGATTTTACTCTAGATCTATGGGTGCTTTTTAAACAGATGGTGGAAGATTATGTGAAAATGTTGTACAATTATTTTAAATGGGAGAACAAAATGGGGGAATTTTACAAAATTTTTACCCAAGATGTCATGTGTTTTTAAACAAAAGCACTTTTTCTTGCCAAGAGAGGACGAACTTGTCTTACCTTAATTCTTGTTTTAAATTCTGTGTTATGAATGTGCTAAAGTGGAGAAGAGGATTTAATGAATGTTTGCTTTAATAACAACTTTTAATGTCTTGTAAGTCAATTCATATTACAAAATGAATGTAAATGTATTAAATGTAATGTAAAGATGATTATAATAAAAAAAAAAAGAAACCGCCCGATCTCGTCTGATCTCGGAAGCTAAGCA